>OX411308.1:110467935-110867935 GCA_948150685.1 Rhaphigaster nebulosa | reverse complement strand
GAGGCAATCACCAGAAGACCGACCCTGTACCACAACCGCAAACGTTTGATGTGAGGTCCAAAAGTGGAAGCAGTTGGCCCTGTAGGCTATAAATACAACTTGTAGCGGGAGGTCTCCAGGAGGCAAAGGAACACCGTCATTAAGGTTGTAGCGGCTAAATATTCATGGCAGGTTATGTCGGAGTCTCAAAGCCTCTCGATCTCGCCCTGGCATTTACATGTCAAAAGGGAGCTCACAGTTTATATCATAATGGATAGTGCGCCATTAGCCTGATTGCCAGCGGTTCCCATCTCCCCTGCCGTTCTGTCCTATGTCGTCTTTAGCACTATTACCCCAAGCGTATCCTTTCAGCCGCTTTGTGTATGACGGATCCCGTTTATTACATATGGTCCATCAGTGGTTTTAAGGAATTGAAGCCAATGAAATAATATTTTATCAGTCAATACATCTTCCCTAGCATGCCCAGATATCGAATATGCATTATTTATTTATTTATTTTTTTCCGTTGGCACTGTAGACCGTGGAGATCCTTGGCCGCGCGATGTGGTATCACACATGGGAGACCACACCGTGATTCTCAATTTAGGTGTACGGGATTGGGTCATCACTCATACGCCTGTTGTGAGTTGCCTCCAAGTAGGCTGACGGGCCTCCATATCCCGGAGGGGGGATAAATTGCTTGAATTATTTAATTTAATTAAATTAAATTCATGCCGGTGCCGGGATTCGAACTCACAACCTTCTTTCGAATTCAATTCAATTCGACAATCAATCTTTTCGAACTCAAACCTCACGGGTTTGAGAGTAAGTGCGTTAACCCGCTCGGTCACCCCGACCCCTCTGAATACGCATTAATGGAATTTTCATATTCGTCACTTTAAAACGAGTCAGTTGAGTCACGCATTGTAGCAAAGTCTCGAATTCCTAACCTCCAAAAGGCACAAAGCGTCAGCCCTCAAGGATTAGTGATTCAAGACTTTGCCACAAAGCGTATCCCAACTTGAACGTTACAAATTAATGAACATGAAAATTCCACTTTTGCATATTAGATAGTTGAACATAGATAGATGTACGATATAATCGGATTTCATTTCACTCCAAATAAATAGTTATTTACAAAGATAATATATATGTAAGCAATAATAAATCATTCAGGTCATTTAACTGTTCTGTTCTGAAGGATCCAGGGAGTACCTAAGATGCTAGGTTTTAAGGTTGGAAGGATATATGAAGTGTCTGCTACTAATAAATTATAAGATAATTAATTAATTAGTTAGTCGCTAGAAGGTCAGAGGACCCTTTCTAATAAAGTTATGTAATATGCTCGTGAATTGTTTGAAGAACAGTTTAAATTGAGTGGGTGATCTGTGATTCGGGAATGATGACTAACAACTCGCAGCTCGGTTTAATTAAGTACTTAAACTGTGCGAAAAACTATTTAGTGGATGATAGCTCTTTTGTGTGATTCACTACTTGGGTGACTGTGAGTCACAGAAATGGCTCTTGGCTCAAAATCTGCAAATTTTTAATACGTTAGGGTTAGCTTATTTTATCGATAAAATGAACCATGAAGATTGTTTGCGGTGAGTCCAAACCTGATCCCTAAAGAGCGATTTTATCTATGTCTAATCTCCAATCCTACCTCGCGTCCATTCCTAACAATCAACATGAGTTGGGGGCAACTGCGACTCGTACATAAGTCCGCCATTAGCTAATTGTCTTAATAGTAGTGTAAAATATGAATAAATAAATCATCAAAACGTCATAATTCTGTATTTTTTTTTAATTCATCTTAATATTGAAGAAACAGCATACTTCTCTTTCCAATGATATTAAAAAAATATACAAAACTTTAATCTCTACATTATTTATGCAGGATTATATGTATGAGAAGTACGGACAAGAAATATGACTGGAAAACTAAAAATCAAAATTTCGAGAAAAAGGAGTGATCGAACGGCTAGATTTATCACAATGGCTCCGTCCATGAAAGATATTAAAAATTATAATTATCCGATTTGCTAAATTTACCCCTGCTTCCATTTTCTGAATTATTATCTGAACTTTGCATTTAACGATTACATCAAAACGTTTTGGAGCTTAACTCAAAAGCAATTAATATATATATCGTTCATGTTTGAAAGAAAAGTAATATATTTTAAATTGTCATATATATTTAAACTATTAAAGGTTCATGTTAAAAAAAGGAATTTCCAATTATCTTAATATTATTTGCTGATATAATAAAAATATAAATAAAAATCATCCAAAAAAATTAGCTTCAAATTTCTGTTAACAAAATAATTAGTTATTGAAATTTATATCTATAACAGCATCAAAAGTTGAAATCATAGATCAATTATGATATTATCATATTGATAACGAGCATGTTAGATCACAAAGACAGCTTTTTTTACCACTTTTATACAGTTTGTTAAACTTATTTGCTATCTGGGAAACATTATTCTCTTTTTTAAATATTCAGGTTTTTGAATTATGTATTAATTGTATTTAATAACTCATAAAAATAGTTTCTCTTACTGAACTACTGAGCCTCAATATACTTGATGTGTCTTTTTTACTTTTCCACCCCTATTCTCCAGTCAACCAACACTGGCCAATAAAGAAATTCTCCAAGAAACGGTGACAGTGACCCAAGGGGAGCGTCAGGGGAAGAGGGCCCGCCAAAAGCTATTATCGCCAAAGACCCGAATCGCCCCCAGGACGCAGGAGGACAATGCAGGGAATGTGTCACCTAAAGGAGACAAGATAACAACGTGAGGGGAGGAAATTGTTTTTTATATCAGGAAAAGAAGGAGGTGTGACTGGATATAATAAGGCCATCCTCCCAGCCTATGGTTCATAGCCGATATATTTCTGCTTCTTCTCCTCCCCTCCTCTCCCGCCTTCAATCCAGTCTTGAGACGTGGACGGAATCCGATTTATTTTTATTGGTCTTCCTCCCCTGCACTGCTCTCTCGTAGTATATTTTAGATCCTCTCCTTCCCCTTATCCCTACATTCCGTATAAGTATACTTTTTGTTTTGCAGCTTATACATATTATATAATATATTTACACTTATTTTAAAAAATAATGTAAACTTAAAAATAAATCGTCATTATATAATTATCCCTGTCGGCATAACTAACAGGAATGAAATAAAATACTCATAAGCAGAATACGACGTAATCCTAGCTATAATTGGTCACAAATAAACTTCAAGGATTTTAAACACTTTATTGAATATTCTATAATATACTTACTGGCAGGTCTATGGTTTTTAGCTATTTATAAAACTAAAAAAAAAATATGAGAATTTAACAGCCAAGTTGTTTTAAATGCTTGGTAAGTGAAACCAGTCCCGTTCTTTTGCTTTTCCTATGCAGACGTACTGGAAAACCTTTTAGTGCACAGGTTTGATATAACAAACAACTTACGAATTTGAGAACGCGACGCAAATCAAAATGTCAAAAAAAAAATTCAAGATGGCATATTTGAATAGCTTGCTGTCTGAGGTCATGCAGAGATATACATTTCCCTCCTTGAGCGTAATCTACCGACCTAAGCTCCGCACGCATGGCTTCCCTTAAATTAGTTGCCTATAATAGCGACATGTAGGTACTATGCCATAAGATGGTATAATGAATTGTATACTGGCAATGCTAATGTAGTTAGTTATATACTATAGCTAGGCAGTTATATACTTATTAAATATAATATACTATAGTATACACGACAAAAATGCTGAAAAAAAATAGGAGTACTGCGACAATTCACTAAGAGTTCACTCAGTACATTGTAAGGGTGTACTTAATGTAGACCAACGGTAAGAAGGAGAGGTGAACAGCCCATCATCTTCTAATAAAGGAATATGACTGTTGATGAGAGATAACGGATGATGGGTGTATTTTTTTTTCTTTATGAATGAATCCCACGAAGTTCTCCCGATCCCAGAGTCAATCCACGGCTGACAGGCCAAAAAAAAAAATTACCTTTTAGTAATTTATTAAATAATCTATTAGATAGTCTCATCCACTGAGCCCCCTCATTCCATTGTTGCAGAACTAACAATAATAACAATAAAAATTTCTGCAAGCCCAAATGTTCGATGCCGAACCATTGAACTGGGTCAAAACCTCATTCCGTAACTTATATTAGAAAAGTTTATAAATAAAAACCTAACGAATGCGATAATTCAGTATCGACAACACACACAATTTTCTCCTACATTTTTCCCTCCTCCGAACTCCATCGACACGTAAATCCTCAAGGTCACTGGCCAAACAATTCTTCTATCTTATAGCCTGTATCTCATATAACCTGTATCTGTAATTTTTTTAGAGAGTTTTATAACATATAAGCAACATTATTTAACATAATATAGTTTTAAGAATAATAGTGCATATGCATTTTCTGTATTATATTTTTTTATATGGTACTTTCTTCTGCGATTACTACTAGATGAGGTAGAAGAGCTATTGTCTATTTAGTAGCAGGAGAACAGGAGGCTGCAGGAGCTATTCATCGTATCTAGGACCTGTTATAGTCCTAGCCTAGCTTCAGCAAAACTATTATTCATTATTAATTATTTCATCTTCTAGGGTTTTCATTTTCCGCTTCAAAACACAACATTTCTATAAATATTTAGAATACAACGCGCCATGCAATATTTCTCTAACTAAATTATTTTATATATTTTAAAAGGTAATCGTTACATCGTCAATCGAACTATAACTCATCAACCTAAACTCTCACAATTGAATTTATAGCAATGCAAAAGTACTCACTATTCCAATTATCAGTTAGTACAATATAAATAAGAAAAGATGAAGGTGCTCTTCCTTTTAAAAGAAAAAAAGGAAGAATAGAAAGTGGCCGATGATTTGAAGATAACTTCTCTTTAGAGACGGCACGCTAATTCTGCAGAAATCGTATTGCTGAGAGGTAAGGAAGGATTAAAATAAAAATAACTACTCCAATTATCGGTTATTTTAGTGTAATTTTGAATAATATTTTTTTAACAAACGTTTTTAAATATTCGTTGCCAATCCAAAGATTTTAAAAATAGCACAACATATAGATGGCTAAGAAGTAACGTCTCATATCTACCAAACGACTACTTATTTTTAAATTAAGTAAAAATTATTAATTTTTAAATTAAAAATCTTCCAAGTTTTTGCGTCTTTAAGGAGGATATATAAAAATACAATAATGTTTTTCAGTTTAATAGATATTCTCTGTTTGGTCAGATTCATCTTGAAAAGCCATTAAATCGACATTTTTAATGATTGTAGAAAATGTTTTAAAACTTAAAGATTCGATTAAAAAAAAAAGCCTCAGAATAAATCGACTGGTACGCATCTGTATTTAAAGCCAAAAGCGTGTAAAACGGAATATTATGACATATCTGACGAATAATAAACTTTTCTGGTTGAAATTCGTATTATTAGGGATTGATAAATTATTTGCCACTTCTATAAATTTGTTTTATTGAAAACTCGTTTCGAATGTTAAATATTTATCTTCAGTTCTAAAAATACACAAACAATTCAAAATATAGTTTGGTATTATTAAACATATTATGAATTATGAATATTTCATAATATTGATTTATATTACATCTAATTTAATATGTTTAATAATACCAAACTATATTTTGCATTGCTTATTTTTGAATTTTTTGTGTGTTTTAGAACTGAAGATGAATGTATAACATTCGAAACTAGTTTTAAATAAAACAAATTTATAGAAGTGGCAAATCATTTATCAATCCGGATCCCCTCTGAAATTATAAAATACTTATTATACTTATCTTATCTAGAAACCCGTCGGGTTGGCCGAGCGGGTCAACGCGCTTGAAAAAGTGCACCTACTTACAAACCCAAAGGTTGTGAGTTCGAATCCCGGTCCTGGCATTAGTTTAATTTAATTTAATGTAATTAATAATGAATTTAATTTCTCAAGCAATTAATAGCCCCCTCTCACCGGGCATGTGAGGCCTGTCAGTCTACTGGAGGCAACACATACAGACCGGGCGTAGGAGTTATGACCCAACCCGTGTACCTAAATTGTGAATTGCGTTGTGGTTTTCCAGGAAATAAAATAGCAGCTCGCAGGTTTGATTCATGTGCGGCCCGTTTCGGGAAAAGAAAAATAGGCTCGTGCACCTGCACCTGCTGACCGCGAACGATCCGCGGATCTTGACCGGTTTGTCGCTGTCCTTGAACTCGAGTCAGTGGGAAAGACAGTGCCGAATTGAGCCCAAAGGGACCGGTTATGGATCAATGGATAGCCTGCTGCTGCTACACGATGGGAATCAAGGTTCTTAGCAACGTGAGGTTGGGTGGCTCCATCCAGTCTATCTGTGCTCCAGCAAGCAATAAATATTTGTAAGAATACCATATCGCGCGGTCAAAGATCTATATAGTCTATAGTGCCAATAGAAAAAAAAATTATATATATATATATATATATATATATATATATAAACTTGTAAACACATGAGTTTTTTGAGGGTCTTGGGGTTCAGTCAATAAATAAAACTATATTTCGCGAATGTTTACTAGACCTTCAAGACCCTTAAAAACTACAGTCGAGAATGCAGCAGTATATTTATTGAATCCACTAGTGACTATGTCTACAATACCATACTAATATTAACGTCCAACTATAGCTCATGTATTCAATTCATTACTTTATTAATTTATACGTGAGTAGTCCTCTTTACACTTAATATTCCGAAACAAGCAATTTTTGTTTTTACATTATATTTTAGAAATTATTAGCATTGTAATACTAACAATTAGAAAGAACAAAATGTTGACAGATAATAATATAATTGTACACATGGTTGAGACACGTGCCTTAGGAAAGAGCATCAGCGGACAAGATAAGAGGCCAAGCCGTATAATCCTGAGACCATTTAGCTCTTATTAAAGGGCGCTTTAAATGAACCTAAACCGCGTTATCAGGAAGGCTAGATAACGGTGGAGACAATTAGGGAAGAGTTGAGGAACCCTGATGATGGATTGATGGATCGGAAAGCCGACCCTACATCTCATAGACAAATCGGCGCTTAGCGATAAACTATTTAGCTCCTGTAGTCTATCATTGCTCCTGATCTGGCCTTATCGATCCCAGATTTGCATTTGATGATATTAGCCTAAGGGCCGCCTCATTCGTCTTGTGTCCTGTCTTCTCTCCCTCTCTCCACCTCCTCACCCTCTCACAGTCGAGTCTTCATGGTTTCTCCCTAAGGTCTATTATAGCTCTTTCATACCTCTTGGAAGGTTCCAGGTAAATAGCTAAAAGTTACAATAATATAATACCGGATATATCGGAATCCTAAAGAACAATTAAAATATTTTTTTTAATAAAAAATATTAGAATAATGTGACAATAATTAATTAGTCAATGTGGTCAATTAATTAGTAAATCAAGAGTTAATGTGGTTTTGTATTCAAACAATTCTAATACTCGGAGTAATTTAGTTCTGTCTTAATTTTATTCTTAAGCTTGCATATCCCGAGACCAGTTCAATCTGCGTATGGCGGATAGATTAGCTAGTATCATCTAAAAACTAAGCCTAACTCTTGACACATCAACCTGCTGTCTATGATAATCCTTAAAAAAAAATTTCCTTCTCTCTCCACATATACTAAAATATTGAAAATCTAGAAATTGTTACCATCTAGATGAGTCATCCGTCCCACTCTGCATCGTTATCTCTTTCTAAGCTATAATTATATTTTGATAGCATATATATTTATATTAAATTAATTACTACATTAAAGAGTAAAAAGTTACAGGTTATATATTTTTGAATAATAAGCATGAGAATCGAAATTTGATTCAGGTTGATGATAGTGTTGATAAAGAAAAGTACACACAGCGTCCAGAAGATCATAGGCCATACCGCCGAGGCGACACCCTGTGATCAGAGACGGTGTCATATTGGGGATGTAACCGTAGATAGCTCAATGGTGTAGTTCAATAGGGTCCTCCCCCCCACAATTTAAAGCCTTAATTGTACAATTACGGTTAGTTAGCCGGGAAATTAATATCCTGTAGCTGCCCTTCGCTGGCCGTGCGTGAAATCCTCTCCACCCGGGATTAGAATTAGACAGCTTTAGCGGCATTTACCAGTGTTACCGCCTCCTCTGTTCGGTTGGCAACCTTGCTCCTTTGTCCTCTGACTTTAACCCCGTTATCGATTTCCTGTATGGTTAATTTTGTAAAGGACCTCGCTGGTAGAAATTATTAACGAATATCATATATTGTTAAACCCGATGTACAATTGAAGGCATTGTTTCAAGAACCATTTAAGTCCGGAAATACAAATTTTTGGTAAGAGCCAAATGAAATTAAATAAAACACCGGTTAAGTCAACCATTGAGCTTTGAATAAATGAGCTTATATCCGAATAAACTTCTAAGGAGAAAGATACTATGCATTCATTAATATTGGTGTAAAAAAAAAGTTAAGTCCGGGCATACCTGGCATACCTTTTTACACGAGCGGATAAAAAAAATCCTATTGGCCAATGATGCAGTCTTTTCCACATTATTTAACACAAAGAGCAGGTCTGATGTAAAATTTGTGTCTGGATCTTGCACAAATCGAAACAGTTATTTTTTCTACAGTCAAAAATTCATTAAAAAGAAAACTGGAAAATTTGGATATATCTGGTTCTTGCATTAAGGCCTCCAATTTTATCTCATACATGTTTTGATTTTATAACACATAATTTTTAGGGTAATAGCTTAGATGGCCCACAGAGAGATATATTCCAGTGATACGTTTCATAAACAAGCCAAAACAATATCGGACCGTCAACTAGAAACCGCTATGGCTAAAACTGCGCGATTGATATGAAGCCTAGAACGGGGTTTTCTGTCGCACTATAATCGCTAAAATCGAACTGTTTTACATGAGAATATACGCACAAGCTATTAATTAATAGTACCGAATAAAAAATAGATGTATGCTCTATCCTTCACGCGACGAAATATTCGCGAACAGATATAGGAATTATGAAACGGAGCAAACACAGACTTGCGACCAGACCCGCCGTCAGAGGAGAAGAGGAGGAGAGCGAAATCCTCGGGACCCGAGCTTCCGGGGGGTCCGATAAGAGTTGACTAAAAACCCTACACAGTCAAAAACTTTGTTGAACAAATACATGCAAATAAAAAAAATCACTTCAGTCAATAATAAATATCACATACTTTTTCATGCACAGTAGACACTATACCCTAATTTATAAATATATATGTTATTAATAGCTTAAAGTTTTGTTTTGAAAAAGAAGGTAATAAAAGTGTTGTTATGAACAATTGCTATTGTAAATAGAAGATAGTTCAAGCTCTATTAGTGTTATTATGAGCACTTAGTGAATACGATTAAGTAATTTTGTACAAAAAATTGTGTAATATTTCATATTAAACAATAAACTCTTCTTATTTTAATGTAGTAGTAGGTTTCGATTCCATAATAACTTAATCAATATATTAATATTATTGAAAAAATAAAACACTTGAAATTATAGAGTGGGAGGCTGTGTCATATTGCCCCGAACCCGGGGTCAGCTGACTGATGGTGACCCTACCTGCAACTGAACAGCGTGGTTTTCATTTTCCTGATCCGAAACATGGCGTACGTCGAAGACGATGGGAGATAAAAAATATTTTTAAATTTTGATATTGTAATTAATGAAGTTAAAAACCGACAATCAAAAAAAATAAATACTAATAATACAGCTATTTGAACATCAAAGAAAAGCTGAGTTATTTTTTTGTATTTTTGCCTCTAGCTAACAGTTCCGATGAATCATGTTACATGTTCTGTGCATGATAATACTTCCACATCACAACCAAATATATAAGTTCACATTTCAAACAATCTTGTCTATAATGCTAACCGTCTCGTGTATCGTAAGATCGCAAGTGTGCATACGAGACCACGGCTTTGTAATCACCATGACTAATACAGGTCTTAAGCGAAAGAGGGTAAACTTTAATAGTTCTGATTATATTCGAACCGGCATTCATAATTAGAGCATCGTTGTGTGATTCGGAGTGTAATTATGGGACAGATAGAGTCTAGCATTTTTCAGTTTCTTTTATTAACTGAAATGTAAAAATGAAAAAAAAAATATAAATAGAAAAGATTAATATGACATGACAGAGACTTATAAAGAAACAACAGATTGGAAGCACTCCAATAACACTTCTATCTTAGAATGCCTTTTGTATCCAAGGCCATATTTTTCTCAGTCGCTTCACAGAATTATAGAGAATTAGGAGGGAAGCAAGGAAACAGACTAGCGGGAGTTTGATTTATCAAGAACAAGGTAATCACTTACTGGAAGGAAAACAAACACCAAAATCAATCCATGGTCAGCAACGACTAACAATTAAAAGTAACAAAAGATTTAAAAGAAAAAAAAAACTTTAAGCCAGTGGTTCCCTACTGGTGGTCCGCGGGAGAGTCCGACAGCACCCTCCCTTATCTTTTTTGTAAAGACTTATTGTCAGGGCTATCTTATTGTTTAAATAATCTGAGGTTTGAAAGTTATTTGAAAACTTTTATGAAATTATTACATTATAAAAGTGACCCAAAATGCACTTTTAAGCATCCTAACACCCAAGTAGAAGGTGGAGGTGGTCAGCACATGGTTCAATTTCTGCCTTAGTGGTCCGCAGACCTTTACGGGTCGTGAAAAAGTGCTTGTGACCACTGCTTGAAACAAGTGGAATATATTAGAGAGTGGTGCCTCTTGCCTAACGCAGCGGTATAGGGCACGAAAATATGAAATAAATGTTATTGATTTATTGATGTTATTGATTTATATATGTTATGAGTTATTGATTAAGGACGTTGTACCAAGGTTGGATGATAGTATAATTTTTTTTTTCTATGGAGTTTTTTATCTACTATGTTTTAGTAGTGTATTTGGTAGACTATGCATCACTATAAATAACACTGAGGAGGAACATCGCCGACTAAACATTAAGTTGCTGTAAATCTTGTGAGGATGTGATGAGAGTGCAGAAATGGACGAGGATAAAGAGGAACCGGCTATGATTGCTATCTGCACCATATCTCCATGACAATGGTGGCCACCATACCCGGATCATCCGGACTCAGTAAGAAGGGACCGGGTGGAGAGAAATGTGTCGTATAATGCAGGGATTTAATCCCAACAACCAGCCCTTGAATAATTCGGCAGTTATCCAGTGGAGTTATAGGGCGAGGCGCGAAACTCCCAATCTTCTTCTTTTATTTACTCACTCTCTCTCTCTCTCTCTCACTCTCTCTCTCTCTCTCTCTCTCTCTCTCTCTCTCTCTTTTCAGCTTTATGTATATATATATATATATTTCTCGGCGGCGTGCGAAGAAAAGAATGCAAATGGATGCCCCCTTCTGTTTGAATAAAAACTCTGCTCAATGAGGTTATAAATAATAGCTATAAATCTAAAGGCGGTAATGACTTTCCCGTTTTCACATGAATGCGGAAAACTTAACATTCCCCTCCCATTTTTCCGTTTTTCTTCCCTTCCCTTTTCGTTGTCAGACCATTTATATATCTGCATGATAGCGGATGTTTGCTGTTGTTATATTTTACTTGTGCAACAAAACTTTGTTCCATTGGAGTAGTCGTATTAAATTATATCTTTTAAAATAATCAAATAAAATTACCCTGAAAAAAATAAGAATAAAAATTTAAAAATGTTTTTAAAAAAAACGGATTAATGGCATTAATAAATCGAACTGCAAATTATTGAGAATTGCAAATTGCAAATCATCGAAAATTAGAATTTTTCAGGAGACACAAAAAACTGTTTCTGTTGAACCAATGAACTAATTAGAGGAGTTTTTTTCTCGAAAATTATAGACTGGTATGTACGGTATGACAAAAGAAAATAGTATTATGGAATGAAAATTTGATCTAGAAAATTATCGTAACAATATCCCGAAATGAGTCCTTTTCGAACATTATCTTAAGATTCAGGTGCTTTTAGTAGTCACAAGACATTAATAAAGAATGTATGCAATTGGAAATAACAAAAGTACTGCTAAAGATAAAGTTTTAATTAAAATCCTTCGAATTCCAGGTATGATGCCACTTCTGTCGGCCACTACAGAATTCCTTCATAGAATTTTTAAAAATTCTCCAGAATGGAATGTTTTGACTTTTGTAGGCCGATCATTGATAAAGGGCTGATCGGCGGCAGTTTTGAATTCGAAAGGGCTAAAATTTCATTGTTCATTTCGCTCGCAATGAAAGGACGGCAAGGGACATTACCGGGCTTTTCAGGATTAAAGATCAACTTAAAAAATTCAGCACTCAAAAGGAAACTGTTTCCTAAAGTTCAAATAAACATTTTTGAAGTTTGGAGTGTTGAATTTTCCTTGAAAATTAAAAAAAAAAATATATATATATATATATATATATATATATTTTTTTTTTTTTTTTTTAATTTCCAAGGAAAATTCAACACTCCAAACTTCAAAAATGTTTATTTGAACTTTAGGAAACAGTTTCCTTTTGAGTGCTGAATTTTTTAAGTTGATCTTTAATCCTGAAAAGCCCGGTAATGTCCCTTGCCATCCTTTCATATATATATATATATATATATATATATATATATATATATATATATATATATATATATATATATGTACACAAAATCTAAAATGCCATTGAAAAATTATTTGACATCAAACGAAATCTAGAAGCTTTATCTATTTTCGCCATATTTTTTCCCGTAGAAACTTTCAATGAATAAACCATACACCTTGAATGTTGTCAATCTGTCGTTACGATATCCAATGTCTTCAGTATATTTTGATAAGTCTCATCTGGGTGAGATATATTTTTGAAATTTATTTCACCACTATAACAACCAGATATCAGCCGTTCTCGCTCATGAAATAATATGTTTTATATGCTAGTAAAATTTTAAATTTTGGTAGAAGGAAAATATTGTTACTAATTGGTAGACACTGTTTCTTTGGTTGATGTGTATTGATTCAGTGGGCTTCATGAGTTACTGAACCTCGTGCATTTAAAGTTTTATAATATTCCTTGATCGACCTAGCAGTTCACATATGCGCCGCTAAAAAATTGAAGCTTATTCCAGCTACTGGACACACCACAGGCAATGACCCGGGATTAAATAGCTCCTCGCAAGCTGTTGTGACGTGCGCAGCCTAGCGTACAACTCTACCACATGTCGGCAGGCGGCACGCACAGATTGTTGCCAACGGATGACAAATGATGAACCGCCTTATGGACTGCGATATAAAGATGCAAATGTAACCAAAGTGAGCCCTAGATTGTATATTACACGCCAGATGTCCGGATGGTAAACACTTGAAGCTCTCGCTCAATAAACAGTAATTTCCATGACAAAGTGATATGGATATCTCTGGCGGGAGCAACAGTCCTCGAGCACTTGAACCAGGACCCCCGCGTCCTCTTTGTGTCTCCGTGTCCGATAATGGTGCGTCTCTCACCAGCAATCTCTCCGACAATTATGCTAACTTTCATTCTGTTGGAGAGTCAATTATTTACAGAATAAATCGTCAAATCTAAAATGATTTGATTATTTCTTATCCCTGGAGAGTTTCAACTGTTCGGAATACTTCAAACAATCCTGGAAAGCTTAGATTTTATCTAACCAACTTCATGGCTCGTTCGTAATGTTAAATTATGAACCTGAAATTAAAACTGTATGAGTAATGCAGGTATGCATGCTAAAGGAATATTTAAGGACTGGAATAATATATGAGAACTGGAAGAATATATGAAATAAAATGAAGATTGAGACCAAGACCGAAACATGTGATGAGGAAAAACTGGGTAGGAAACGGTATGACGGAAGATGAAGTCTTGGATAGAGGTAAATAGGAAACATACAGAAGATATATAAATCAAGGAAGGCATCAATAGTTGCTATACAAAAAATATATTTTTTCGGTCACAGTAACAGTTTTATTTTTTTAGATTGAAACATCTTATTCTGGTTTACAACCTTTTGTATCTGTCTATAGAGATTGATGCGCTTCAGGATCTTAAACAAAATATTCCATTTTTCTGGCAGATATTCTCTGAAGACTTCAATGTCTCAAGATTAAAAATAATAATATCAGTGTTAATTTTTTTTTCACGTATCGGCCTAGATTAACTTGTTAAATTAAAGTTTTAGCACATTGTGAAAATCTAAACCAGTAAGTCATCGGTTATTCCAATATAAATAAATATACCACATTAAAAATTGTTTGTATCACAAACAAAATACTATAACCTAATATTATTATAAAACCTTTAAACATTTTATCCAAGGTAAAATAAATAAAATACACACATAACAAAAAAAAGAAGAAAAAAATCTGAAAAGCAAATTTTTTATATGATCACATTTTATTTATTTTTAGATGATTTTCAATCTTATTCAATATTTTTTTGGGGGGGGGGGAGATGAAAAAAGATAATCTTGGAGGAAAATAAATATTTAATAAAATCCTTTTTGTAATAAATAATCAAAAATCAACATTCAATTTGTAGGACTAAATCAATTTATTTTTTTTCCGTTACTAATCATTGTAGATTATTCAGTTACTGTTTATAACCAACATATTCAGCTAATTACCACACCTGTTAACTCTAAATTAGGATTTGATGTGTGTATATAGTTAATTGCAATTATTATCAAATGCTAATCTGGTCCATCAGGCTTCTCTAACTAATTAGGCATATGCTGTTTGATTATAAAACCACAATCAGATAGAAGATGTTATGATTAGGTTTCACCTGTTAATTGAAATGCCTGTTTAGAATGACGGATATTCATAGAATACTAATTCAATTAAACATCATCTAAGTCTATAAATGGTTATTTTAAAATGCAGGCAAGTTTCTAGTATCTTTTGTATTTATTATCTTGAAAAATAAAGATATATTAACTTATGAAAAAAATAATTATAAGATGAATTTATTTATGCTATTATTCCCATGACATAAATCTTAATGTTGACTTTTTTTTTTTTAAATTGTAACTTTTCTTGGTATATTTACTTCTTAAAGTAATTAAGGTAAACGGTTAAAAAATAAATCAATACAAATAAATAAACATTTGAGACCTCACTTAGTTGGGGCGGAGGTACACACATTCAAAGTACAGTCTATTTCATGAAAGTATTAATATATTATAAATACTGTAATATTAGAATATTATTATTTAGAAAATAAATCAAATCGGTCTGAGGCGTCATGAAGTTTTCTTTGTTTTAATATCTTTCAAATAATTGCAACATCATCCTTTTATGGGAGTGATATTTACAAAACTTATTAAAATAAACGTCAAGAATTTGACTAAACGGGAAAAAAAAGTTTAAATTAAAATGGAATAGGGTTGAGTTTTTTTTTAATTACATATTTTTTTATTGATACTTTTTTATTAATACGTCTCCCCAGGGTTGATTATGTGTTTGATTTCTGACCGTAACCAAGTCATCTTTCAATTATATATATATATATATATATATATATATATATATATATATATATATATATATATATATATATATATATATAAAAGATGACTTGGGTACGGTCAGATATTAAACACATAATCATCCCTGGGATTTTAGGGATTATCTCAAAAATCCTACAACTTAAGCCGAAACGTCGAGACGTACTAATATGTGCTTTATTTCTGACCGCACATCTTCTTGAACTATTTTCTGATAATATTTTGTTTAATTATCGCATTTTAATATAATATATAATAATTTAGTTATTTGTTCTCTGTGTGTAGCGCTTATAAATATATTATTATTATTGATAATTAGAATTAACAGTAAATTAAGGAAGAAATTATTTAAATCGTACCATAATTTATCACAATTTAAAGTTAATGTTTAATATGATGTCCTTATTTGATCAAACCTTCAGTTATTTAATTTTTTTTTGAGTTTTTGAAGAAACAAAATATTTTGCTTCTATGTTAAAAATGTCTGAAACATTTTTTTTTTTTTTTTAGGACATTATAAAACATAATTGAAAGATAAATCTTATGTGTTCATATAATAACAAAACCTAGGTGTTTGAGTATTGCCTATCGATTCTCACCGCGAGGTTTTAAACATTAAAGAAAATAAACATTTATCTAACAAACATCACAGTTAACATTTAAGTAAATATCCTCAAAATAATTAGGAACAACAAACGAGTACATTGGAAGTTTTCCGGAGAGTAAATATATTTAATTTAAACTCTTCATGACTATAATCACTCCAATTATTATGATGTCAACAGTATACTTCATCACCACAATGAAATTATTTTTACAGATTTCTCCAAAATATAATTTAATATTCAATCAGAAACTTTTCAGCCATCCAAAATCTCAAAGTTCCGATTTTCACATTCCTTAGAACAAACTGTCCTTTTAGCAACTATTTTATTTCTTTATTTTATTTGTAAAATTAGAGATAAAAATAAGAACAAAGGAAAAACAATGCATAGAAACGGTACGAAAAAAAATACAAACAGAGCCATATTGAAGGAATACGGTAAGAAAGAGAGACGAAGGAGTATTAGAAGAGAAGAAACATTATTCAAATGGGAAAACTACTCAGGCGGCCCTTTATGCCCTACTAAAGCTCCCTCTATATTCAGAAAGGGCAATGAACATTGTTAAACACTTGCCAGTTTACTTTGGTGTATAAACATAAAGATAAACATTTATTATCTAGTGTTGCCTCCGCCAACGGTGGGAATAGTGGTCTTTTTCTCGGACCTTTATGGCAGTTGAAAACATTGCCTGTTGCAGTTGAATCAACATCTACACTGTTGGCAATACTAAACTTATGCATATACATGCCCTGCATACGCACATATATCTTTTACAATTCTTTTTCTTGTAATGGTAACTTTACAATAGCGCACATTTCGATCTTTATTAGGCAAGACATGTTTTTTGGGCGCAATATGTAGTAATCATTTTGATATAGTGTTTATTTAGTTAATTACAACTAATGCATAATAAATAAATACAAACAAAAAAATAACATATAGAAACTGATATTCTGGTGATAATTAACTACATGAACAATGGCAATAGAGCGTTTAACTCTTGCCTATTTAAGTGCATTGAGTCATAAAGTATACGTTTGAATTCTTAATTTTTAAAGGAGATGCCCGATAACTCGTTCCCCGAATTTTCGAATAAATATCTAAACATAATAAGTAAAAGCATTAATTTATCAATCCTTAATTAGATTGATCCATCTATACCATCCATCATGCGGAACTGAACAGCATTAATGTTTGCTTTTTTTATTTATTTTTTTTATGTTGCATTAATGTTTGCTAATTAGCATGCTACTTTAATTGTAGTTGTAGGTTCCATTAGAATATTTTATGTATATGTTTAAATTACGTTATTTCACCATTTATGATTTTTTATTTTATTTTCCTTATTGTGTTGTTTAATTTTTAATTGTGTAATAGATTAAAATCGTTTCTAAGAGCAATTATCAATTTTCAGAATGATTCAGAGTGAAAATGTCTTAAAAATCAATCAACTCACCAAACAGTTAACCCGAAATACAAAGGGACTGAAAACAGTTGTAACCGATCTGAGGCAAAAGTTACCAAACCGATGAATAAAGCTATTGTTTCCGAAAATTATTAAAGAACTGAGTATTACTTTTTCGAATCCAAGCATTGAATTATTACCCGACTCTGGAGATATTTCTGGTGATAATCTTTCGGTCAAGAAATAGAAATCTTGTAACTCAATGATGGAGCCAATAATGCAATGGAATCTTCGGCCATTTAGAATATTTTCAGGAAAATTTGCTCCACAACGGGCACTGTGGTTTTTCCCTACAGTTTTCTACTGCAGAGACTGAAACCTGCCGAGGCTGTAAAGCACGACCATTTAGAGTGCATCACCTTTTTTTCATTGAAATAAAATCTTGATTATTTGTTTAATTAATCTTAATTATTGAATTATTATTGATTCAATACGCTAATTGTTCCTTAGAGGCACACGCGAAGCAATCAAATAAATAAATAATTTCAATATAAATTAATGTTTTATTATTTTGTTTAAAGGTGTCTTGAACTTTTATAATTGTTCTTTTATAATATTAATTTTTTATTTTTATAAATGTTTATAACTGTTATAATCCTATAACTGGAAGATTCCACACACGAAGTCTAGAATTTCGGAAATAATGGGAAACAGCTAACCTGTCGATATTTCGTCGATTCAGACATCATCCGGACAGAGGAAAATAGAAAAAAAAATTACACATTTAATGACACAATTCAAAATCTGCAAACAGGTGCTGCTCTTCTATTTTAATTTTTATAAAATTCATTAATCAAAAACGTTCATAACCTGCATCTGCATAGTAATCGTATAAAACCTCCACTATGCAAAACTTACAGATGGTTTAACGATATGATAAATCATAGAGGATAGATTAATGTTTATTACAGGAAGTAATTTTTCAGAATGTTGTGAAGAGAAGTATTTCCTTAAGTAAAACTATTATATAATGAAAAGGTGCTGAAGAATGTTTCCATTTTCCAGATAACTCAACGAATCATATTACACAATTTCTTAACAAGACTAATAATTGCCAAAATACACCATCCAATCCAATGTATATTAAAGCACTGTTATACCTAAGGCATAAAACGCGCGTTTAGATAAATATCTTCATCCCTTAAAACAAAACCAGAGCTGGGAAGATAAAAAGCAGGTACGCAAGGAACCATGATACTCCACCCCGAAGACTAATCCCAGTTTAACTACAGACGTCAACAGATGTCTAAAGTCCTGAACGGACATAGGAAACAAAAAACCGAATCAGAGGGAGTACAGATAAAGGGTTGTTTTTAGGCTTAGATAATTAGGGTTCTCCTCTTCACGGCGGGTATTTTTTTATTGAAGGTTCCTTTTGTTAGTGTCTTATCAGATGCCGAATTCTCTTGTAGTTACTATCGGTTATACCTGTAGGATTTTATTGCCTCATTTGGCGAAACATTTCCGATGAAGTCTCTAAGATGATTTCATAATTAAGCCTGCCCCGAATGAAGTTATTGAAGTCTATATCAGACTCCGACCAGAATACATCATCCTCTGTATCAGGCCAAGAGCAATAAAAACTGACAGATTGCAACGGCCATTATAATGAGTCTAAGGTTAAATTTTTGAGAAAAACTTTAGAGGTAAGAACTTATATCACTTTAATAGTTGAAATGAGTTGTGACGCAGCTTGGCTTCGAAATAAAAAAATAAATAAATTATTGTACTATTTAGGTTTATTTGTAATAGCTACTTATGCAATTTAATAATTTACTATTGTAAGAAAAATTATTTATTTATTTTTATTGTTTCTTGTTTTGAAGCCGCTTTTTTTACTTTTTTATTTATTACTCTTCAGTGTTGTTTTTTTAGTTTTTATTTGTTCCTATTTAGTGGTTGTTTTGCACCATTTTGATATATATATATATATATATATATATATATATATATATATATATATATATATATATATATATAAATATATATATTTATATATATCTTATTTCACATATTTCATTAGGTAAAGATACTAACGAAAAGCACGAGCATGGCTAGTAAACACGCTACTCGTATAAGACAGCAAAATTAGCTTATTTATTTACATAGAATAAAATCAAAACTTTTCTATCTAGTACCTATCTATATTTATTAATGACCAATTGAGTGTCCCACAGTCGCTCAAACGTCTGTTTCATTTATTTGAAAAGAAAAAACTCAATAGAGTTAGAAATGCAGACTGTAAACTAAGCTACTAAAATTATTGCGAGTGGCTAGTTCAATCTCTACAACTTTTCATCGGATCCTAATCAAGTTATGTAGGAATACAAGCGATTATTCTTTGACTATTTAAGAATTCTTTTTCCTTCTTCTGAAACGGAACCCCAATTGCCAACCTCCTCCCCTTAGAAGGAGCACAATATGCAGTGATGTATAATCCTTCTCATGCAGGAGACACACGCGTGTCGAAACAACAAACGCGGGAGATGCCAATATCGTTGGTAGTAGCAAATGACCCCCCGGCAATATAATAAATGTTTAGTATATATTGGAACAATCAATAGCCTGCGATAGACAATGATATTGCCTCCAGATCCAATAACTTTCCTAGTCAAAACAAAACACACTGTTCCTCAATGTTGATCGCTCTCGTCTTTTATAAATTGCCGGGAGGGGGCTCCATAAGAAAAATAAACTGTATCGCCCCCCTCTATAAGGCTATATTGCTTTCCCGGCTTCGGTATGCCAGCGGGATGGCACCCATCTTCCAATTTATTCCCTATCGACGTTTTCTTTTTTTTTATTTCTTGATTTATTTCTTGTGTTATTTTCTCGTTTGTGGTGAGCCGTTCGATTTTGGATATATATTTTAAAAACAATGTGAAATCCGCTGGAAATATTTACTTTCGGCTAAATTTCCTTAAATTATTTGGTCTTTTTATTTCCGATAGTTTTTTTTTTTGTTCCTTAATTATACATATTTCTTGGCTATTATCAATGGTGGACTGGGGAAGACTTGTACTAAATAATAATAGTAAAGGGATTATGGTACTCTTCAGATATAGATATGAGCATATCATATTGAGCATCCTTCCTGGGGACAAATATTATAAGTAATACTTTAATTTAAAAAATCTTAAGGCATTGTTCTTTTCCTAGCATTTACACATACACACACACACACCAGTTCCACGGGGTAGTAAATATGAATAGAGAGATGGTTTTGAGGGAAGACTTGTACTAAATAATTAATAATGGTAAAGGGATTATGGTATTCTTCAGATATAGATATGAGTATATCATATTGAGCATCCTTCCTGGGGCCAAATATTATAAGTAATACTTTTTTTTCCAAAATCTTAAGGCATTGTTCTTTTCCTAGCATTACACACACACGCACACACACACACACACACACACACACACTCAGACACACACACACAACAGTTCCACAGGGTAATAAAGATGAATAGAGAGATGTTTTTTAGTGAATAGGAATCTCATACTGTCGTGGGCACAATCTCACACATTGTCTTTTGAAATATTTCCCCCTAACTTAAAAAATACACCCACACTCAAACAAACAAACACACACATTTGGAGACTTGTTTATTTGGACTCAGAGGACCTAAATACGTGTAACTTCTATTTTACTATATATTTCGTATAGAGGTAAGTGAAGGTAAAAAAAAAAAAAAAATTATCTCTTGAATTTCGAATATGAATAAAAAAAAAGATGTTATGATCAATGCTGTAGTACAGAATCATCTCACTTAAAATTTTCCTGTTAGTGCGTTTGATGACCGATTTCCTGCATATTTGAATAATTATAAATTCATAAAGCACGAAAAAATACCAGATTGCTTACCTCAAGTTGAACACCAGAATATATTACATTCCTTCCCAGCACGAACCAATGCTCGACTTGAAGTAATAGTCCTGTAATTGCTACCTACGCATTTTACTCTGGGCATTGTTGATTTGAGATTAAGACGCAATTAGCATAAGTCAGTAGTAATTGAAGTAACACAAAAAAATAGATATATATATATAATGTGGATTCAGGCGCTAAGGGCTGCACGCAATCGGACTGATTTAGCCCCAGGGGAAAGAATGAGTATTTTTTATAGATCTAATAATATAGGCAACTGAATGGCTATGGCGCGTGCCCCGACCATTTTGTACTTTCACTTTTAGTTACTTTCGATTCTGTTGATAAAAAAGAAATGATAGATTAGGGCTGCATTAAAAATTACCCAACCTCCGTAAATAATAAACTTTAATTTCATCCAACATGAGTTTATTTAGTCTACCACTAGATTTTATAATTTAACAACAGGCCGTGCACAAATGGCTATCATAAACAAAATCGGTAAGGAAACACAGCAATGTGACATCAGAAACTTATTCTTTAAGCAGGAAAAGGTTTCTAGAAGAAGGCAAAATTTGTAGCCGCACCCCTCAGAAACTGAAATTTTCTACTTAACCACTTATTCTCCTTATCTACTAAACCACTTATATTTTAAAGGCAGTTCCGGAGTTCAATGTGACAATGAAATGAAGTGATATTCCTTCCTATAAGTTTATAAGTAATATTGTATAAAAAAAAAAGATGAAATATTATTTGTGGATGTATGGATGAAGACTGTATTTTGAATTATAAAACCCAAATTGAAATAAAGCATAAGTGAGTTGAAGATGCGGCATTTACCCCGAAACAATGTTGTTAACAACAGTTGATTATTTTACACAATAACGGGAGACGAAAAATTGTTTTTTTTTTTTTTCCACTAATCCCAAAAGAAAAGAAAAGTCCATTTCGAGTATATATCGAGTAAAGCTAAAAATAATTGAATTTTAGGTTACAATTCTTTTTTGTGTTATATATAATTCATAACGACAAAGTTTTGGTCTTTAATTTTGTGATAGCACCATTACACGTGTTAGGGATACTGTTTAAAAATTACAAGTTTGAAAGATTCATTTATAATTGAAAATATCAGAAAATAATTTCTGATTCAAACATCTTTCTCAAACGAAAAGTTACTTATTTCAATACGAAACCATGAGATAATTTTGTAAATGCCTGTTCTGTTCATAGCTATTCCATAAAGTAGTCAGAAAAAGTAAATACTCCATCGACTCGAAAAAAATGTTTAAATATTTTTTAAATTATTTTCAGGATGTGTTTTATTCCTCAATAAATTTACTTTTACGTTATCGTCTCCTTAAATAAACAATAGGAAGGTAGAATTAGTTTGATAGTTTAGTTCTATATCTGATACATATTAAAAAAATATATTTTAAAATTATATTAAATTCTAAATTCCTCATCTACTGAACTCCTTAAACTTCACATCTGCAATTTCAAACTGAACTGATTATTTGCATTTTCTGTCTATCAATAAACTTCGTAATATAGTAATTATTATTATAAAAATGGTATATATATTATATATATATATATATATATATATATATATATATATATATATATATACATACATATATATATATATATATATATATATATATATATATATATATATATATATATATATATATATATATATGCCCAGCCCATCGCAATCTTGAGAATCTTATACCTCACACGGTTCCCGGTAAATCTGTTACAACTCTGCATTGAGCTTCACTCTGTGTTTATCGCAATCCTTCTTCTCAACCAACATAGGGAAGGGGGAGGGGGGGTGGAGCAAACATTCTTCTAAGAATTTTTCTCTCAAATGCCTGGAACTGTTGGAATCTGGCGTCACAAATTCAGTTAGATGTTTTTAACATTGTGAAGGGAATAGAAAACCACACGTATATATATATATATATATATATATATATATATATATATATATATATATATATATATATATATATATATATATATATGTATATATGTGTGTATATAGAGTCCGAATAAAAATACTTTTAATTTTTTTAACATCGTGAGATGAATTGTACAACTAGGTAATTACGAATTTCGCAAAATACGGATAATTGCCAATAGGTTTCATTAGGATAGGTCCACAACATATTACAACTAGGAAGTTGTTGTAGACGATCGATATTAAAATTTTTGAAAACAGTTAAGGTGATGATCAGGAACAAAATCCCTTCAATAGTCTACCTTCAATAGTCAATCCGTTCACTAGGCAAGTCAATCTCGTTCAGCGCATCAGACTGGAATGATATAACTACATAAAATATAGATATGGAGGAAAAATGAAAGCTACTCAAGTCCTCACATTCTTCCAAAAACATGAGTTTCTATTTTTCTTGAAACAGCTGAATTATAGTTACATATTTCAGAATTCATCCCACGATATGTTATTATTGGATTCTGAGTTTTCACATTCACCGCATTATTATTTTTTTAGAAAAATAATAAATAAATAAAGTATAATTCCTTGTCCTTATGACCTTAATTTTACGCCTAAAATATTTATATATAGATATATAACCCTTTATAGATCACTGGTACACCTTTTGTACCATAGCCAAATACGTCAATTAATTGTTTTTAAATAGTTTCATTAGGACCTACTAGATGACAGCAAGTATAGAAAAACCCGTGAAGGACTCTTCCACCACCAAAATAGCTGGTATAAAAGTAGTTTCATCATCTATGCCAGTGGCCATCTAGCGTGTTTCCTCCATAAGTCAACATTGTTAAAATTGAATGATTACGTCTTGACTGTCTACACTGTTGCGACTAAAAATCGAAAAATTGTAAGTATTAAATAATTTTAATTCTTTAAGCAGGATAATATTTTAGTATTATCTAGAAAATTGACACCCTTTGGAGAAAACAATTAGGTCGAATGTTGGTATTTTTTTATATTCAAATATTTGCTTGTTTATCGCAATTACAATTTACTATAACACATAACTATAAGAGTTTTTATTTTTTCCTCTGCAAGAGATCCTTCCTTCTCGGAAATATTACGAACATTTGGAGGTGAACCAGTTTTCAATTATTTTCCAGTACTTAAGAAATTAATGGTATATTTAATTTTTGTTTTAGATGGAAAAAAATGTAAAATGTCAATTCAGGAAGATGTAGAGGAAATTCCTAGGCTTCTTTATGACAATAAATATGTAGTTTAGTTATAATTTAATTCTTATTGTATCATTATGTAAATAACATTAATTGTAGCATAGACTTTAGTTTCAATTAATTTCAATACATATTATACTCGTAAAGTTCAAAGTTGTTCAAGACACTATTAGAGTTATAAGTAAATACATTTTTTTTTTAATTTGAAACGTTTATTTTGTTACGGGACTCCACATAACAGCACGTCAAAACACTCAAGGTTATGCCCGATGACGTTTACCACCCAGTGTTGCCAGGCGGGAATAATTATGTAATTGAATTAAATTATGTATTTGTGTAATTTCTTATGCCTGCAACACTGGGATAACCAACAATTACCTGGCCAGACATTGCGAATATTAAGTACCAACGTGGTGGACATTTAAGTTTGGTGAACAAGGCATTATAAGTGTGGATTGTTTTTTTTTAGTACAACTTTTTTCTTTATATGTATCATTGCAGCCAGTAAAAGTCTTTTTATTTATTTATTACATCTAGGCAAGTTTATTTTTATATTCAAACCAAGTTTATTTTTATTTCAATATATTGGCTTTTATTTTTTTATATCTTTTTTATTATTATTAACAAAGCTCCTTACATCCTTCAAAATTTATTAGCAAAACAAGAAATGTTGAATTTAAAACTTATGCATACCTACAGTTACCGTACACAATATGTGCCAGTGACCATTTGTGAGCTCTTACTAATAACGCTTCTCCAAAAGGTCACCGGTACATGTGGACGACGTTTTTTTAAAAAGGCTCAAGCGTCATTTAGCAAACTTTACAGGAAACACATCGTAAGTTTTTCTCCAAATAACAATTTTTTTTTATTCTCTATCACGTAAAGTAGAACTTTATTAAGAAGGCTAAATATATCAGAATATATTTTTAAGACTTTCAGCTCGTCCAATGCCAAAGTGACGACTGAGAGTCGTCAGTGGTTGGTGCTTACGTCATCAATAGTCGAATTTTGGACCATTTCCTATTTTTTTTCCTCGATATTTCGTTAGTGAGAATCGATAGAGGTGGTGTTTACGTAATAAATTGAATTTCGATTTCGAATTTTTGGCAGCTTTCAAAAACGACGTCTATACACTGAACCAGCCTATTTCCAATTATTTCCTAATAAAAATATTTAAAAAAACAAACACCGAAATTATATAGTAAACATCCGAAAGAATAAATACAAAGGTAAAAAATTGTTTTTTCAATGCTCATTAATTTTTCTCTGCGTAAATAATATGTAAATACTATGTATATATGTTTGAATGCGTATATAATATGTTTATACTACTGTTATAAAACTTTATATGACGTTTGTAAATATTTCAGCTATCTCCTTATAACATCATATCAATCAGCGCGCTACGTAGCAATGAATCCCAAAAAGAGTAAGAAAAGGAACTTAAAGAAGAAGAGGAAGAATGGTAGGTATAGAGGATTGCCGAGTCAGGGCATGTAGTGGAGAGTAATCACAGAGCACCTTATCTACCACGTGTAATGATCTCCAGCACCCGCTATCTCTCTCTCGCCGAAAAAAGGGAAAACTGTATATCCGTCGGGAGAGGGGAGGGAGAGAATATCGGCTAATGGAAACTGCCGCCATCTTTGTCTGTCAGTGGCCAGTTTATTAAGGGTTCTGGGGAAAATAGCCATCTAATTCTCCAAGAGTGTTATCCGTATTTATTGCTTCGGCAGAACTGGAGGGTTCGAGAACTCCAAAATAGAGGGAGAATATCTGGAAGCAATCGAGGGAAGAGTATAGTTTTGTAGCTCTTCATTATCTTTGTTTTTCGTATCCATATTATTGTATTGTATACATCCAAGACAAAGGTCAACAGCATTCAGCAATTGAATAATTGAATAATTCAGTAATTGTATTGTTGGACCAATAAAAAAAAGGCCGACATTAAACTTAAAAAAGCATTTCACAAGACACCTGCTCTCATAAACATACCCGATAAACTGACGGACATTATTAATTAGTTGGAGGTTAAGCCGGGGTCACGCATGTAGCAGGAGATGTTAGCAAAACACATTTCAGCAATATCAAAATAACAAAAATTGATATATTCCTTCATATACTGACTTTTCAATTTAAAAAATATGAAGACAGCCTGGGCGTCCAGTGGTACAGTTATCAGCCGAAATTTCAACCGACCGGGCGAGGGACCGAATTCAAGCGGCAGTGGAACCGAACAATCAATTATCAGTTTGTCTAGTGCTACGGGCATATTAAAAAAATTATGTAACTGGATATGGAGAACATGTGCACTAGAAAATATTACATGGCAATGAAAATTATAAATTTACAATTGAAAATTAAGAATTTGTATTTCCTATGCCCATGATTAGCTTTATTTTAAGCGTTAAGTATAGGTTTTATTTGTACTATGGTTAAGAAGATTTATCATGTTTACTACATTATCTAATCTGTTTACAATTGTATTCATTAATCACGTATTGTTTGACGCCTAATACATAATTTATAGTTTAGGGATATATGTATATGTATATATATATATATATATAAAAGTATTTATGTATACTTACATACGTATATATGTAATCTTTACAAACTGAATTAGATGTGTATGGGCTCTCGCGAAAACAAACAAAGATGTATATTTCTTTATAATTTAAATTATAGAATTTCAATATAAATTTATAATTTAAATTACAGAATTTCAATATAAATTTATAATTTAAATTATTATACTATATTAAATTATACTATATTTAACTATTAATTATAACTGATTATATATCGCAATAGAAAATATAGTTTAGGACATGTAGATGAAATTGAAACTATTGCTTTATCATTATAATTTTCAAGAATATTTTTTCTAAAATTAGACAATAGAATGAATATTTACGTTAACTAATTATTAAAAGATTTCTACACTTTCCTTTTCAAACAATAGCGTTAAAGATGAAACACTGCTGATGTAAAATTCAAGATGATGAAAAAACAAAATATTTCATTAAGGTATTTATTCATATCATTATTCTTTATTTTATTTGAAAAATAATAAAAGCTGCCACACCCAATGGCAATAGGTATTAGGGCTATAACAATCCATTCATACCATATGTACAAGATAAACGAAAAAAAAGAACAAAAAATACATAAGGAGATAAAATAAAAATAATAAATATCATATAAAAAGAAAAAAAAAATGTACATTACTAGTAAAAATGAGTAGATAGACAATTTAAATAATAACAAAATAAGTAAACAACCAAGAAAAGAAAAATTAAGTTAAGTAATATAATTATTAAAAATCAATGGTATTTTAAACCTGTGGAATCGATAGTGTGGTTTCAATTATATCCAACCAAAAAAAATATATATATAAAAAAATAAATAAATAAGTTTATGTGTTTAACATCATCTTTATTTTTTTCTTTATCTTTATCTTTATTGATAAGTAAGTCTCTCGAAATGTCAATATTTAAAAATATTAGGTAACGTCAATATTTAAGTTACGGTTTCATAGAGATTAAATAATATATGTTATGTTATAATTAGTACTAATAAATATCAAATATTACGCTGATAAAATCTCTTTATTAACTTGCCTCGGGTGAAAGTAAAAATAGGTACCTACTTTCAAAGATAAGTAACTCATTTTGTCTCACTGAACAGCTGAATACGGCCGAAGAATTCTATCTCAATGGAATAGAATCGACACACAGTGACCTAACACCTAAATCGCGACTCTCTCAAAATGCCGATTCCCAGTATATCCCATCATTTTTGAATAGATCATGTGCCCATTTCCAGGATTACAGGATTAAAGTCACTTATACTGTTGTATTTGCTTAGCTCAAACGCATAGCTATCACCTCATATATATAGAAGTATGGAATTTGATGTCAAAATTCGGAGTCACTTAAGTTCTACTAATTTATCTATGAATATACAATGGTTACTGTTGGCACGTCTATTTGACATGTATGATACTTGCGGATGGTTGAAGGACTTTTTATATGTATTTTTTTACTTTTTTTAATTGTTTATATAACTTTTTTTAAAAGTTTGCACCTTTTAATGGCCGGATTTACGAAAGCCGACTCTCATCGAGAGAGCTTGCAACAGGGCAAGCTCCCTGTTACCATTCTCTCCTGTTACCATCTCTTTCTCGTTACCTCTCAGTATGAATAGCGATAGTTGATAGTTAGCCACTATTGATAGTATCGAAAATTAAGTAAGCTTTCGCCATCGCCTGTAGTGTAGAAATCTTTTAATAATTAGTTTAGGTAAATATTCATTATATTGCCTGATTTTAGAAAAAATATTCTTGAAAATTATAATCATAAAGAGGAATAGATGATTTTATCGGCAATTTTATTTTATTACTTAACTTCTTGAATTATTTAGTTACTTGAAATGTTATGTACACTTCGTCACAATAACTAATTTTTGATCGATGAATATAAATACTGAAAAATTCACGGTATAGGTGCTAAGGAGTAAATAAATATACAATTGAAAATCTTTATCGACAGGAAAATAAATAAGCATCAAAACATATAATTATGCCTTAAAATATTTTTTTATCAAAAAACTTAGAGACAAATAAAAAAACTATGTCCTGCGGATTTACCCACTTTAAATTTTAATTGATCCCAAAAATAACCTTGAAAATAATAACCTACAATATGTTATTCGCTCTCATTTGTTGCAGGCATTTTCATGGAACAGGATCAAAACAATAAATTTGTATAAAGGGCAATAATATGTCACTTTATTTATTCACAAAATAACGCTTTCAAGCAGTAATTTCATACTTATTGAAATGCTTGCGTTGTAAACTTGGTTCCATAGATATGAAGTCATGGCAACGGAGCTTACATAAGTTGCACACTTTTTCTTAGCAATTTATATATGGTTACTGCTCGGTTTCTGTGGGCCGTAGCGTGATGTTCTAAAAACATTCCTCAATGAGCGATCAATTTAACGCAAAAAGAATATTTCGTTAAAAATATTTAGTGCAAAAATATCTTTAAGGAAGTAATTTGAGATTAATTTGTCTCTAACAAGGAGGGAAACACATTTTCGATAAGCAATAGGACTAACTAGAGTGTGCTTAACAATGAAATATTAAACAATAATCGATCAATAATTTTCTTAATGATTGACATCAAAGTTGAGTGCTCAAGAGATTAGAAGATAAGTTGTGCACAGAGCGGCCACAGCGTTTCCAATGCATTGTCGATATCAAGTATCTAATTCTGTGAATGCAACTATAGATATATGTATTTTCAGTCTCATTAAAAAAATGATAACTTATTACTTAACAATAGAATAAGTAAGTGTTAAATGAACAAACTATAAAAATGATTCTAAGAAAAATATCGGTAAAGGAAAAAACTATTGCAATAAAATTCACAAAAACTTTTTATTTTCTCCTTTAATGTTATAAAGATAAAGTTTTAGAAGAACATCATGACGCAGAGTTTTTAAGTATAACTTTAATAATATATTTTTTTAGTGAAATTTATTATATTTATCCATTTTGAAAATAATATTTATTTTTAATCCATATAAAAAAGTTGAATGTCATAATATATTTTGGAAGAATACAAAAATAATCTTTGTTTCGAGTTTATTTTAAAAGTTTAATTCATGAGAATTGATATTGAAATTTTCATAATCTTCACACAGGCATTCTATTAACATCTTACTCAACTTGATTAATTTTTATGAACAAATAGGGACTCAATAACGGAATCGATTTACAAAATCTATTAGAACATTAAGTGTTCTGAAAGAATTTAATGAATGAATTCACTTGACTCAACGATTATAATTTTAAAAATCTGGTGCGTGCATCACACATCTTTCACATGCTTCTCGATCTGAAATAAATGATCCTAGTGGTCGACACATTTAAATAAATAAATACAATTTTAAAAGTTTACACATAGTTTCCATGGAAACATTTTAAGTTTCCATTAAATATCACAATATAAGTTATTACTTACAACATACAACATTCACTTAAGTCTATGCGTTTTTCGTAACATTACATTCTACGACTATATATGTTAGATATTATCATTGCTAAAATCTTTAGCTTTTCAACGGTATATTATACGTTACTACTTTTATTTCCGGAAATTTGTTTTCAATCCGGGAAAATATTTATTAATTATCAAATTCTTTTATAGTATATATTTGTCCATGTTTTATTGCTACAAACAATAAGAGATGGTTATTTAATTCAATTAAACCAAATTAAAGGTACTTTAAAGGAAGAATTTTTGAAAATTTGGAATATAAGCCCAGTCAGACTATTTCAATGAGGATAAGACCTACATGACCATTTAATCGTGTAATGATAGAACGAGTTTAATCAAAATTGTTAGAGCCGTTTTCGAAAAATTTTAAAATGGGTAAAATCGATGATACAAAATGACACTTCTGGCATGTCGATCTTATTGAAAATTTTGCTAAACATCATTGGGATATATCTAAAATATGTAATTTTTGTTTCGTACACTTTTTTTTTTTTGAGCTAGACCTAAAACACACACAAAGAACATTGGGCAAGACTTGGTTATTTGAACGCTGAAAATTCGGATTCGAAATTTTTCATGATCGCCAGACCTTTCTCTAGCTTTATATTTCATATGCTCGTATAGCTACGTAAGTGAAAGTAAAACTTGTTTAAAGATTATTATTATTATTTGATAATATTGTAATATTTGACAATGATATTTTTCATCCACGCATAATAGCAATAATAATTTCGACTGAAGAGGTTAATTTTTACTGACATTTTATTGTTTAATAGGATCTAGTACTCGATTTTATTTTCTGTCTATTCTAAGTGTTTTCAAGTAAATGTATCATTTTACACCATAAATTCACTAAAATACTTTTTTTCTGGCTATTATATCGATTTGTAATATGCCTTTATATTTTATTTTAAAATCCATTCCACTATTCATTTCTTATAAGAGATCTAAAGATTCTAATATCATCTTAGGAAATTATGCGGTTCCGGTCCGTGTTCTGGATATTTTAATATAATTTGTGAGTCAATAAAAAATGGTAATTTAATCGTTAATGATTTTAATAGTTATGCTATTTATAAATTTTAATTGAAACAGAAACATGAAAATTGAAAAATAAAGGAATAAGGAGTAAAACCAATTGACTGTTTTGAAACTATGAAGAAAAAAAAAATGAAGATATTTAAGTAATCGCTTAATTATGGATAAGTATTCCGAATAGGTCATGTAACATTATCTAAAGGTTCAAAGTGGCATATGGAAGGAAGCAAAACCACATAAGTGACGGTGTGTTCTACACCTTATGCTCAGATTATGTGTATAACACCAACCGTAACCAAACGCCTTATTATAGTCTAATTAGGGAGTGTGGGTTGCGCCTGCAGCTGTGTGTCGGTCCCGCATGCCTGAGACGCTGTGCGGGATTGCCTAACCGCAAAGGAACGAACTTGGGAGGAATCCTCTTCTTGCAAAAGGACCAGTTCTGAAGGAAACTTTGGCTCCGGTGTTACAAAGACTATACAGCTCTCTAACGCCTACTAACCGCACCTCTTTGGTCCTTATATCTTCCCATAGACTGTAGCCTCTTATATAGTAACCAACGCCTCACAAGGGTTTCGTTAATAATTTACACCTATGGTTTATTTCTTAACGAATTAAAAATTATTTATTGTACAATCTGCACAATTCTAAATCATTAGTTATTTACTATAACTTGTAATTAATAACTTAGTTATTTACTTAATATTTATAATGAAAACGTAAACGAGAAAAAAAAAGATAATTTTTTTTTAGAATTCACTATGAAAATCTAAAATGTAAAAAAATATATTAAAAAACTGAAGAATTACAAAAAATCTGTTTCTATTTACTTAGCATTTTACTTAGGGTCTCTCTCCTTCGGAAGATATTTTCTCGAAACTCTATGCATTCTTCACGATTCAAAACTAACCAAAATATCGACGTCGTTTTTTGAAAAAAGTATGCCATTTAACAAATTTTACAGGAAACATATTAAAGGTTTTTACCCCATACAACAGCATATATTTTTAAAATTTTATTTTATGTTGTGTAAAATAGTTTATTAAGGTAGTATAACTTTTATGATCACAATATAATTTTAAGATTTCCAGCACTGATCAAAGCCAGAGTGGCGATTTAGATTCGTCAGTATTTGTAGCCTATGTCATCAATAGTCGATTTTTAGATCATTATCAATTTTTTTTTCTGCATATCGTGAGCGGGAATGAATAGAGTTATGTTTTATATCCCGCAATAAATTGAAACCTAAATTTCGAATTTTTGGCGCTGTCATTTAAAAAGAAACAAAAAAAAAACACGCCGATATGAATAAATGGTTTCATCGAAAATATTTCAGTACTTTGGGAGAGAAAGGGATCCTTGTGCATCTCTTTTAAAATAATTCGGGAAGAATAACAGCGAAGACACAAACATCTTGAAAAAAAAAAGTTACACTATGTTAATTTGATGATTTCCTAAGGACCTATTTATCCATTTATCTTATAAATAAATAAGCAGATTAAAGTTGAAATATATTTCAGTAGTATGTACACAGGCAGTTTAGCTCACAATGTAAATAAATAAAAAAAAAAACTGCTTAAGCTAAATGGAGGAAAAACGACTGAGGGATTTATCATGGGTAATATGTAAAATAGGTTTTTTTTTTGTATAAAGAGGGGAGACTTGAGGGCTTCAAACTTAGCCCGACAGGGAAGGGTCACTTATCACCACTGACGGCTCCTCGTTTGTTGAAACTATTTTTCATCTGGTGAAGAGCTGTGGCAATATATCATCTTGGTGGGGGCAATTTGTGGCACTCCCCATCCCTCATACACTTGCCAGCTCTCAGGCAGCTTCTTAGCGGCTGTCTTCTTGATGTATTTCCTGAATTTACCTTTATTTTTACAAATGTCTCAGAATAAAATATATACTGATTTAGGCAAACAAATTGTATCGTAAAAATAAGAAGTATGAAGAAATAAGAGATGGTTGAATTGCACAAATGCAAGGTATCTATCAAAAATCAGGACAGATAAAGTAGTCTTGATTCACGAAATAATATATTACACGTATTAGTTGGAACTCTGCTAAAATATTTCTCTTGTCGATATTCCTAACAGAATGTAACGCCTATAACGGATTTTATGAATAGCTTAGCCAACCGAGAAACATAGCGGAATTTTTACTGTACTGAACCAATTAACAAAAGGAAAGTACCGTTTTAAGAGATTTTAACTTAGAGCAAGGGTTCCCAGACCGCAAGGACATTTCAGGTGGTACTTGAACAAGCAAACAAAATTCATGGATAAATGAATGAATGAACATTTATTTATTAGCATAAAACATACAAAATAAATTCAACATACATGTACATGTTATACAACACATAAACAATAGAAAAATCCGTCTGTCGAAATCTGTGTGCCATTGTTTTAATTATATTTCGTTAAAAAATGAAATAAGTATTTTTTTTTAATATATCAGTATACATTATCAAAAATAAGTAATATAAAATCAGTAACAATTATGTTTTGAAAAACACAATCTTCGTCACTTCCCTATGCTTATGTTAAAACAAGCACAATCTTCGTCACTTTCCTATGCTTATGTTAAAACAATCAGGTCCCTGTATAAAAATAAATAATAAATAAACCAACTATATCATATACAATACTATACCATACCATATTGTATGCCAGCATGCTACATAACAATAACAATTAATAAGACTCAAAAACATTTCCCAACTGTGATTTAATTTTTCATGAACTAACCATTTGAGCTCTTTTCAATGTGGCTTTTTGTTCATAGTTACTTAAAGCTTTCCAGCTGGCACCCCTTATTAGGCAAAATAATTCTTGTGGAGAACAGGTAGGCCGCCCAAAATGTTTTTTTCTTAACTCCCTGTATATATGGCATGCCCCTAGAAAGTAAATAATATCCTGTTTTTCTAGGGAATTTAGAGACCGGGTAGTGATCGATAACGTCATGCATCCACGACTTTCGACTGAGATTTAGCAATACCGTTCTACAACGGAAAATCGTCCTTATTTATAAAAGATCAAAATGATCGTTTAAATAGGGCGTGAATGTGTGAACCACACATAATCCCTACATATATATTATAATTACAATGTTGAAATTTCTCTAGGTTGCTTTTTTTCTCTGCGCCCACCATACTATATCTAACTTTGGTCAACTTTCCGCGCAGATAAGCGAATTTTGAAGTATCGAGATTAATTCCGCAATATCCCTCGAATTCTAACCACTTTCGATACTAATAAATTTTCCTTTTTATTGCCTCTTTCGCTATGATGTAGGGTAATCGGAAGCTGTGCATCTCCAGAACTCTCAAAACATAATCAAAATATGTATTTAAATTTAATGTATAACAGTTTATACATGTACAGACAGAATATCTAATTGTTTCATGCACTAAAATATAACTAAGTGCGTATCTTAAAAGTCATGGATAAACTTATACGTTAAAAAAGGGATAACAATTTTTTAATCATTATTATGGAATATATCAGTTATAAGCTGAATAAACTTACTGACTTGCAAAACCAGCTCTACAAGTCGGGGTGGGACAGGGCCTCTAAATAACAAGGTGTAGAAAGAATGATACTACAGGGCAAAGATTGTATTTGTTTAATGGCTGTGTAAACTTCTTTAATTGATATTTATGACTATAGCCAGTAATATATTGTATTTATGGCGGTTCTGAAGTAAATTTCAAAATAAAGAATAAATTAATACCGGACCAATAATTGTAGAAGAATTCATTCTTAGTGTGCTATTGAGAAGTGCGAACAGTTAATGTATTGTATAATTTTATTAATGGCGGTTCAAATCCGGTCAAGTATTTCGTTTGTAATAATATTCTTTTCTTTTGTGTATCATTCATGCCTTCAATTAATAACGTATTGTAAGATAGCATTAATGGAAGTTTAAGGGTTTTCAAAATAAGTTCAAAATTCATATTGGAGGTTGAACGACTAATATCTCTGGCCCCAAAGTGTTTGTTTTTTTTCTGTTAATGGGTATGATCATTTCTATTTGTTAGGAATACATGGCATCTGAAGTTTTCATTAAAAACTTTTTGAAATTTTGTTAATGTCCTCAAATTTATAACATAACCTGATCCCTTTTTAAAAAAATCTCCATTATCAAAGTGTATCATTTTGAATATTTACTTAATTGTAATTATTTTTACTAAAGTAACATTTAGTCCGCAGGGTAGAATTTGAGTAAAGTTAATATGACTTTATTTGATATTTAAAAGTTTAAAAGTTTTTGTAAATTTCTGATAATACTACTCTGATAGAACGAATATTTTAATTAATACTATAATGAAACAAGCAAGGTTTACTATATGGTAGAGTGTAGATTTTATTTATCTAGGTAATGACTGATAGGTTAAAAGATTACTTAATAAATTTATTAAATCTTAGTGCGAACAGTTATTACAGACTGTATCTAAATAATATAAGTTTGAGCTGAATTCCTGATGTACTAAACCTGATTCAAACCAAAGGTTTTAAGGAAATTTTGGCAAAGGTCAACTTGTAAAATTTATTCTTCATTGTTTGAAGTACGTATTAATATGGTTTTATTCGTGAAATATATATATTTGTTTTAATGCCAAGTTCTTACTTAGCACACATAATTTTTCCAGTAGATGCAATAGTAAATTATAACCGCCCAACGTGGGGCTCGAACCCACAACCCTGAGATTAAGAGTCTCATGCTCTACCGACTGAGCTAGCCGGGCTAGTACTCATGTTGCATTAAGTAATATAAAATAGCTTTGTAAAAATTAATAATAGACTGGAGATAGATAGATATAGATAGATATCACCCATGGTTATCTTTTGAGAGGCCTGGAACAACCACTTGTAAAACATGTAACACATGCCTGACACTGAAACACATTATAACAACATACACTCTTTACTCCTATACCAGAGAAAATACCCTGACACATAATATACATTCCACTAAGACCGAAGCACTTGCAGATACCAAAGAAAATTTGTTAAAAAAATTATTAAATAAATAAAATAAATAAAAATTGTTCATTTACTTTAATTATTGTATTTCATAATTGCATAAATTTAGCCATCAATGGTATAAAATTCATTTTATAAAGTGATATGAAATTCATTTTAATTAATTATTAAGAACTACATAATATATCTATAATATGCGGAATATTATGCAATAAATAAATAAAAATGGTAGTTTTTTAATCACCAGAGCAAATGATATTATTTAATTAATTGATTTTCCTTTATTATTATTTTACTCAATGGTGGTAAAATGTGATGGTTTGTAAAAACAAAAGAGATTGAGGTAATTACATTTTTTGAAATTAAACATTTTAATTGAAAATATTCGAAAGCAAAATATGGAAAGCATGCTTTAATGATGATATCAAATTATTTCTTCTTAATAAAATAAAATGAAAGAACAGAATTTTGTAAAGATAAACAATTCATTTCTATAAAAAAAATTAAATTATTGAAAATAGTTATTTATATTTATTATTTACTGTCCCATCTAATAGTTCGTAAATTTCAGCGTGGGATAGGAAACTCGAATCTTACTATTCCCAAAGCCTACCCAAACCCATTATTTATCCGCACAGAATGAGAAAACGAAGTTTTAATTTAAGAGAAAAAATTAGGTAGAATCTTAAGAATAAAAAGGGAAAAAGAAAGAAAAAAGTCTTGAATTAGTCCTGGAACGTAGAAGCAACTCCCTAGGAAGTATGCATTTGACGTTGCGGAAAATCAGAAATGTAAATGGGGAAAGGGAGGTGCCCTTATTTTCTCAAAGGAATTAAACAAGGCAAGAGGTATAAAAGGGGGAGCAAAATTAGATGGGGTAAAATTAGCAGTAATGTTTCCGAACCGGGAAAAATAAGTATTTTCAAAAAGCACATTACATTGAACCATATTAAAAGAAGAATTTTATCGACTTGTAGATAAACAAAAGTGTTGAGTACTCTATTTGCGATTTCGGTTGAATCGGTGACGGTAAAATAATTAACAGCCAAGCATATCTATTATTGAAGTTGATTTTTCCAAATAAAATACACAGACACAAGCATATATATATATATAGTAGTTGTTCTTGATGCAGTATATTGACCGGATTAGGGTCAAAATACACTAAATAGGTAAAATATGTTATATCTGATCTTCATATCAATGTATATCTCAAAATCTCGTAAGTCGTACCCAATGTCCATTTACCATTGTGGAGTATTTTAGGAGGGAGATGCTTAGAATTAGGCGATTACGATAAAGACAACAACAGAAATAATTTTTCATAAATCAACTTGTTTCAGTTCATATTTAAATTCCCGATTACCGTACTTTCTCTAACTTAGGTAGTTAAAGAAGATATGATTAACACGAGTTATGGAAATGACCGAATTACTGTCCAATCCATCTCACTCGTTGGAATTATGCTTATCCGATTATTTCAAAAATAATATGCACAGGCAATTCATTTTTCCAAGTATAATGTGGATATTTTGAGTTGAAATAGTTTTCTTTTTCAAACAAAGAAATAAATAATTAATATACATGTAAATATTTAATTTCTGAACAAAATGCATAACAACAAAATAATCAAGCGAACTTCTGGCCGTACTGACTGCAATAATCCATATCAGAGACGGGTATAATAGCCGCTGAGAAAGAGGTTGGGATAAATGACTATGATTTGGAGCGGAGGCAGAGGGAGACAGATAGGGGTTGATATATGCGATAGAGGGGCTATTTGTATCGGCTGATATACACGGCCTAGGGTTCGGGGCACATATCCGTGGATAAATTGCGGGGTTGGGGCCCAGATATTGGGCAACATAACTCACCCCGGGCCCCCTGAAATGAATAAATCCGTTGCTGCTCCGCCCACAGCCAGCGTGTGGTAGCCCCGAGGCCAGAACTCAACAGTTATCCGCCTGAAATTGTTTTACCTCTGTTGGTCCATCAGGAATTGTAAACAGGCTTTGTTGGCGTAAAACGGCTGATTTTACTCTTGCATTTCAATCTATAAGTATGAATAGTCACTAAAAATAAAAGGCAGGCAAGAAATTACCTATATCATAAAATGTTACGCATACCATACATCCATACTTTTCATAATATAACAAATTACGGTACATTTCATGATGATCAAAAAAATATGTAAGTATTTTTGAAGAGGCCAAAACTTCACGAGCGTAACGGCTGTCTATAATTTTTTCCATATCTTGGATTCTTTGTATTTAGGTGTTAAAGTGAAATTAGGTGAAATGTAAAATACTGTTGGCACTTTATTATTTGTCCTGGTCCTCAGCCAACTTATAATTTTTATCTCCATATTATTATATAAGAAGTAGCAAATGTCATATGTGTGTAAATTATTTGTATTTATATTTGGGCCACTCGGTCATCTCACATTTTTGTGTATTGAAGTTTTTGGTAACACCAGATTCTTTACAATTGATTTCATGTGTTGTTGAGAGAATCAGTTGGAAATTTGTTGTTTATTTTAGAGAATAATGGTATTATGTTAGGGTAACTAACAAAAATTTTAACATAGTAGAAGTTTTCATTTGGTTAGTTTCTATGTTTTATGACTATTTTACATTTTTCTTATTTGTTATCATATCGTCGTTCCTATGTTAAACTAACGAGTATGAAAACCACTACTTCGCAAGAGTGCAAACAAAAAAACTACTTTATCCTTCTATATATTAGTGGCTCCTACGAAAATATACAATATATATTTTCATATATTCTGTGTTAACGGAATCGTAACTGTAATAAGATAGTAAATAGTAAAAATACATACGGTTAGTAAAAAATTATTAGATGTTTGCTAATATCTCCCAGCAAAGTGATTAATTAAAATGTTTTATTTTTTTTTAATTTAAAGTGCATGAATGGGATTTATGTTTTGATTATTCCATTAACTCGAGGGAAGTTAGTTGAACTCCCTTGTAGATTACTCCATCTACAAACTGCTTTAAATAATCCTGATCCCTTCTGCATTTAGCAGAGGAGGGGAAAAAGCCGAAGAGAGACAAAATAAATACAAAGAAAAAAAATTAAAAAAAAAAAATCCCCAGTATTTATAGAAGGGAGTGTATTCGGATAACTCCGGCTAAATGAGTGAAATCTCCCAAAGAGGGTTAACTTCGCCCCTTAACTCATTTTAAATTCAGATGATAAAGAGAGTCCCTCTCTTCGAAAGTGGAGGTTTTTAAAGGGATAAAATAAAAAGAAAAAAAATTAAAAAGTTTATCTTCCTCATTAGGGATTCATGTAAAAGATGTCATCCAATAATTTATTCCGTAGTTGGGCTAATTTCCGTTGAGAGCTTAGGGTGTTTAGAAAAGGGGCGCTTTTTTCTTAAATTCATTCAGCCCATTCTTACTGTCTTCAGATTATTCGTCCCAATCATAAATTATATCATTTATCTGAGTATTACTCCTCAAAATATGTATAACATTCAATCATCTGGTTTTTAAAAAAATATGTATTAGTCCTGGAAAATAAGGCCTCAAAATTACAGTTGGGAAAATATTTCACCATAATGCCAAGAACTCAAATTGCCATCGTTTCGACGCGTAACAACTACTTCATAGATATGCCTTTGAACCATTATTTTGTATTATTTTTAGTCCAAAGAAATTACAATTATTACTAATTTACGATTATAGAAATTATTACAGTGCCTACCTAAAGCTGTGCCCACATTGTTAAATTTTTTGTTCAAATTTCGATTCAACTTTTGTTAGACGCATCGGCACTTACCAGTGTTGGGAAAATTTTATTCAGAAAAAAGTAGTAAATAATGAAAAACCTATTTATTCGTTATTCTATTATTTAGTGAATAAATTAATGATTTATAAATCAGTAATGAAATAAAAATAATTATTCGGCATCGCAAATCTCACGTTCCCCTCTCCGTATGTCATGACGAATCGAAAGTCGAGCAGTGTGGGCATAGCTTTAAAGTAGAGGAAGCATGATAGTTATTTTATTGGAAATATCTTGAGGAAGAAATATTATTAGGCAACTAAACGCTCTCCTCTATAGTAAAAATATTCCATTCAGAGCATAATAGAGAATGAATTTAGAACTTCTTTCAATAAGTATTAGTTCCAGAAATCTGCACAATAAATCTAGACGATGCCTGAAAGTAACCGTTAGGGCTTTTGAGAGACGAATTTTCGACATCTTCAGACTACCATATTTCTTAAATAACATTGTTATATAAAAAATTGGAAAGAAAAATATGATTATTATTCATTATAAAACTGTAACAAGAATGTTCCAATGGTAAGGCCATTTAATGAGAATGGCCGAAAAAACAATTACAACGTAGACCAAAAACAACGGAAAAAATGAAATAGTAAATCTGATGGAATTTCTCGTTCCTTCAGATATCTTTAAAAAAAATCAATTTATCTGATCGGATTTTTTTTAACAAAAACTCTTTTGAAAAAATAAAAAGTATTTGAAATTAAATAAATAAATTTGTGATCAACAACAATATTATTATTGTCCATTTATTAATAAAAGCTTATTTAAATAATTCTTTTATATTATTTTTTTGGAACGTTTCGGCTTTACAACACATTTTATGGCCATTTTCAAACTATATATTATGGTATTACCTACGACTAATATTAAAATATTATTAACTTACTACTTAAAGTAGTATTTGTTTTTAAATTTTAACAGTGTTAAATTTTCACATACTCAATTTTGGCACATTGGCTGATTAGTGTTGTTTTTTTTATCAGCGACATGGCATTTCAGTATTTTTTTATTCCCTAGTAATTTCTTTAAAACACTTTATCAGCAACAATATATTCTTTAAAAAACAAAATATTTTTAATTAGGCAATATTTTTGTGCTTTAAAGAATTTATTAATAAATGAAAAAAACAGAAATGCCATGTCGCCGAGAAAAAAATAAATAAACCAATAAGGCAAAATAGAATATGTGAAAAGGCAAAATAGAAATTCAGCATAGTTAAAATTTAAATACAAATACTATTTTAAGTAGTAGGTTAATAATATTTTAATTCTAGTCGTAGATAATATATAGTTTGAAAATGGCTACTTTAACGTTTATAATATTTCAATGTTGGACGTAGGAGACTCAATAATATATAGTTTGAAAATTACCAAAAAATGTATTAAATAAGCCTCAAACGTTAGAAAAAATAATATAATAGAAATATGTAAGTAAGCTTTTATTTATAAATGTATTGTGGGATTAATAAGGTATTTTATATATTCATCTATGTTGATTAATTTTATATAATAAATAAATAATATAAAGTTTTGTTAAATAGGAGATATCTGAACCAGAAAAGTTTAAGCCAACAGGTATTTTAAGATAACAGAGAGGAAGAAATGGTTTGTACAACTGGGTCAGGATGTTGCTGGATAAAAAAGTGGAAATGGTTTACTTCAATATTTATGTGCTCTAAAACGAATTGAATGAGTAAATGGTTGTTAATTGTGTAACATATTCCAAGATGCGTGTAAAATGTCTTTTAGTATTATCTAATGTATAGTTTCGATTATATGAATATAACTTTTGTAGAACCCAAAAGTCTAAATTAGTTTCAATATCGATTTGTATATCATTTTTATTTTATTATGTTTATGTTCTGATTGATTGTCTAGTAAATCAGTGGTGTAATATATATACTATTCAAAGAAATCTACGGTACAATTATAATCCCAGATATACACTTTCAACGACTTTCTTGAATATGTTTCTCATTGATTGAATGTTTTGAATTGATTGATTACATTGAACTTAATGTAATTGTCAAGAAAGTAATTATAGATACTTGTTAATTTGCATATTTCATATTTAGTAATTAAAACATGGCATTAACTGAGGGACTTTAATAATTCCTCTTTGTATATAATGTTCGAAAATTTAAATATTCTACCAAACATCTCTTGTAGGTAGGAAGTTAGATTGAAATTACTCCTTTTTTAACGACCAGGTAATTTAGAACAAACTAAAATATTAGAGTTTAAAATCGCAGGAATAAAACAGAGGAGAGAAAGTAGGGCCAAAAATATGCGCCCTATGTTGTGAGGGGCCGTGATGCTAAACGGAGCTATGAAACTGAATTTTCCGCCTCCTTAGTTCCCCCCATACACAGATTAAGGGCTCAGCCCATTATATAATCCTCCTAAATTATATGGCCTAACTTTCCTCTAATTAAATTTAATCACTTTGAAATTTTAATAGGCCCCTGAAACCTGTTTAATAACTTTTTTAATTATCGCCTTAAACTCCGAGCTGTCTTCTCGCTCTTTATTGCCACTTAGCGATACACTTTTTACCAATTAGTAAACGATTAGTATACAGCAGCCTGTTTTTTCCTTCTCAAAAGATTTTGAAATTATTCGAGTGAAGATTGTACCACTCAATATATTACAGTGCAAAGGAATATTAAGTTATTAGCTAAGTCATGACTTTCGAACTTTGATCTCTCAATCTTAATTAAATCCATTGAGTAGCTAATCTTCGTCGATTACGAATTAAAAGATAATAATAAAAAAAAACAGCTTGTAACACTACAATCCACAATGGAGGGTTTTGGGTTCAGTACATGGTATAGGTACTGTTTCTTAACACAACCGCTAGGTTTGCCTCCTAATCCATTGAAGGCTCAGGTAACCATATCATAGAGACCAGGTATGTCCCAAGACTGATATGGGTAACAGAAAATATATTTTCTACCCAACCTGAGCCCGAGTAGACAGGAGTGACTACTGATCTACTCCACCCCTGTCAAAAATTTATAAAAGAAAGATGAAATTACTAAATAAATATTCTTATTTATTTAGTAATTTCATCTTTCTTGAAAATGAAAGATTTTGAACAAAAAAATTAGAAAAGAGACAATAACTGCTATGATGTTATGGGTAGATTCTAATTCTAGCAGTCTGAAGCCTAGCAGTAAATAACCAACCAGCAGTGGCGACTTGTAGATAAAATTAGTGAGGGACTGGTCCACAAAATTTTTAGCATTTGTTTTAAAATTGCATAAAAGGAAAAAAACGTGTATAAAAAGATAATTCGATCAGAGACTTGCTAAAATCCTGAAAGAACAAAAACAAACATTTTTTATCAATTTGTTTAAAATTAAAATCCATTTCTTGTTTTGAATTGCGTGGAAAGATATCCTCCTTTTTAACAAGGCCGTGGTTAAAATTTTCTTTTAAATGAAAACCGAAAAGAAATAACGAATCAATTGTATAGCTAGAAGTAAGAAAATAATCTAATTCTATACTTTATCATATATAACAATTTGGTATAAGGTGTTTAAGTACAACATGCGGTGCAAAAAAACAAAAAAAATTTACTTTCCCCAACACACAAGGGCTAGTAGTAGAGCAAGAGCACAATTCAATACCAAGATTTTTGTATCTTTTTCATAAGCTGTGGTAAGAAACTGGCATTGAGCTTAAGAATTATATATTGTACAAGTATAAAGAAATAATGAAATAAACAAGGACTCATTATATTGAATGTAGTAAAATACAAACATATATATTATGTTTACAAATGACTTCGCATTTAATATATATATATATATATATATATATATATATATATATATATATATATATATATATATATATATATATATATATATATATATATATAGCTGATAATGACATTTTAACAACTCAATGTGCTATAAATTACAAATATTTTAATTAATTTAAATATTCAAGAAATCACAAAGTTTCGAAAGAAATAAAAATATTCATCTGCTACATTTCTGTTATTGTAGTGAGTGTATTAAATTATACGGAATGTTTTATACAAAATATTATTCATGAGGTAGACCATGGTTAGATATCAAGGAAATTATTAGCGAACAAAATGAAATACATAATTTAATGTTGTTCAACGTTTCGGTCCTCTTTTCGGACTATATCTCTTAGGTTCTCAAAAATTAGTATGGACACTTACTAAATTACTATAAAGGTTACCAACCAAAATTCGTTGAACAAAAGATGATAATTTAAAAATGCATTTAATCTTTTATCATGTAAAATGTTATACTAACGAATGTGCCTCTTCATATTATTAAGGAAATAATCAGTTAGATAACCTCATTGGAGGAAGAAACATGACTAGGCTAGGCTAGTATCTAATTATGCACACAAAAATATAAATATGAAACGATTAGTAAAAAAATATTGAAAAATCATAACAAACAAAATATTACCTATAAAATCACAATGAAGTAAAGCTAAAATAAAGTAAATTTACTTATATACGGTGTGAATGAACTCTTCAATCATTATTACCATTGTCCTTCATTGAAACAGAATGTAATATTGCTCAATATCAGTACCTATGAAACTTACATACCATAAATAACATTTATATTCATATCTCTTTTTTTATCATTACATTTGAAGAATGATAGTACTCTATTTTATAAGCTCTTTGTCTGTAAACATCTGTGAGCATTCGCTATAATTTGAATTCATTTTATTAGACTCGTTATTAGGGAGACTTTTAGGGTCTTAGAGAATAAATTTAAGATACATTCTACGTTGCAATTTTTCCTCAATTAGTTAGTTTAGAATGTAAAAATGTCTAACACAATTTTTTTTTAAATTTGGAAGAATGTAAATTTACATTATTAGTTTTAAAACACCATTTAAACAGAATGGTGAAGTAGTAATATACTAGCACTGGTAAAGGTGGGGAGACAAAATCCGGCAAGTGGGCCAAGAGCGTTTTTTTTACCAACCCCAAAGTAGTAATATAGTATATAATATAATTATTTGTGACAAATCAAGAGTCATTGTTTTAATGGATGAATTGAAACAAAAAATTAAATCTTGAAGACTGAGCAAAATTCCGAAACTTTGATGTGACACTTTTGTGGCTTGAATAAAACCATATTATAGAAGATTTATAGCTTTCTCTCCTAATTGATTATAAAAAATAAAATAAAATAATAAGCATACAGGTATTAAATGTGCATTATATATATATATATATATATATATATATATATATAGAGAGAGAGAGAGAGAGAGAGAGAGAGAGAGAGAATCTAAGTTGTATCAATTTGAGTTAATAAAGAAGTTTATCATAAGAAAAAATAATTCTGCTCCTATGCAACCAACATCATAACATGGCTGGTGTGCTTAAACTATAATGATTTAGTTTCAATAACATAATCAATAGTATCGATATTGGCGATCCATTTAAATTCAGTTTCTCATTAGCAGATCGGTATATGCTGTATATGCTAGCATATCGGTAAGATTCCTGTAGTACCCGATAATAAAAAAATATTTAGTACCCAACGAATATATAATGAATAGAACAAATGGACGGTTACTAATTTTGAACGATGTCCATATCATTGTTAACAAGTGTAGAAGGGATAATATCAATAATTTTCGTTTAATAGTATCAGGGAAACGTCGCTTTGGCAAGGCTGTAGGAAATCTAAAATACTCATGTCATTAGGCATCTGTTGGCAAAAACATCATAACTATACCGAAAGTTTCCGATGACAGGTGTAATAAAGGCAGAATTATTAAGGCCTTTAACACCATAAAAATTAATCTTCAGCATTTATGATGCGTTGAGCGGGGCATTAGTTTTAAATAACGCGGGATAAAAGGGATATGCTTGGCAATTATGACGATAGAGGACAGGCCTAACAAATCATCCGACTAGACGACAGCAACTGGCGAGATCAAAGAGGTATTATATTGGAAGAGGTTGTACCTGCCTCTTTGGAATGCCCGATCGTAACTCATATTCCCTCTCATCTCCGGTCATATTTCCTTAGCTCTACAGAAATCTTCTAATCAGTGGCTAGCAGAATAATTACTGCGATAATAATACAGTCCGTGGGTACTGGAGTAATAGTGATTGGCAGAAAACACCAGAGACAGGAATAGAGACTATTTTGAAGTCTATTACTTCCTTGTACGCAATAAAGGAAGTATTGTAATCGCGAAAATTTTCGGTTTTCAGATTTCAACGGAAAAATCCATTTTGACCATTCCTGAATCCATTTTGACTAGTTTCGTTGTGACGTTTCTACGTACGTTCGTGCGTAACTCAAAAACGGTTAAACCTAGTAAGTACAAATTTTGTATTTGGGATTTTTGTAAAATCTAGATGGGAAATTCCCTTTTTGGTCACATGATCACCGGAAATGATACTTTACTTGAAGATTTTCATCCAAAATTATATTAAAAGATGAAGAAAAACTTTTAAAATTTGGTATTTGTGATCTATATATTGATTTAAATAACATGATAGATTTTGGTTTAAATTGGCAAACCGGAAGCGGTACTTTAATTGAAGATCATAATAAATTTTCATCGAAAATTATAATAAAATTTAATGTAAAGCATCTCTAATTAATATTATACTAGATTTTGGTTAAAATTGGTGAACCGGAAGGAGTACTTTACTTGAAGGTCATAATAAACTTACATGAAAAATTATATTAAAATTATATACCGAGATGATATAGTTCGGAGATAAAGGTTACAAACGCGTTTTTTTTTCATTCTAATTAAACAAAATTATTACTTGTTTCAAGTGTTAAATTTAAGTGTAAATATTTATTTTCCTCCCCATTTGTGAGCTGAACAAATCTGCAGCAGGAGAATAAGATATAAGTTAAGCAGATTCTTCCGCTTAAAATGTCGAAACCGTCGATTTCCAATGCTTTATCTCAGTGACATAGACAGTTCTAATGGAACATAAAGAAATCTTCTATGAACTTGCTACCTACTGAAAGAAAACGACATATAGGTAATACCTGAATGAGACCTCCAGAGACAAGAATTTGCGTATGTGTGTTTGTGAGTGTTTGTCAATAGATGGATCTCGCAATGCCGAGTGTCGTTTTTGAAATACTGCTATCTTCGGAAATTAGTAAACAAATTCAGAATCACTTTTTGAGCCACTGATTTATAATTTAATAGGCCTAAAAGGAGATCATGAAGTTTCCACATCAGATATTTTTATTTTTATTTTATTTTATTACCTTAATTTTAAAAGATTACCTTAGGTTTGTATTTTGAAGTTATTATAACCAATTATTACAATAAAAAAAATCAAATCATACTTATTTTCAGTATTTAAAAAATATATATATTAATTTATAATATGTAATTATATTATTAAATAATATTATAATTTCATATTTCACTATTTTTACGAGAATTTAAAAATGAAGAGGTCCCTCTGGCAAGACTTGCCCTGTATGTTCGGATAACTAATGTTATAATGATAACATATAATTTCAGTTTTGGAGAGAGGCCAAGCGATTACAATATGCGATAGGAAGACCTCTCGACTGATTGATCTCTTGAACAACCAAAGCAGATGGCAGGAGTGGCAGGATGTTTGGTTTAATTTGAAAGATAATAAGCCAAGGATGGTGCAGCAATCCGTGAAACAACCAAAAGGAAATTTAATGTAGACACGGAAGGAAGAGGTGATTCTTACCCGTCAGAAGAAAGGCCATGCCCGAAACACGTGATGAAAAACGAAGATAAAACAGTATGTCGTTTTTGTGGGATCGATTTAACCGTAACGCAGATATATATACTGAGTGTATACCTCATGAACAACATAAACTCTCTATGGATTTAAAGGGTGTGTTGAGAGAATATACCAAAAGAATAACAAAAGTTATACAGTTTTTAAAATCTATAAAAATATACAACACAATATAGGAAGAGATGATTCGAAGTAATTTAAGAGTAAATGATGGTGGGCGACACAATAAAATAAATTAATTTCAATTTTGGTAATGATTTATATTATATTGAATGTAATATGTAAAAAAGAGAATATGTAGTGATTAAAAAATAATATTATTTCTATGGATACCTAGAATAGACTTGTTTAATTTAAGTACATTATTATTATTATTATATTAGGACTTTATATCCAAATAGTTTGGATTGGAGAAGAATAGATTTTGATATAAATGGATTTTCCAATCTACAATTGGTACGCGACATAATCATAGTTCTGGTGATCAATAAAGATCACCAGAACTGTGTAGATTAAATAAATAAATCATTATTGAGAAAATTTGGATTAATGGAAAAATTATTTTCGTTTGTAATGAATTATACAGCCAATTATACTTTGCCTTGATAATTTTTCGGTTTGATATTTGTAAGTCTCGCGTAGAAGGTAAGATAAATAATGATAAGTAAAAATAGTTTGAAATTGCTGAAGATGGATATCTCTCGTCTAACTCTTTTTGGGTTTTATTAGACTTCAAACAGGTGAATTTTTTTAAATAAATATATTTTTTTTATATTCAAAATATCTGGTGGTATAACTGTATTTTCACTAGTTTATATATTTTTTCTTTATCACAAATCGACACATTCACGATTACAGTAAGCGCCTATATATTTTTTTGCTATTGATAATAATGCATTTTTTTTTAATTCGTTGCTAATGAGGTTGAGTTGTTAGCACCGCAACATTAATTGTTCCTGACTTTACCTGTTTTACAGACCGTAAATTTTGAATTTGAAAATTTTAGGCAGGAGCGTGTTTTTTTAATTATGCCAGATCGTTGAATGACTATCAGATCACGATATTAAACGAATTTTAAAAAAACGCAAATGCTTCGATCAACTCGAATTTTTTTTTATGTTTGTTTCTCGAAATTGGTAAGTAATCTTAGAATGACCCATAAATATCAGTGATAAAAAGAAATTGGCTGTTGAAAATGCAGACATTTTGGATCTACTGGCCTCTTTGATCAAAACAGTGGCCCACCAACTAAGACAGGATCCACGAAGCCAACTGACCTACGATGTGAAAAAGCGGCAGTGGCTGGGACGGAAATATAGAGAACAGAAGATGAATCATGGCGCCCAACATCAAAGACATAGCGAACTAAATGAAGACATATTGTCTCTTAGTTCCTTCCACTATGGAGGTAAGATTTACAACCGTTTTTGTTAAAAGGGCTGTTTTTAGTTTATCAAAAGGTTTTGACTGGGGTTCTTCAAACATAATTATTATCTGATTAATACTTGTCTTGACTATTTTCGTTGAGAAATAAATCAATAACCGCTTACATTTTTTAATGGAAGGATGGCACGTGTTCTTTTTTTCTGATTTTTGGCCTTAATTCAGTCAATAAAATTAACCTAAATTTATTTATGTTTTTTTTTAATTATTAATTAATCTAAATTTTGTCAAGGTGAAATAAAAAAAACAATTACAACAAGTGTTCAGTGAAAAATGTCTTCTTGTGTGTCGGTAGAATAGAAAAATAATAACTTGTTTTCTTCTTTTTTTTCAACAGTAAAAAAATACCAAAAAACTTGTATTTCTTATGGCGGAGGAACCAAAAAAAAAGCCAGTCTAGTTTCAGATGCAGAACAGTGCAGTTCGTAGTGGAAGTATTGCGATCGTGAAAATTTTCGAATTCGAGTTTGCAACGTATTTACACGTTTTAAGGTCCCCTGAGGCCAAATAACCAAGTCACGCAAAATGGTCTGTGTGTATGTGAACAGTTTAGCTCGAAAACGAAAAGTTGTACGATACTGAAATTAAGTATTTAAGATATTCACATGCATGTGATGTTACAGCAACTTTTTTGTCAAAATTGACTGACCGGAAGTGTCACTTTATATAATGGATTTTACACTTTTTCTAAATTTTCTCTAAAACGGCTATAACGATTTTGATGAAACTTGCCTAAATTATTGACGAATAAAGGCCTTTAACTTTTCATATATGGAGAAAATGCAGGGAAAAAAGTTATAATGAAAAGAATAATTTATTTGCGCCTAACTTAAAAAGTATGTTTTTATGGTAAATTATGTCTAAACATGCATGAAAGGAAATTAAATTGTCTAAAAAAAAAAAAATAACCACAAAAATCGGACAAGTAATAGCAGAGATACAGCGCATCGGAATAAACGGAAGTAGCTATTATATCATGGATATTAGACATTTTTACAATTTTCTCCTAAACGGCTCCAACGATTTTGATGAAAATTTCCTAATGTCTTCTCCTTCAAGAACTTTAACTTTTCATGTATGTAGTATATCAACGAGAAAATGCAGAGTAAAAAGTTATAGCGAAAAGAAAATTTTATTTGCGCATAACTCAAAAAGTGAGCATTTTATGGTTAATTTTGTATGAAATAATATGAAAGGTAATTAAATTCCCTAAAAAACTAAACAATTATTTAAATCGGGTCAGTATTAGTAAAGATACAGCGTATGTCATAAGTACTAGACCTTAGGCTTCGTACGCACTTGTAAGAAACTGCCGTTCCGTTTCTCCGTACCGTACCACCGGATACGGGAAGGCGATCGGGAGAAACGAGCGTTCTTCGGAAGTTGTGGTCGAGTTCTCGCCCCTTTATCAATCATGGCATCTCAGCAGCAAGTGACAGCAGCCGCGTACATTTTGATAGGCTATCTTTTGAAAAAGAGGAAGAAAAAACCGCGTTGGTGGACAGCGAACTTATATTTTAACCGAGAACAATTTGGTGAGAGCAGCATATTGGCTGAGTTGAAGTTCCAGAAGGTCAACGGTCTGTACAAAAATTTTGCCCGGATGCATCCGACGGATTTCGAATTCTTGCTACAGGAAGTAAGTCCGAAAATTGCAAAACAGGACACGACCTTTTGAAGATCAATTTCTGTGCAGGAAAGGCTCACGGTGAGCCTACGTTTTTGGCCACAGGTGACTCCTTTACAAGCTTGCAATACCTGTTCAGGATGTCAAAACAGGCAATCAGCGACATCGTCTTGGAAGTATGTCAAGTGGAAGAGTTACTTGAAGACTACATGCCGGTAAGTCTATTTTTATTAGCATTCTAGCATGTTGTTTAACATTAAATCTTTAAATTTAGCATTGAAGTTTTATTTTTATTTCTTAAGCCTACTGCTCTGAATCCCAAGTTAATTTGTTCGGTCATTTTAATACCACAATAATATCAAAATCGTATAAAGTTTGTTGTGAAAGTTATTCGTAACATAAAAATATTAATTAATAGTAATCCCAAATATAAACTCGTATCAAGAATAAAATATTTATTAAGAGCTGGCCCAAAAATATAGTGTAGTTATAATATAGCTGAAACCGCAACGAGTCCTTGTTGCCAAAAATTATAAGTATGACTATCATATAAATCTAGTAATTATCATAGAAGACAATGAATGATTTTTTGAAATTTCTAGCATTGGTAAGTCAAAAACAGATGATAGATAAGAATAGATCTTATCTTTTGCAGTGCCGTGGCTTTTTGAAATTTTCATTTTCTCTCTGCGCACTCCCGCTTGAAGACTGTCAACTTTCTTCTTAATCTCCCTCACCGATTTTTCCACTTTCTTCGCGAGGTCCTCTCAGACGTCCTGCTTACGCTTATTATAGTATTATAGTCTGCAAAAAGTCCTGCTTATTATAGTATTGGGGGTGTTTTGGGTCCCATAACACTTAGTATGACTTGTATTGGTCAATAAATTCGAGAGTTTCATCTTTTCTCCACTCCATGCCTAATTAAACTTTTCTATTACAGAGCAGTAATCAACCATGCCAAACACAAATTGGTGAAATAATGAAAATCACAGAAGATAGAAGAGAAGCGGGACGATGGGCGGTGGAAGAGCTTGCATCATCTTCATCTAGTGCGATTATCACCTGTTCATCAGCTACAGATGATATAAGTACGTACCACTGATGGACATGTCCATCAGGCCACATTTATTTGTCCAACTTTTTAAGCAACCTTCAATAAATATTTTGAATAACATTTAAAATTTACTGTATATAATTATTTGACATTTAAATTACAAACAAATAGAATATATAAATATTATCATTAAATAAAGTTGAAAAGAACAGTGCACAGTTACACTGTTGTTGTAACAATTCAGTAATTGTTCATACGAATCGAGGAAAAAATATTGTAGTTCTGTTGTGTAATATAGCGTAACACATTTTTTCATCAACAATCAATTTGTAAGGACAATTTAGTCACATTGTCCTTTTCAACTTTATTTAATTATAATATGCAAATACATAAATGTTAATTTTTTTATTCAATTTTTATAAACAAAACTTGAATTTTTAACAGTTGGGAAAAAATATGTATATATATGTGTGTGTTTTTGTGTATATATTATAAAATTCTAATTCCTCTTACAAATAGAGCAGATGTACCCCAAGAATTTAGGATGAGGATACATCAAATCACCTCGCGTTATAGCACCAAACTGTGAGTTAAATTATATAGATAAAGTTACCGACGTCTGGGGCAACTAACTTCTGAGAGATGTCGTACTCGAAGGTGTCAGCGACTCCGCCATAAACTCCGTCTGCTCCCCCTCGTCGAGGATTGGATTAGCGAATAGAAGTGCGTTATTGGAGCAAGTTGGGAGCTGTAAGGGATATATATGTCCCTCCTGGAGAGTTGTTTATTAGTTTGTCTTTGGAAGGTGGTCGATGGGAGCCAATCCCGTCATTAGGAGCCATCCAATAACGAAGAAACATTGTGCTCCTCAGTTCGAACGAATCGTTTCACCAACTGCTCCACCAATAATGAAAGAATGTAGGCTTTTGTAATAGTCTAAAATAACTTTTTTTGGAGTACACACAATAACAATTATTTATTTTCATATTCATCAGGGAATGACAAAAAAAACCTGTCGAAGTTTCGCCAAATCAGTTACTATCAAGTTGACAAACGCAGAAATCACATCAATGCTGACTAAAAAACAAGAAATAACTCGTCTCAAGTCAAGTCTTATTAGCATAAAAATAGAACTTATAACGCCAACAGTTAAAACCATACTGAAATGAAAAAGAGTTGGCATTGAAGCAGCTGATGGGGTTATATTTAAACTTCTTGTTTTGTGGTTGTATGGTGTTTTTATTTATTTTAATATTATGGTATAATATTATATGGTTGTAGTAGCTGTGATAGTCGAATAGGCAAATTGTTGACTGGTTAGTTATTGATTTTTTTTTTTTTTTTAGAACCAAATGGTTTTGTTTGGAATCTCCCAATAATTGCCTAATTAAAATGGTTGTCTGTTTTTCCCGTGATTGCTCCCATCATATACAATAATAAGAGTGTTGGAGGGGGCAGGAAAGGGAGGAGGAGGAAGGGCCCATTCCAGGGACGGTTACAATCACTGGAAAAATATAAAACATAATATTCATTTATTTATTCCACTTCGTATCAGTAAAAACATAGTAACAGATTGTAGCAAACAATAGCTGCGCAAACTTACAATACAGACAGTAACAGCACTTATTTTTTAAGATTATTAACCCTCCGATACAAAATAACATTTACAGATATTTTCAAGAAACAAGATAAAAATTGCAATAATGTTTAATAAATTATAGCTTAGTGAGGTTCGCGTTTTCACATTTATACACTGATTTTATTGACAAACATATCACATTTTCACACGATAATTTCGCACTTATTAAAAAGATTATCAGGGAACTTGATCACCACGAATATGAAGTTGGGATGATTACGGACACGCATGAACGCAAGTTTTTTAATTTATAGAAATCCTTGTGTGGAATGTTAGTAAGAAGTATTTAAATGTTTTTAATCTCAAAAAGTTTTTTATATTTCATCTATTGTTTTATAATCTTCACCAGTTTCTATCTAATTTCCTAAATCAACAAATACATGGATTAAGGTCTATTGAATAGCGTGTGTAGGTTTTTGTGTATATTATATATTACGTGTATTGTATCGTATTAACCCAGTGATAAATAATTATAATTGAACGACAAAGTGCTTGAACATGTCAGACGCGCTTAAAAAAATAGAAGAAAAAAAAAGAGAAAGAAAATTATTAGTTGGATTCAAAATTTACAACTATAAATTGTTTATTAGTTTAAAGTTTAATCTTATTTTTATTTTCAAACTCATTTCCTTTCCATAATAACTCTATGGAAGCTTCAGGTATTTACAATTACATTATATTAAATGCATAAATCCTTTATTAGTTTAACGTTTAATCTTATTTTTATTTTCAAACTAATTCCCTCTCTATAATAATTCTATGAAAGTTTCAAGTATTTGCAATTACATTATATTCAACGCATAAATCATAATGCTTGAATTTCTTGTTCCACGGTAATGTTAACACGGTTCACGTAATCATGTTAACATTGAAGACTGTTTCTGGATTAAAGACAGAATAAACAATAAAGGATAACAGTAAAAGGTACATTCTATGAACGCTAAGAACTATCAATATTCATTTATTGTTACTGCGTTAGTTTATAAGATTAAGTATTTGATTGCCCACTTTTTAAAAGGATGTTAATACAGATTGGTCAGAAGTAATAGACATTAGCGGAAATCTATAAGAATTCACAAAAAATCAAACTTATAAATAATAATAAATAAGTAAATAACTTATTATTACTCCAAACATTCGAAACCAATATTGTCAACACATATCCGTCTACCGTCAAAACACAAAACTGCAAAATAAGCCACGATAATAATCCATAATAATAATAACACAATCTCCCTACCTACGTATCGACCTACCCCTCAGACGTTTACCAGCCGGTTCAACGCTGATTAATTTTTTATGTATTCGTTCGTAACTAACCCTAACAACTTGGCATGCCCATTTAAAGCTGCTGGGCTAAGTAATGAACAAAATCGTAAAATGTAAATCTATAAAAAAAATACACCTGACAACTGAGAAATTCGTTACTAACATAAATTTTCAACTATAACATCTTCACACGAATGACGAATGAGATTCTAATAATAAGATACAGGGCAGAAGCAAAATAAGATGTTTATCTTCTTTAGTTCCCAAAAAGTATTTTTTTTTTTTTATTTTAATTTGCTTTTGTATGTTAATCTTTTTTTTCTTTTGGAACTGTTATATGATTAAATGAACTATGTCAAAACTAAACATAGATCACATTGCACCGCGCAATTTCAAATAATTAAATAGTCTAAAATAGCCAATGCAGTCAATACTATTTCTTCAAAGCTAACTTCTGTAACTTCAAACAAAGCCTCCATCCAGTAATGTGCCACAAAAACAGAGAATGGTGAAAGTCAGCTTACATGAAAATATATATTTATATATATATATATATATATATATATATATATATATATATATATATATATATATATATCAGTTTTGTTTGTACGACCCCACTCAAATGATGAATTATATTCCCGGCCAATCCCAAACCGGATTCGATATAATCTATACGAATGAAAGATATCGTTGATTTAAAACATTTAGGTTTGTGTGTTGGACTTTCCTGTTCATGCATTTGGCTCGTCTTTTCATGATTGAACGGGCTTGATGTGAGCTGAAGGCTGTAGTGTGAAAGCCCCCTAAGTGGTCTAAGTTATTATAGCATGTTAAGCCGTGAGCGAGTGCTTCGAGTGTGAGAGGATCCTGGAACTGGAAGACTGGAGGGTAAGAGCGATGCCCTGCTGGAACTATAACGTTCCCTTTATCCCCTCCCTCTGGAACATTAATCTTATTTATGTGGCTACAAAAGTGTGGGGGTCGGTCGGAATGGCCGGCACTGGATAGCTTCCATCTTTCTTCTCCTTCCATCTCTCTTCCGCACTCTCTCTCCTTTTTCCTTCTTCCACTCTCATTATTACCAGCCTCGGCCTCTATCCTCCCCAGCTACTGATCGATATCTCTCTTCGGACCAGAGGATTAGCGCCAGTTGTGCAAATGGACAAGACAAGAAACGAAGTAGCAAAAGAAAGTTTGAGCGCGGCAAAAAGTGCACCTGAGAATCCACTGCAGTATGTATTTTAGAGGCGCATTAAGGCCCAATAAAAACCAACATGAGTAGCTGTATTATAATTTTTGTTTTTGACAAAAACAAGCGGCAGAGTCAATCATTTGCTTGAATTTCCTTATGCATCATGTAATTTTCTAGTGCGTGACAGGATTAGCATGATAACGTACTTAAACGTAACATAGAAACAGGCAAATTGCGTCCAATCAAATGCCAATTTCTTATAGTTTTCAGACGTTGTTTGTAGTAGCAGCTTTGCAAAGGATGAGGCAAGGAGAGTGTTAATAATGCAATTGTGTTACAATGTTTTTGTAAATATCCTTCAAAGTTGATTGTGATAAGCATCGACTAGTATCATAATAAATAATTACAACTGTGAGAGATAACTGAATAATGAGTTAATGAAATTTTGACATCATCTTAATGAATTATTAGTTGGAACCTTGTTATTCCACAGGGTCGACCTGTCAGCCGCATTGTTTGCTATGTTAAATAGTTTGATATGGCACAATTAAACAATAGTTAGGGATGATTGCATTAGTTTTGAACGAAGAAGACGCCCAACTTCAAAATAATGTGGTAATCAATTGAATTTTTATGATAAAATGTATTGGGGAATGATAATATACTTCAGAAACAATAAAATTTGAATATCAGTCTTAAATAAATAATTACTATGAATAATATCGTTTTTGGTTAACGGAAATACCTATCGAAGTAAATCATACCAACCAAATATATTAAATCTTTGAAGTAATAATATCCGTCATGGGATTCGGAGTGAATCTAGTTGATTGAAATAGAATTGAATGAAAACTCACTAATTCTTTATTATATCTGATGAATGAAGAAATAAATGATCGTTGGCCAAGTCATAAAAAAGATATGTAGCATTTAGTAAAATTGTCTATATATTTTAGCACGCCAAGTACAAATAACAGCAATGGTACCCATGAAATTTTCATAATATCCAAAGCTATTAGCAATATGTAACAATTCAATAACGGTTATGAATAATTTTAGCAGTTTTTAACAAAGAAGACTTAAATCAAATAAGGAACAGAATAAAGCCAATCTGGATAAGATGGAGGTACTTCAAAATGTATAAAATCATCATGTTTTATTAGATCATCATATATCATTAGAATATATATATATATATATATATATATATATATATATATATATATATATATATTTTATCTTAAATATAAATTGCACAGTAATACTTTATTTTTCTTTTATAGTCTTCATAAAATTCATCAAATCTTAGAGTTTTATGTCTTACCTATCAATCTAACAAAACGTGCTCAGCTAATCATTACATTCAAATAAGTCACAATCAATGTGAACGATACTGGAAAATAACTCATTTCCTGGCTTACCGACAACCGGAAGAGGGGATTTATAATAGCTCTAATCGTGATGGCAGTGGCACTTTATCATGATGGCACTGGATGGCGGCCACTTACCTGCCACCACATTGCCCTCTGCTTACCCTTAATTACTGTTTTCATCATTTCTTACCGTAAGTACCGCAGGAATCCTGGGTCCCCCCACCCCTTGGGGTCACCACATACTGCCATTCTACTTACCGGGTGATGTAGGGGTGGAGCTGAAGGTTAGCCAAACCGGACACCAGAGAGAGATAGTTAATTAATTGTAAATTTTATGTGAAACTGTTATTTAAATTCACACCTCATGAAACCCGAGCAACGGTGATTATACATTTTGCCATCCACACAATCTTATGTAAGCAGACATAAACAATAAGACCAGGACCATGTTCCATAATAAAGTACAAAAGTACACAAGTGGGAAAAGTGCAAATCGAAATGATAGTTTTTAGAGGTTACAGGTTACTTATCGTCATTAGATAATAATAATTGTATTCAATTTTTTTTATTAATGATTTTTTTAATATAACTATGTTAAATGTTATCGTGTTTCAAAATTTCACAGGATAAGTCATATGCGTAGTAAGTCATAGGTCCACAATTTCACATAAAATTAACAATTAATTAACTCTCCTCCTCTGATGTCCAGTTCTGCTAACCTTCTGCTCCACCCCTATTCGGCATCAGAAAATAAAATTCATACTATGGCTTTTATATTTGGCCTTGAAAAATTAAAGTCATAGTTTGATTTTATTTATTTTAAATCAAATAATAAAAGTAAATGTTAAATTGTTATTATTCGAGTATGGGTATTTATGTTGTTTGCATCTTTTCGAAATTTAAGTCGATTATTAGCCTATCGAAGGTGCTGATTATGAAAATATTATCGATTTTAAGATTGCGCGTCTGATTATCGATTTATTTTAATATTTCGGATTTCATTGATATTGAGGTCCACTATTAGGTTATCGAAGGTACTGATTTTCAAAATACAATCGATTTTAAGACCGTGCGTTCAGGTATCGATTTATTTAAACATTTCGGAAATACTCGATATTGAGGTACATTATTGGATTATTGAAAATGTTTATAAAGATACTGTCAATTTTAAGATTTTTAGTATTTTCATTATCAGTACCTTCCATAACAGATTAAAAAAAACTTTAATATCCATATTCAAATAATAACAAATTAATATTTAATTTTGTTATTTGATTTAAAATATAAAAATCGAATCATGACTTTTCATTTTTCAAGATCAGAAAATAAAATTCATATCTTGACTTCTATTCTCTAAGAAAGAGAAATAAGAGTTAATTTCAACACTTTGTGGTAATATATTGTTAAAACGTTGTCATAATGTTAAAACATAACAACGCTTACAATAGTTATATGAAAAAACAGTAAATAAAAAAAAATTAATAGAATTATTCAGTTGACATCCGCATGATGATATAGAAGGATCAATCTAATTAGGGATTGATAAATTATTTGCCACTTCTATAAATTTGTTATATTGAAAACTAGTTTCGAATGTTATACATTCATCCTCAGTTCAAGGTTTAATTGGATTATATCAAACAGAAAAGTTTGTACTGGTTTCTTCTCACATTGAACTAAGGATGAATGTATAACATTCGAAACTAGTTTTCAATAAAACAAATTTATAGAAGTGGCAAATAATTTATCAATCCCTAATAAAACTATTATTATCTAATGACGATAAGTAACGTAAAGTAATAAGGTAGGTAAAAATGCAGTAATATAGTAAATAAAGTAAAAACACATAATATAATCAATCAAAACATAATGTGTAAGATAGTCTGCTGCTTTCTGCACTAACCAGCTGTTGACTGGAAAAAGGGCCAGAAAGTCAACTAGCTACCCAATTATAGGTGCAGACTGATTATCGCAAAATATTGTGCAAAGAATAGCGCTTGTGCAAAGGATTCTGTAGCTATCTGCAAATGATGTACAGATGATATTACGGAATGATAATAGCCTAAATATTATATTAATATGTAAATGTGGTTAAAACTATATTTTACGTAATCCAATTGCAAAGTATAGTCATGTTAGATTATTACGGTATCCTAGCCTCATATTTAATTGTAAAGAAACCTCCGAGAATACTAGGAATACATTTTGACTATGGCAAAATCCTTCTATGTAAACCATGGAGATGCCGAATGAATCAGGAAGTGTTTAGCTCATAACCTTATGGTCTATCACCACACAAAACTACATAAATCATAGACGATTAGTATGTACCATATTGATTGATTCTTGAGAATATCATTTTAATCAATGGATAACTAAATTAAATTGATAATTGCACCATATGGCTTGTAAAATAGCTCACTATATAAGATGTGAATCAATAATAAATACAGTTGAATCAATAATACTCTTCAATTAATATAATTTAGAATGTTTTTAGATTATTGACATATAACATGAATTCGGTTTGTGTTATCACTTTATTACAAACTTGTCGCTATTGCAACCCTCAATATTTCAGTATGAATATTAGTGATTGTTACTAAATTTTCTGTTTTATGCAAGTGTTCAAAAGAATTGTGTATATAATATCGATAACAATATTCAAAAATTGATAAACTAGAAAGTTAAACTTTCGAACTGTGTTAAAATATGTGATTATATTATTATGATTACATAGATATTATTATTTGAGATATAATTAGGATATTATTATATAAGACAAAATTAATGATTAATAATGGATTATGTAAGATGTAATTAGATATTATTGTTTGTGAATAATTAATTTAATAATTAGTTATTAACTTAATAAGTATTTATATATTTAAAAATAAATAAACAATAATGATTTAAAATCATTTTCAAATTAAAAGCGCTCCTGACAGACAGCCGTGTATGTCAGTAATAATACTTTGAACACTTGTAAATAACATCAAATTCTGTAATTATTATTAATAAAAGTATTTTCTATCTATCTATCTATCTATCTATCTATATAATATCCATAACAATATTCAAAAATTGATAAACTAGAAAGTTAAACTTTCGAACTGTGTTAAAATATGTGATTACATTGAGAACTCAATATTTCATATAATTAGTAGAAGTGTATATAGAAGACCCCTATTGAAGAATTTTATTTTCTTTTTTGTTAACATAATCTAAATTAAAAAAAAAAATAAAAAAGGAAGGTTTTTTAACAGTACAATGTACAATCGAACTGGAACCTGATCAAATCTTTCTATTCAATTGTGGCATTTTTTGCCTTATTTTAGTATTTATTCACTTTTAGATAGCATTTATGAAATTAGACTAAAGATAACGAAAACTGAGACAGGAGTATTCCTTGAGCGGCAGGACATCTACTTGAAGATATAAATTGCTGGAGGCTATGGGCAGTGTGTGTATGAGGGGAAGGGAGTTCGCAACGTCAATATTGTGTGTTATATCGTGTGGTGGGGTGCGCAGGCCCCTTGACCAGCCCACAAATCATCCTTCCCTTCCTCCTTCTCCTTCTTATATAGAACGATCCTCTCGCTCTCTCTTCCTCTCTCACTCACTTTGCCTTTCTCTCTTTCCTCAAACCCTCTCCTTCTCTCTCCTATCTCTTCCTTTTTCAGGTAATAGTCAATAGATTTTTTGAGTAACCACAGCTTATACTTAAGAAACTATTATCTATACATTACATCCACCTTCAAAAGCAAGAATTTTTTTTTCTTATTCGTTTCATCTGGCAGTCAGCACATATTTGAAAACATAAATATTCCAAGCCTAAACAAGTTTCTTTAGGTGTAGACAAACATATTAGAAAAAAAGGAAGTATGTGTATGTGTATCTTGGGGTGGGGAACTAACTCTAGTTGGTGTCTTTTTAAATTGCGAATGCGAGATGTTATGGATTTTGTTCTTTATATATGTGTTTTTCTATCCTTCTGTCCTGACGATGCCTGAATTGGTGAAATTTCGACAGGTTAGTTGCTTTCCGCTATTTTTGAGGTTCAAGACTTTGTGTGTGGATCTTTCCATTTATATCCTCCCAATTATTTTAAGTCTCTTTTTGAGTTTCTGCTCTTCGCTTTCCTTTTGTATCTGTTATATTTCTTTTATTTTTATCATTTGATTTATTTTTATGATCTTTGGTACATTTTTGGTTGTTTAGTATGCGTGTTTTCTGTTTTTGTTTATCAGTTGTTTGTCATTTAACCTTTCGCAGGTGTTGTCATATAACCTCAATTTCCATTAGTATGTGTAGGTGTCGTTGAGTGGGGTATTATCTCTGGTTGGTGTCTTTATTTTTATTTTATTTTTTATTAACGTCCTTTCCTACTGCTACTAAAGCAAACAGGCCGGATCATTCCTACAAGTAACTATCCTATTCTAACCAAATTGGGAAAAGGGAGATTCGTTCCGTGAGTTCGCCACGATATAAATTTCAACCCACCTGGGCCGGATTCGAACCGGCGCTACAGCAGATTTCGAAAACCATAACACTTTCGGGCACCAGTGCCTCTCGTCTCTTTTTGTACTATGTATGTGAGATCAACTGCATTTCGTTTTATATATTTTTTTCCCTCTCTCCTTTCCTGATGATGCCTGAATTGGAGAAATATCGACAGGTCAGTTGCTTTCCGTTAATTTTGAGACTCTAGGTTTCATGTTTTGGATTTTTTTATTTAAATCATTAAAAATAAAAAAATAAAATTTGTTTGAGTGATGTAAATATAGCACTCTCGGAGTTAGATAAACATGTCCTGAAAGCATTTTAAGTGACCGACTGTTTAAGAAGTAGTATCAGGAGCATTTAGTATACTTGGCTTGTGGCTAACACTGCTTACCTTAACATTTACGCTTGTAAGTTAATTTAACTTCTCCTTTGAAATTCTTTTAACAGATTTGTAAGGCAGTGGATAAGCCATCTGCGGCATTTCTGACCACTGTTTGGCTAATAGTCCCGATATTTCGTACCATCAGTTTGAAAGCCATCGAAATGGTGACCAACATGATTGCAGTAAGATTTCCATCATAATTTGTAACAACTTTACATTCAGAGTGAGCCATATAGAAACAATAATTAGGTCATCGACAATAATTACTATAAACTACTCAATAGCAACGTGAGAATAGCCAAGATAGATTCCGAAACGAATCAATATTGAAAACTCTTTATATCGTTAAAAAAGGAAAGATATACTACAAAAATATAGTAGGCTTTGTAAGTGTGGGACCTTGGTTGGAAAACGCTTCTTGTATTCATTTGGCACTAAAAATGTATACCAGACGTTACTCAGGGGACAAATCAAATAGAATGAGTGCAGTGTTGGCTTCCAAGAAGGTTGGGGATCACAATATGGCGAATTTATAATGTTGGAGTATACATAGGTAGGCAAGATCAGGCAAACAAGACCATCTGACCTTTCTCGTATAGGTTGAATTATTGAAACAGGATGTCCTACCAATTATTCAATGATTATCAATCCTCCAGTGTTTTTTTTGTCCTGCTGAAGACATAACTTTTTCAAACTGGCTGACCCTTTTGGATCACCTCTTATAAATTATGCAGAGTCATACGTCCACAGAAGGGTGTCCTTGTCGCGTACTTATTCCACTCATTAGTTAAAATCACAGGAGGGAGATGTACTCGTGACGTTTGCTGCTGTGTTTTTTTTGGAGGAAATCCAGTATGGACATCTTGTGTGTAGTCCACAGAGCTATGATTAGGGCCTCGATTTGTAGGAGGACTGCAAAGCATACAAATAAATTGCCTGCAATAAATATAATTTCGTTTCCATTAGAAATGCTAACATTCCATTTAATTAATTTATATATCGATTTTCAAACAACAAATCGAAACTAACTCGTGCCTCTCAAATATAAGGAACGGCAGAAAATGATACAACAAACATGCCCGAAAACATCTGTAGAAGGCTGAAAGGAGGTGGATAGGATACTATCCTTTAGTAACAAGAAACATTAATTTCTGAACCGAAGATAGTGCCGCCGGGTAATTCTCTCCTTTATGCCAGTCATGCCTTGTTCATGTAATACTTGTTCTTGTTATCTCATTAGTTGGTTGCCAGTGTACGCCAACAGTTAAACAGTAATAAAAAAAAACAAAAAAATATAATAAAATTTGCGAACCGAAATCGTTCTACAAGAATCGATTGTTGATAATGACGATGCAACTGTGAAACCGTTAATTGTGACTCGTGTGTTGTTTTTACTTCCTTTTACGAAGTAAAGAAATTATTGTAATCGCGAAAATTTTCGGTTTTCAGATTTCAACGGAAATATCCATTTTGACCATCCCTGAATCCATTTTGACTAGTTTTGTCGTGGCGTCTGTACGTACGTTCGTACAGGATCTGAATGTTGTTTACAATGGTATACCAAATCGAACCAATCATACAAGCTTACCGATTTGGTACGGCGATCGCAAAATTGATTATTAATTTTAAGATAAATAAATTTAAGAAAAATTAAAACTCAATCCGTCATCCTTTCTTTAGTTAGCTATTATTATGACTTATTATAACTAATTATTTAGTGAACTATTCATAGATAACTAAATAAAATTAAAAATAATAAAAAAATATATTGAACCATCAGATGTAACCATAGCATGCCGTCAATAAAACAATCCATTGTATAAAACTCCATCATAAAACAACCAAACCGAAATTAAAGGTTGGCCCCGGATTAGAGACCTGTTGAATAAGTTGCAGTCTCTTTACCTCTACTAATTGATAAAATTAACTTATTTAAATCCAGCCCGGCCTCAGCTTTTTTTTTTATTATTACATTTATTATTTATATATGTAGCATTAATTCAGGCGATCATGGCATTTAGCTTTACACCTCATTGAATAGTCGTTTATTGGTATTTGTTTAAATTTTAAACTTTTTCACCATTCATGTGCAGGTAAAAGTAAACACAACATAACTATTAACAAAAACATTTAAAGCTTTTAAGACGTAAAAACAAAAAATAATAACTTTTACCTTGACAACACATGGTCAGATTTTTTCACCGATTCATCGAAGGATCGAGCACTCACTCACTAAATGAGGCCAGGATCCCGACATCTCAGTCGTTACACAAGCTGGGCTCGAACCTAGACTTGCGACACACCTTACGACCTGCCTTACCCAGTGAGCAAACCAATAAGAAAATGTAACTGTTAAAAAATAATCAGTGATTTGAAGTGAGGTAAATTCTTAACCAAACTATTTCAAAATAAAATATCTTCATTCTTCTGAGAATGACATTTATTTTTTTATTGAACTTCATTTTTTATGGAGTACACAATTATATTATATTATATATATATATATATATATATATATATATATATATATATATATATATATATATAGGTTAAGGCCCGAAGTGCAGCAGTATTAGCCTTATTACCATGTATGGCTGTAAACAACAGCCAGCAGAATGTACATAAGGAGAATTAAAACCTAAATAAGGTTAATCTTATTTCAGATATTGTGTGTGTCATTACTTCAACCTTTTCTTTTTTTTTTTTATGTTTGAAGTTGCTGACGCTTAACTGATGCCGGTCTTATACTCGGGACGAAGTATAAGATTTTTTTTTATTTCTTTTAAAAGACGATTCGGAAAAAGAATTAAGTAATGACCAGTGAAGGAATAGTGAGACCAGCGGTCCTGAACATGCAGAACATTCCTCCATTGCCCCAAGACATGCCAGCAGCGGCGCATGCAAATGCGCTGGGATGGATCAAAATTAGAGATGCTACGTCACGGGACCTGAGAAATGCCGTATCAGATCTGGAGCGCTTCTCGAGAGACACAAGCGAGCTGAATCATTTTATAAAAGGAGGCGATTGCCTAATAGCGCGAATAGAGGCCAAACTAACAGAAGATCTGGTAAACCCAGGAGACGCGGAAGCGTTGATTGTGTAGGGTCATACGCAGCATCTTGAACCAGATACAAGCGGATGAGCAGACATCGTGGCCGGTGGTGAAGGAGAGATTTAAGAAGGCCTGTGGCGGCGGAAGACATTTTCCAGCTATTCAGAAAGGTACTATTCTGTATAGTACTGTATAGTAATTCCCAGCAGACGAAAGGACAGTACGCCGGAGCCCTGTTGGCTAAAATTAACCAAATTACGAAAACGATGAGAGAGACCGTGAGTGCGGCCGAAACAGAAGGGAGAATGGGATTTGTGCCCACCAACCTAAAGGTTCAATTAGCCAAAGAAACCGGGACTAAAGGTGGCCTTTTAGGAGAGCTCTCGTTCATGGAATGTGCGGAAGAAATCGTGGACAACAGCGCAAGAGAGGAGACCTGGATGGAAATAGGAGAGGCTGGGTGGAGCAGGGTTACCATGGGCGCCTGGAGAAAAAAAGGGACAGATCTACGGTAACCAGGAGAGGGTTGGCAGTGTCAGGAAAAAGGACAGGTCAAGGCAGGCCCCAGATCAGGACGAGAGGAGGAGATAACAGGAAATGTCGTGGATGTGGGAAGAGTGGGCATTTGGTATCGCAGTGCCCATGCACCAGGTGCTTCGAATGCGGGACGGAGGGACACATCGCAAGACATTGCCCATGCCTCTACCAGAAAAAGGAGCCACCGAGAGCAGAACCAATTGAAGTGAACGCTCAGGAGAGACGACTCGCCAAATAGGAGTGGATCATCACGAGAACTTTCTTAGGCATCGGGCTCATTCGAGTCGGAGGAAGAGTCGGGCGGACCAGAAGGCCGAACCAGAGGCGGTTGGAAGAGCGGAAGGAGCAGACGATGGAGAGCAGAGGAGGCGATCTGAGGGGAGTGCCAGCAGAGAAGCGACCGTAGGTAAGTAAGTCAGAATATTGCAAAGGAGGTTTGCTGGTTGCCTATCATATGAGTAGTCGAAGGAGAGAGGTGCCTGGTGGATACGGGAAGCTCAAACACCATCATGACCAGGAGAGCGCTGGAGAGGCTGTGTGGCGGAGAGAGAGGGCAAGCCAGACGCAGGTATTTACTTGTAAGCTAATCACCCTGGGTGGCCCATATAAAGTAGAAGGGGAAACGGAGATGGGACTAAACAGGTGCGCAGTTAAGGGCGGCGCATTAGCGGTGCATATAGTAGAGAGCATGCCCCGGGAATACCAGGGGATTATTGGATGCGATCTGTTGGGAAAAGTAGGATCAGGAATCCGCAAGGGAAAATCATAAAATTCAATGCCGTTGGGATTGAAGAACGTCCCAATAACGTTCCAACGCCTTACGGATGAATTTCTAAGGGGAATCGACGAAACAATATGTTAGGTGTACATAGACGACCTTCTAGTGTTTAGTAAATCGGAAGTCCAGCATGCGAGGCACCTTCGTTGCGTGTTCGAACGAATGCGCCAGTTTGGTCTAAAACTATCACTCTTAGGGCAGGACCAAAAAGGGAGCAAAGATAATAGTGACGCCGCTAATGGAAAGTAACATCCGTAAATGTATGCAGCGGTTATAAGAGGAACCGCTTTTGGTATTTTCGAACTTTAGCAAAACATTTATTGTGACCACGGATGCGAGCGAATACGCGTTAGGGACAATGTTATCCCAGGAAGGGACAGTGGTGAATTCCCGATAGCAAAAGCCTTACGGACGCAGAAACTAGATACAGAGCCCTGGAACAGGAGTTGTTAGGCATTGTGTGGGCCGTTGACCACTTTAGACCCTACGTGTTAGGGCGGCGATTCCGCGTACTTACAGATCACAGACCTCTGCAATGGGTGGGGGCGTGATCTACCATCTCTACTCTGGGAGAAGATTAAGAGATTATGGCGGTTTGAGCAAATCGGTATGGACCAGACTCTCATCCGCTGTAAGCTAATGGTAGAGACCGTGAGAGACGAAGAACGGCAGAAAGAGCTGACGCTTGCGTACCACCAAGGAAAGACCAATCACCGCGGGGTGACCAAAACTTTGCAGGCATTGCGGCTAAAGTATTTTTGTTGGGAATGAAGAAGTCCATCACAGAGACCATCGGAACATGTACCGTATGTCTTACCACCAAATACAACAGTCATTCCCCAAAAGGAAGATAGGAGGAGATGCCGACTGCGGATGCGCCGTTAGGGCACCTACAAGTGGATACGTTCACCTGGAGAGGGTACAAGTGGGTCACGATCATTGACCTCTTCAGTAAAGTAGCGATGGCACACCAGATCCAAGAACGATCAGCGGAAGCGGTATTGAGAGCTCTCCAGACATGGTTAAAATTTTACGGGGTACCAGAGCGAATTTCGTCCGACGGGGAGACGGAATTTGATAATGCTCAGCTTAGGGAGGAAATAAAGAAACTCGATGTAGTGTGGCATCTTAATACACCAGGGCATCCTAAGAGTAGAGGGAACATCGAAAGGCTATATAGCACTCTGAGCGATCACTTGAGGATGTACCAGGTAGAACAAGGGCTGGAGCAGAATACGGCGATGAGGAAGGAGATAGCGGCGTACAACCACTCCATCCACACAGTAACGGGGTTCTCACCGTTCGAGATAATTTTCGGGGTACGGGAGCGGCGCACAGATTACGGAGATACGAGGGGTAACGATGAAATTGCGGGAGGCATGTTGAATAACAGGATCGAATTGGGAAAACAATGGGAGGAAGTCGGTGCGAAAATCGAGAAGGAAAAGCGCAGTAGAGTAGCGCCGGAAAATCTTCGAGTAAAGGACGTGATGGGGGTATAAGAATCGGGTCCATCGATTATCGTAAAATAATTTCCAATAGGGGAAAGGAGCTGTTGCGATACGAGGGACCATTTAGGGTGATTATAATTAGGGAACATAGTACTGTCACCATTGAGAGTGTCAGTGAACCTTAAAAGAGAAGATCGGTTCATATCGAGCAGTTAAAGCTGCCAATAGTAGAACCGGAGCAACCTTAACGAGCTGGAGTGCCCCCATATCAGCGCACAAAACTATTGTACATAGGAACATGTACAACAGCGTATTTTAAGTTCAGGAGAACTACATATATTTTATTTTTCTCTTTAGTTTTTTCAGATATATTTTCTATTTTGTATAGTGTATTTTTATTAATTTTTTGTTGTTTGTTTTTGATTTTGCATTTACTATTTATGTAGATAGTTTTAAGATATGAGGGAGATGATTACAGAGAACAGTGAAGTGTGAATATAGTCATAGTTTAGGAAGTAAGTCTGGAATGTGAGGTATTATCGGCTGACCACTGTGCAATTCGTTCCTAGGAATTTGTAAAGTTAACGAAATGTTCATAAACTGGCAGGGGGGAGGGGAGTTAAGGGCCCGGAGTGCAGCAGTAATTAGCCTTAATACCATGTACGGCTGTAAACAATAGCCAGAATGTATATAAGGAGAATTAAAACCTGAATAAAGTAAGTCTTATTTCCGATATTGTGTGTGTCATTTCTTAAACCTTTTCCTTTTTTTTTTGATATTTGGAGTTGCTGACGCTTAACTATTATATATATATATATATATATATATATATATATATATATATATATATATATATATATATATATATAAACCGAATAGCTATATATTTATAATCTAGTATAAATTCCATTATAAAGTGCTATAAAAATTTTCGATTTAAAATCATAAACTGAACATGAATTATAATTTTCATGCTAACTATGATTCAATGACAGTCTTTTGAATGTAAGCTTTTAAACTATATGATGTTATGATGGACGAATACAAAATTCTTTTTCTGGGGAAGGAGGGGGAAGGAGGAATAATCACCAAAATGTCCATTATCGCCAAATTCGACAAAAGTTTTAAGGATGAGCATGAAAATTGGATCAAAAATGATTCTTAAAATTACCAAAAATAATACTCAAAATACAAATCTTATGTTTGAGGGTATGAAAATTATCTTTTTCCGTACATTTCGGATCAGGAGCATATCCCCCTGATCCCCTTCGCTGCGTACGTCTCTGGTACTTATGAAATATATCTAGATCCAAGATAATATTCGAAGAGTGTAAAGATTTAGCATTCCAAAATTATTTAATTTCCATTGCCTATTAGGATATATATATATATATAATGTTATTCTTACCGCAAACGCAAGTGTAAAACCCTTAAAGCAATCATCCCTATTCATTGGAAACAATAACAGCCACCGATTGAGAGCCACCTAATCGCTGTAGATTATTACACTTATTGCGCCCGGAGTCCTATTAATCTTAGGTCACGCACTCGTACGAAGCACTCGAACGCACCGCTTATGATGAGTTATTTCCCGCGGGGAGTTCGTTGACGTGTGGAGAGTCAACAAGTCACTTAGCTCTACCACTCATCACCGTGTCAGCTCCCTCTTACTGGCCTACAGGGGTTAGGTAATGCATGTCGAAGAGGAGTTATTGCTTGGAGCTACTGTTCCCCAAAGGAATTTGGCAACACAAGAAATGATATGTCTCCAAAAGATTAATATATTCGAAGTATCATCGCCTGGTCATAAGAATAATAACAGAAGAAGTACGAATAAGATAACGACATGATGCTTTGAAATAATAAAGAAATTTCGGACAACAGCAAAATACAGTATTTATAACACAACCCATTTATCGCTCACTCAGAATGAAAGGGACACACCTAAAAAAAATTGTTTCTAACAGAAAGAAGTTTATGTTAGACACGGGTGAAGCCCGCAGGATGTTTTCTCTAACACATGTTTCAGCTAGATGACGTATTGTGTCTATTGGTTTAGCCTGATATTTGAGGACTGGCTGCTCACTAGGGTCCAATTATTAAAATTTCTGACCTTTGACATTTTGAGTTGTGCTTCATTCATTGTGGATGTGCGATATAAAGATTATCTTGGCCTAAATGTTAAACAAAAACGCAGTCTAACCGAGATATCATAACTCTGCATTCCATATTTCAAAGAACCTGAAAATCCAGAAATTTTAAACCTCGATAACAACTGAAAACCCACCTATACATATATTTTAAAATGCTCAAACAAAGATGCTGAGTTTTATTACAAATCTGCAAGCTTGAAAAACACACTTGCATATCCCGATAGTTTACGAAAACTCATTGCATGAAAATGAAAACATGCTCGATTTCATGGCAAATATAAATGAGAAGGGCATTAAATCTAAACGAAACTTGGATACGACATTTGTACATGACTGAAAACTCTCTCGGAAGGCTCACAAGTTGGAAGAGGGATCTTAAAATTATTAGTAATTATTAAAGTGATTAGTAAAATTATTTTAATTGCATTCCAGAAGGAGAAAGAAGTGAAATTATATAAAGATTAATATCATAAATTAATATATATATATATATATATATATATATATATATATATATATATATATATATATATATATATATCATAAATAAACAATGATTTGAAGTTAATTTTTTTTATTTTTGAATTTTCAGTAGTTTCGTAAAACCATCACTCAGCATTCAACTGCAGGGTAGTGACAGGCAGATGTCCCGGAGCCCAGAGGATCATTAGTGAGCGGGCAGCCCGAGGCTCACTAATACAATTTGTGAGTTGGCTGGGTAATGAGCTGACCAGCTGCTCTCCGCTACTCCAATGACCACATCAGATCCTGGTCCATCCCTTCCCTTCGGTTCTGCCGGGGTCGTCCCCTTCATATCAGAGCGATAGCCGCAAGAGTCCAAGAATAGGAATGTAAAAGAAATTTCTAAAAAACACATTCAAAAGTAAACATAGTTTTGGGAAACCAATCATTGATGCAGACAGATAGATATATTAGAGGTCAATTGGAAAAGTGAATATTAAATGCAAAAATTCTCGATCCAAAAAAAATAGCCTAAGATTTTTTTTTATTAGTTATTCCCTTATATATACATTGAATAAAAAATTTAAGTACCCAATAAAGTCCGAATTAATTAGGTAGTTATTTTATTAATTTATTTTATAACACTCCGTATTGACCTAAGAGCAGAGCCGGGACTAGGGGGATGAGAGCAAAGAGGGCACTTGTCCCGGGCGGCAGAATTTGGATGGCAGCAAATTTAGAGCTAAATTTCATTTTCAGGTTAAATAAAAAATATTAATTTCTGATTTTTTACCTTAATTCAGTAAATAAAATGAATTGATATTATGAGATGATAATTATTTCGAAATATATTAAATACTGTTGACTTTCATTGGAATAGGGAAGGACGTAAAAGAAAGTAAAAGGAAGTAAAAGGGGCGGCAAAATTACGCTTGCTCTCCCTCTGGCGAAAATCCTAGTTCCGGCTCTGCTAAGCGGCTCATTAGCATTTTAATTATTCATTAAAACATGAATAATTAAGTAATATAGAATGATGGCTGAAGTTTTACAGCTATGGACACAATAATTAAATTAAATGAACAATTGTTTTTGAATCAAATTATATTGTAAAGTTTTTCTTCATTATCAGCAAGTGCTTCGGTTGCAGACACACTCTGCTTTGTTTTAGAGACAGAGTACAGCTTGCATGTTGTTAAAATGTGTCCAGTGTCAGAAATGTTTCAATGAAGAGGTTCCAAGCCACTCATTGGGTACCCAAGAGTTTTCTTAGTCTAGTCAGGATTATGTTAACAGATCTGGACATTCTGAAAGAGGAAGAATGCAGGGCCTGGTGAAGGGGATAGTTGCCTCGGGCGGCAGAATTTAGAGGACGTCAAATTTTGAACGGAATGTTACTATTAGGATTAGAAAAAAAATATTTGTTTCTACTTTTTGATTGTTCTAAATTTATTTAGAAATATATTACCTAAATTACTCTTGTTGGCCTAAATGACCTAAAATACTGGCAAAATTAAGCTTGCTCCTCTTAACCTTGGCGAGAATCCTTCCGGCCCTGACGTAATGTGTCCAAGAAGACACACTGGTTGGATTATGTTTGATCATATCTGATATATTATCTAATTGCAGCTCTATATGCCATAAAATATTCACCATTGGACTATCGATTCCCTCTCATAATCCTTAAATATTTTATTTCTAATAGTTTCCACCCGTGACAGGATATAACACTTTTTCGATTGCTCCTATGTTTTAATTTTTCAACGAACCTTTTTGAAAGCTGTATAACTAAGACCCATTTCTCCTCGACTATAGCCTTTATTTCCAATTGAAGATTTGAGTTGTCATTTAATTTTCTTAAACATCGCTTTATTAGGGCTAAAGAGCTCAGAAATTTTTAATTAATCTGATTCAACTTTTACATTTACATAAATTAATTTTTTTACAACAGACATTAATGCACAATGATTACATATTTTTTCAATATATCATATTTATGACATGTAACCTTAACTCATCAGATTTAATATTTTATATATTACGTTTTAATAAAAAAATGTTTGCACCAGTAGAAGAAAGAAGTGAATTCACAAGAATCAAAAGACAAAATGGATTCGAAAAAAAAGTTAATATTTATTATTTTTAATCAAACAAAAGGCATAAGCTATAATAGGAACTTATTTGAGGAGGTCTACTTCCGACCGAAAACGATTTCGATGAGGTTTGGTAGGTAGGGATGGGAAGAATCTCGTGGAACCATTACTTGAACTAGGCCTGATTCTGGAACCGTTTGGAACTGTTCCACGGAGGCCCGCTTATCGAGTCCAGATCTAACCAGGTCCAGGTCCGCTTACCAGGTCCTGATCCAAACCAAAGGTCCACCTAAGTCCACTTAGACCCGATTAGACCTGAAACCACAAAGGCAAAGAGGTCGAACGGCGCCTTGGACCTCGAACCACTAAAGCAAGGAGTTTGTACGACTCATTGGACCTGCATTAATAGGAAACTATTCCAACTATAGAACTCAGAGAGCTGGTGTCGCCGTGCAAAGCCGAAATGTCTCTCTTTGTAAATTTTGAGAATGTTTGTGCTTTAGAAAATTTAAATAATTTTTAGTTAGAAATCAGAAATTAAAGTTTTATGTATAACTTAAATAGATTTTTTGATGGTAGATATATCTATTATTTACATAATTCTAAATGAATAAACCGCGTAACTAATTCAAGGTTCAAACAAAAAATACGTCGCATAAGTGAGTAAATGAAGAATAAATTTTTAATTAATAATTATTCTTTGGCTTCAAATACATACTCAGGCATATAAATGTACATAAATATTTTTCTGTAGTATATTAGTCAAATGGCTGGTAAATATGACAGACCTAATGGATCCAATTAGCATACCATTTAAGTGTGTAACAAGCCAAGGCAAGGAAGTCCAATGAGCTAATTTGACTTGAGCCCGTTTGGATCTGGAGCCATTAAGGGGAACTGTTCCAACTTCAGAACTGAAACTGTTGGAACTGTTCCAAACATAAACGGTTAAAGCATATTCTAAATAGTAGGTAAAAGCTGTATTTAATACTAAATCCACTTTTTTCAAAAGTGTATTTCCCCATAGAAAAGTGAATGGAAAGATTTTTTTCAAGCAACATCCGTTTGGTGACAAATTAGTTTTTATTGTCCCTTTGCAAACAAAAGAAGAAATGCAGATATCCACTTTTGGTAGCACGCTGCTCATTTACACATTTTATAAAGTAAAGAAATAACTTGACCAAGCGGATCCATAGATTCCATTCCCATAGCACAATATTCGGCTACACATCTCCCTCCAATAAATAGCAGAAAAACCTTAATCTTAAAGGACAGACCCAACACAATCCTTTCAAGTTTAAATAGATTCCTAGGACGTTTAGTTTCCGGTATAGTTCTGATTATCCTTTTAGTAATAAGGCCAGAACCCACTACTTTATATATTTTTAAATAATAACAATTGAATAGTTAATTTCAGAAAGCCGCTAAATGAATTTTTTGAACTGTTCTGGAAACGAAGAAAACCACGCTATGTTATGTCACTTTTTGGGTTTCTGCACTAAATGTAATATTCACTGAAAATTATAACGTATAAAGTGGAAAGGTAGATGACGAGTTTCTACATAATAATATGTCTTTACAATAAGAGATATAGTCTCCATAATAAACGCAAATTCAGTAAAAATGTCTGTTAACCGGTTTCTTAAAAAATTCAATACATATGCTTTTTTTTAAATTAATTTAAATCACCAAGATATTTGATCCATTTAAAATATTTTTATCGCTTTGATTCCTATTTTAAGGACGATTCCGATCCATTCAAATTTACCTATCTCTAATAAAATAGTACCCACTCAAAGCGACCTCCGAATCGGCCTTTTGATCGGGTACCTTTTCAGCCGGGATGACGCCCCTGATGATCTTGAATCCGGCTGATTGGAGGAACATAACGACCCCCGAAGAAAGGAGCAGAGGCCATCCATCTTCTGGTCAGTCTATAGGAGCTCTCGTCCAGAATACGCTATGAGGGCTGGACCTTACATACTGATAACAGAGCTTTGTGCTCCCCCAACCAACCTATCGATTTCAGGTCAACATATCGATTCTTTCATGTCCGATTTGTATTCTCTAGCCGCTTCTTTCCATTTATCTCTAATTGGCAAGTGGTTATCCCTAACGATTGTAGACAGTTGAGGCAGCGGATTCGTGTTCTGATCGAGCCTTTGGGTAAATTGACCCTTCAAATCTATATAGTTATAACTTTTTTTTTACAACACTGTTATATCCAAACTAAAAGATAATCAATCTGATCAAAGAAACTGATGCTATCTTTAGTAGGCTATGCTAACATATCATCCTCCCTAGATTTTATTATATATACATTCAATATTATAAAATCAACCACAAGTAATTAATAAATCAAGTGCCCATACACCGGTCGATGTTCCTTAGCAATAAACTGTTGATGGCAAAAAATTAGTTATTAAAGTGAATTATTCTGAACTTAACAAGTCATTCATTGCCTTACCAACGGTTTTGCTTGGACATCGTATATGGAGTTACCAATGGTTGATTCTACAATTTTGTAGTTCTTAAAATTTTTTTTTATTGATTAAACAATTACTGGAATTTATTTTAATTTATATAATTTTGACTGGGCAGAGTCATATTACCCGTTTGTAAATTTTGCAAGTATTTTTGAAACCAAGCCATAAAGGTAATTTTCCTGGTGTTTTCACAGCGTGAGTTATCGGTTACTAAGCCGGACGGTTATCGTTGGGCGTCAATAATTAAGTGTGTAGTGTTTGCCGATGTCCGGGTCAGAGGATGTTAGCAGTGGACAATTTCAACGAGGTCGAAAACAGCACAACGGGTACAAACACCGTACAAAGCTTACGCTCTGTGCAAACATGTTCGTCCTCTGTCTGTCATTAGTGCCATCTGCCGGGCAACAACAAAACTATACCACCGTCACAGGGAGCTGTAATTGAAAAACTGATTCAAATCCAAATGTTTGGCCAACTGATGGGAAAATCAAACGGAACTGAAACGTTTGAGGGCCGGTTTTCGTAGCTTTGGCAATTTGTTTTATTGTCAGGGCAATTCGCTTCATTAAACTAAAAAATAGAATGCCTCCTATTTTTTATTTAATTCGATTTGTTTCTAAAAAGTTTAATTGATTCGCCTTTTCAAAGGCACCATTATATGAATTACCTTTGAAAAATATCCATTATAATCCCATCAATAATTATAAAATAATTATAAAAGGTGGGGTTTGTATCATGAATCTCAAATATTTAAAAACTCCAATAACCATTAATTGTTTTTTAAACTATTTTCTTGTTTAACCAATTAATATAAATCAAAAATTCCACTCTTAAAGTACAGCAAAATCAATATTCTTATTTTTTAATAAAAATGAGTAAATTATTATTATTTGCATAGTTGCCATTTGCAAATTATTTTATTTTGCAAATTATAAGTTTAATTATTGTTTTGTAGATTATAAGTCTGTTAGTTAAGGACTGACATAGAGGACCCACATCAGACTGAAAAGAAAACAACTGAAAAAACGATTTGGACTATAATCCATGCTGTTCGACAGACGCTCCAAATAATCCTTAACAAATAAAACAAAAAAGTAAAAAATCTTTTATTTTATACCTTAATTCAGTCAATAAAACAAGTTAATGTAATGAGATGATGATATTTATTTCGAAATAAAATTACCTAAAATACTGTTAACTTTTATTAAAGGAGGAAGGAGTGAAAAAAGGGACGGTAAAATTAAACTTGCCAAAATACTAGTACCGGCTCTGTTAAGAACCATTTCTCCTCGAAAATAACATTTATTGTCTGATTAACCTTGATTTTGTGTCTAATTTTCGTAAACATTTCTCGCTTTAATAGGAAGCACCATTTTAGGCTCTATATATGCAACATTATATTGCACTTTGCTTATTTATCTCCCAACACTTTTATGACAACTGAATTCTATTACCAAAAATGCAGTCTCATAAAATGTTCATTGAATTTACTATTATAATTATAATTTACTATTATTGTAATTATTAATAACAAAGAAACTTATGGTTCGGAGGCTTGGGCATTTACTATAAGTGAAGAATGCGGATATTAGGTTTTCGAGGCGTAAGACCCTAGGAAGAATTTATGTCCTGTTAAGAAAGGTGACGACAGATTGAAAAGAAACAGGAATCACAAGAGCTGTATATTGTACAGTGACAATGTCCTGGCAACTTTTATAAAAATCGGAAGGCTACGGTGGGCAGGTAACGTTTCTAGGATGGATAACAGTGAATTTTCTGAAAAACTTTTTTTTTGAGGAGCTTCACTATACAAGAATAGGAAGACCTAAAGTTAGGTTATTAGACAGTGTGGAAGCAGACGTACGAACGTTTAACAACACGTTTAACATATATATATATATATATAAAAAAATTCCATTACAATCGCTATTTTTTTCCTCCATGAATTAACTAACTAGGTTTTGTGTTGTATAAATCAAATAAATATAATAATTTAATGAAAAATAAATAGTTCGTCTATGCAACACTAGGAAAGTAGATTCTCTATTTGGTGCCAGGAAAACAGGATCAACTAGGAGCTCATTGAACTAGTTTCTTGCCTAGCATCGTGTTCTAGCAGCTGTTGAGGGTGGGGCCAGGTTCCTGAACTCAGTAGAGCTTGAGTTACATATTTTCAAATCTAAAAATTACTCCAATAAATATTCAAAAATCTTGTAGTTATTTTCAGTGGTATACAAAAGTTTATTTATATGAATATAAATATATTTCTTATCTAGAATAAGTGCTTCATTGTATTTACAATTTTGTTACCAATGGAACAATACAATTAAATATTTATTTAATTATTTTGTTCTATATGATGGTGCTATTTAAATAGTTACATATTTATAAATAAAACACTATTACAAAATCATAACTGACATTAATATATAAATGAATAGGGAAAATGTCCATAAATTGTGTAACATTAATTTGTAACAAACTAAAAGCGTACTTTAGGTTAAACAATCGAAATTAATTAAAAGCGCCTTAGTTTTTCGAATTAAAAGCGAACGAGTGTAAAAGGTTAATATAAATTTCATATATCATTTAACTTTTTAAGTATATTGGTCAGTTTTCTTATTCCTACTCTGTTTTTGATGCTATTTTATTTTTTTCATTTTATTATTGACTATTGTAACTCATTATTATTACATTATATCTAAAAAGATACGCATGTAAGTATATCTCTAAGGGCTTGAAGCATGTAATGGGTTTTATGGGTTTACCATAAAAAAAAAAAAAAAAAATTAATAAACAATAGTGTTCTTGAGAAATAATCTTAAGCAGCTCGTTAAAGTTCTTTCAAACTTAAAATTTTTTTATTTTATTTACAATTATTATTTTTTAAATTTACTATTTAGTTTTGAATACTGTATAATATGGTATGTACAAAATAGCGAGTAACGAATAACATAATAATCTGAGTAGCACATTAACTTATGTTATTATAATAAATACAGTTCTGAAGCTCAATCGGAAAAGCCCACGAGTTGAAAGATATCAATTTTTGGACGTATTTTCTCGGAAACAATAGGTTTTTGCACTGTATCGTAGATTACAGGAGGGGTGAAGGTGCATTTTGTATCTGTTTCATAACCCTTAGAACACTATTATGAGAATTTCAGCGGTCTGATAAAACGATAAAAGTGAGTGTAAATTTCAGTTAAAAATTCGGTATGTTTACCAGTTGTTTTTTTTTTCCCCCGCAATTTTCAATGTTTGGCTCAATTCTGGAGTAGCTCTAAATTGAGTTGGAGGGTTTAAAATTTTTATGTGAATTAAATTGGTGTTAGAGCCTTTTGGGGATCTCCACCTTTTGCTCCCACCCCTGCCATTTAAATATTTTCAATTTTGTATTTTAGTGAAAATACGACTTTAGTGACGGAGCTCTGCGGCTCATGCTTTTTTTATTTTTTTTAGTATTCTAATTCCGACAATTAATCTTTAATTAAAATGTAATTTATGTTTCTCGATAATAGAAATATTGGATGTATAAGTTCGATATTATAATTATTTTCGTTTGGAGGAAAGCTATAAACATGGAGATAGATTTTTATAGAATATCTTAAAAAGTAAAAGGTAAATTTCCTTGGGAAAAGGGGCTGCGCCCTGATCTATCCCATAGAAAGTTCCTTCTGTAGAAATATACCCCTCAGAGTTATGGCCTAGCCAGAACCCTGGAAACAAAACAAACAGAAACAATGAAAGGCGCGTGTGAAAAGGGAGGGTGAAAGGTGCGATAAAAGAAAAAAAAAGAAGGGGGAAGGTGAAAGAGATAAAAATCCCGCTTTGAGTTTTATACACAATAAGTTTTCCATTAGGTTTTCCTGTGGAACTGTTGGAGGCGATGTATAAATCAGCTGTCCCGAAAATTACGGTTGCCGAGATAGGGATGAAAGAAGGGGCCATATATCCGGTCAGGGTTCGGCCGTCCTCCTCCACCGTGGAGAGTTTTTCCGGGCTTTTCCACTTATATTATACTCCTCACACAGGAGCGCTAAGGGCTTTCATAAATCTTTAGCGCCATTACGGTGGTGCCCCGCCTACGTGCAGATTGTAGATATTTTAACTGTTTACCAGCCCTGGCGAGTCTTTAAGAATATTCCAGATAGCGGAGGGCTCAGCTTGGATTTATGGTTATGTAGCTGAGATAATACAGACAATGCCCCGCCCCATGAATTTATGGCGGGAGTAAATCCGGCAGAATAACCTCCAGGGGCACCCCCTTCCTCGGCATAACACAATTATTTCAAACCCTTCCTCCCCAGCTCCTGCAATTAGATATTCAGCTCGCAGCTACCTTAATCTTAGGATTAGCTTCGCAATTTATTTCTTTTCCTCTTCATTAAAAGAGCCGCTTTAATTTTAACGAGATTCCGCCCCTAAACGAATTACTTTCCATTATTCAATAAACATAAATATTGCCATTAAAGCAATTACTCCGTAGGCAGGTATAGGCAACGAACTTATGCAAATACAAAACTAATAAACGTTTTGTAATAGAATTTAAAAATAATTGATACTTTGCCTAATAAGCTCCAGTTGTAAAAATTAATCCAACGGTAATAATGTTAAGATTTTTATTTTTTAACATTATTTTTTATTATTATTACTAGACATTTTTTAAGATAATAGAAAAAAAGTTAATCATAGATGAAATCAAGCAGGAGATTGATTGTGGTGAGGTCAGAAATTTAACATACAATACGGCAATAAATTGGTTGGTTGTTTGCCATCGTTTCTCAGGGCTGAGGAAAAAAATTACATGAATACTTGAAAATGAAAGAAAAAATATAGCAGGATTACATTGTGGAATGCGGAAAATAAAATATCTATAAAATATATTGAAGTTATACACGAAAAAATAATATAAAATAGAATAGTAAATAATACAAATGCTATGATAATTAAGGTAGCAGTAAGGTAGCATCGAATCACAAGGAAAGGGATAAAAATAGAAACATAAAATTAAAAAGGAAAGGATTAAGATAGATAATAAAAGAGGAATAAGAGTGAAAGAGCACACTTGATTTGACCACAGTAGACGACAGACTGAGGAATCAAATGGTTTACTCCTGGAAAACCATCTAACGGTGAAAAGGATAGGTAACGTACAAATACTGCACTCATGATCCGGTTCATACCAATAGACATATAAAAAACATATATGTCTGTTGGCTGAGTTTAGAAATATGTTAAATTGCAGACAAAAATATTAAAAAAAAAATTGAATTTATTTCATTTAATATAGTAATAATAGAAAACCTGATGTTTAATTAAAAATTTGTTGAAGCCTTTGAAAACAAAATAAAAATAATTGCCACATTAGATAGAAACTTTAACAAGCAGCATCTTGAATTGAAATGACCGATCTTGAAAAATCGTTGTTATGCAATTATACAAATTTTTGTTATGACCACCAGAGGTCATATATGGACAAATGCGTGTAGAGATTATAAAATATTGTTTTATCGTCAGATAGTAACATCTGCAACCTTTAATAACATTGATTAATAGTGATCTAAGTAACCATTCATAGTATACTTACAATTAAGAAGATAAATAAATTTAGTCGTAACAAAATAATTAAATGAGGACAGCAATAAAAATAAAAAATAAAAGTGCGTAAAGATGCTCCTACTTCACAAAACACTTGAAGTTACACCAGCGTGATTGCGACAATACGTCAATTGAAAAATTGGACAAAATAATTTTTGAAGTACATTGATAAAAAGTGTTTCAAAATTTACACAACAAAAATGAGGAATTGCGTTACTTACACAGTCAATATAATGAAAGTAATAGTAAAGCGACGCCAGAAATGGGTGTTTAAAGTTATTGAACTGGATAACAATGAAAGAGTCACTAAAGAGGTTATCGGCGCTGAATCATCGTGTTGGCTTCCGAGAGGTTGACTGAGACGTCGCAGGGAGTATGCAGCCTGCAAATTTGTTAGCTTCATTGTTTAATTATTACTTATTAATTGTATTGGGTATGCTGACTATATTATAAAGAATTGTAACATGAATTTTATAATCTTCTAAAATAATAATTATAAATATAGTTAACAGATTTGGAAGTATCGGCAATAAATGGTCATATCATCTATTTATTTATTTATAATTAAGAATTGAATGGTTCACTTTCAGCAGAGTGAGCTTACTTGCATTTGCATGAAACAAAAATTGGTATAATGCGCGATAAGAAAATTTTCACATTATCGATAAAAATACATTGAGAAAAAATATGCGATTTTGGAAAATATACAAAATAACATTTAAAAAACTCTAGGTATTATATATAATATCTCAAATTATCATTTTTAAATTAAATAGTCAAGCCTCCATTGAAAATTAAAGATGAGATGCGATTACTGTACCTAGTCCACATCCTTAGTAGGATGTCGATCTTGTGATACTGAGGTATCTATCTTTCGAACGCCTTCAAGAAACTCTGCCTTCGGATTGAATTCTACCTCAGGAGGCCCAGAACGGACAGTGAATACATTGAGGCCGGGATGGGGAAGCGGTAAGAGATAAAAAAGCAGGAGTAGAGATGAGAGCCGAGGACCAGAATATAAAACTCAAAGAGACGCGATAAGGTGATTTGTCCGGACGGAGGAGAGGACAGGATGAAAGGTTAATGGCCGAAGGACATTGCCGATTCCCTCTTGGCCTGTATCGTGGATCCTTGGACCGGTCACTCCAACAAACAGCCACCCTTTGTGCCGCCTTCGTCAACACGTGTTCCCTCTGTAAACACGGTCCAGTTCCATTTAAAGAAGAGATTGGTTTTCCTCCTTCTTCCAAGATCGTCCACTGGGACTACTGCCCCACTGCTACTAAGATTTTTTTGTGCTTCCGATCATCAAGAATTTAGCCGATCAGCTCTTCCCTATGTACGAGTATGTGTACCCTCGGTGTTTGTACTTTCACAAAACTTTTTCCTTTCCTCCATTCCACTTTTTTTTCGGTTATTCAGAGTTTAATTAATCTATAATGAGTGGACTTTGTCAAGTGAGATGTGTTTCTTCTGGATTTGTTTCCTATTCCCAATAGAACATTCTAAATGATTTATCTGTTCTTGTAGAATTGAGTTTACTCCCCGCTTTTTCAGGCACTGGAAAATAAGTCACAGGTGTAATTCCACCTATTAAAAAATTACATTAAAAAAGGAGTTCACAATAAGTTTTTATTTCCAAAACATGCATCTTATCTAATCCTACTGAAACATGTTATCCAGAACATCTCATTGTTGCACAATTAGATTAATTTAAAGGTCGGAATAGTTAGTTGGGAATTGATATTTAATGTCCAACGACTGAACACCCTAATGAATGAAACAAGAAACATCATTTAGGTTGTGAAATGGACTTTAAGCGCATTCACTTTCAATAGCTGCAACTTAACATAAAACTTAAGATACTATTATTTAACGTCTAACGAAAAGATTAAAACCATTTTCAGCTTACCAACACTTCCTACACCAGGATCTCTTATTAACTAATCTATTGATACTTCTTAATCGTTATATTTCTTCAAGCTTTTTATTTTTTTAGATTCTTTTTTTTTGCGTCGATGAATGCGGTTTCTTCTCTTCTGCGTTGCCTATAAATATCAACTCAGGCTTGAGTATGTATCTTCTGAAGCATGGATTTGTAGTCTTCTTGTTCTGACTAGGTTGTTGCATATAACTATAACCCCAAGGACACATCTTAGTGAGAGCAAGTCCTCACACGGTCTCCATGGAGAGTGCCAAGCGAGGGTCGACCTTATGCAGTAAAGAGCGAACATGGGGTTATGATTATATGCAATAACGACTCATGCTTCGCGCTCATCGTGGTTAAATTCCTCGTCAAATCAGGATGGCCTTCTATCTGGTTGGGGCCGACTAATTCCTCTGTCATAATCTTAATGGTCAACCACATTTCAATGGCATCTCTATCTTCTACAGTGAGCGCATCAGAGAGCTTTTCATTAATTTTATTCATGTATACTACACAGACTTGGTAGCAAAGTTTTTGTAAGTTGAACTTCTTACTTCTTTGCCCTCGCCTTGTTCCGACAATTGAGATCCAGGCTTACCCTTCAGCCATAGTCAGAAAATGGTCTGAATTCATATTAGCTCCTCATAAAGTCCTGATATCGAGAAGGTTTTATCTATTTCACTCATTAGAAATTTATGAATCTTATTACATGTGAAAGAGATCGGGTGATGTCCAAATGCCAAGAAGGAATCTTTCGTGAGGGAATATACTACTGCCAACCATAAGGTTTTGTGAACTACAGAAATTAATAAGTCTATGGCCATTGTCGATACAGAAATCGTAGATTATTTCCTTACCGACCTTCGCATTAAAATTACCTACAATTATTGTAATGTCTGAACGAAGACTTGCTTAATAATTTTATCAAATATGTCATAGTACTCTACTTTGACATGCTCATCTGATGTTTCAGTCGGAGCATGGCAACTGAAAAAATAAATGAAAAAAATTCCTTTTACCCTGATATGACTGATTCGGGGTCGTATAGGCTTGAAGTCAATGATTAATTGCCTGAACTTCTTTCCTACAACGAACCAGTTTCCAAAGAGGTGTGTTCTATAGTCAGAGAGAGAGAGAGAGAGAGAGAAACGCTTTATTTACAGCAATGCTGCCCAAATACCTTGGGTTGCTACACATCTATCTAATGCTAGAAATAATATACATAACATTTTTTTCCCCTTTCATTTTAACTCTAAATACATTATCACATTATATCTATTCTTTTTTAAATTTTATTTTGTTTGCTGTAAACCTTTCATAACTCTCTAATCTGTCCCATATTTCTCTTTTCCAGTGACCCTCAACTATTGCATAGCTTAAAATGACGCATTTTATTTAATTAAAATAAATTATAAAACTAATTGATTAAAAATTAATCATATGTTCACATTTTAGAAACGCACACCTAGGCATCAAAATGAGTGCAATAAACAATAAATAAAAAAAAGATATGGATAAACAAAAATGTCATCTGATATACTTACCGAAAAAAACAATAATCATAATAAATAAATGATTAAATAATGAATATCGACTCAATTAACCACCATACAAGTGATGATGGATAATCTCCAGGGAGTCCACTATAATATTCTCGGCCAATATCACAACATCCCTATTGCTAACACCTAGGCCTTCCAGAAAGCTCATTGTTCTGATCCGCGAGATCCAAACCAAAGGCCTCTCACGGTGAATTCTCTCATTCCGAAGGTCTCGCGGAATTTCCCATTTAGGAAAGGGATACACTTCTCGTATATTTCCCTCTTTTCCGTTGCAACTCCACCTGCTTGATCAATGTCGTTACTTTTAAACCTCACTGTCGGATCCAAGACCAGTGTTGTCTTTCCGGTCTTGGAGAATGCAACACTATTTGCATATCTCAGCATATGTAGTACACCTGCAGTATACTTCGTCGAACGCAGGTAAAGTCCTTTTCCCTAAGGAGCCTTATCAGTTCGTGCTTGACCCTACGGTGCTGGTGTTATGAGAAGGGAGTTGTTGGGACATTTTCTTAGCACATGGGGTGGTGTTTCAGACTCTCTGAGGCATTTGCGACAGGGACCAACTTCTCTCTATTGTCCACTGGCTTCTGGGCCTCCACGAAGGAAAGCTTTAGGGCGTTGGGCCATTCAGACCCCAAAAGAACTTGCTTCTCATATATGTATCTGTTGACTGTCGGTATCTCTTTGAAATGACGAACGCCAACGCCCTGCCACCTGCAATTAGCCCATTCCTCAAAAGCGTTTTCTCTGTCTTAGAGGTTTTATATTTCGGTGGCCCTGATCAACACATTCAGCTATTTCCGCTGTATGATCGAATGTGGACTGGAATAGAGCATCCAGTACATTCGACAGTCGCTGAGCAATGGACCAATGCTGTATGGAACCTCCCATTGACAGCGGATCAGTATAGCGAATAGCATCACCGTAGAGGAGTTAGCAGGTGACCTGATAATGGCCTTGATACCCATGCGGATATCTGTAGCTTCTAAGCTATATCTATAGCTTCTAAAACCGCAGGTTTTTTGTAACGGGTGCGGTCTGGATAGGGTAAGCAAGTTCCGGGATCAAGTATTGGATGACAACGTTGAGTTTTTGATCTGGCTTGAGCAAAAAAGAACTCACTAGTTTGTCAAGATTAGTATTGAGCTTTGTCACGGCCTCATCGTTGAATACTAGCTCTCTCGAGAATGTGCATCCTAAATATTCGATGGTATCTCCTTCCTGTGATGATTGGATGGCAAATCCATTCTCAAGGGAGAGCGTCGTTGACTGCATCTCTATTACCCATTATGGCGCCCACACTTTTCTGTGGATTAATAGCCAGATCAATTTCTGCCAGTACCCTTTGTACGCTATTTATCATTCTTTCAGCAGCACCCTTATCGTGTGCCGAAACAGCTTGATCGCCCGTGAATCCTGTGAGAACCACACATTCTTGGTCACTAGTTAAGTTGTATCCATGACGCTTGTTGAAATCTTGATCACAGAGTTCGCGGTATAAATGATCAATGGCAAGACTGAATAGCTAAGGGGACAAGCGTTCACCTTGGGGTATTCCTCGCAGCACATTGATCTGGCCTGTCAAGTGGTCTCATTCCCGGAGATGAGAATTTAGTTAGTGCATAGGATAGCTACTTTCGCGTGTTTCAGGTCCGGTGACATCCATCTTGCTTCTAGTGAGCTGACAATGTGATCATCGAAAGCCCAACAACGTCTAGAAACACTTCCGTGCAATCATTTTTCTTTTGTGTGGCATCTTTTATGATCACGCAAATGACTCTCGCGCTGACGTTTGTTCCGCGTTGAAGCCTCTTTGATTTTTGCTTAAGGTGACCTGTTTTCTTAATTCGTAATCTAGAACCTTCTCTATGATTCGGCGCACAATTGAGCAGATGGTAATAAGTCTCCATGAGGATAGACTATCAGCATTACCTTTATCCTTGTCTACTAAGATCGTGCGCCCCTGACGAAGAGACTCTGGTACATAAACCACCTTCAGCATGATCACCACAATCACCCCGATGATGTGTGATGCATCAAAGTATCTTATTGTGCGGACTGAAACTCCGTCTGGCTCCGGAGATGTGTCCATTGACGTCGACTTTAATGCCTATTTTACTGCTTGCACATTGATGGACATCAAATTTGGTATCGGGACGCATTTTTCATAGTCCGCACGTTTGCAGAGATTTTTAATTTTAATATATGGTGTGACTTTTCTTCTCGATAGATCCCAGTCCAGTCCATCCAATATCTTAGAGGGCGATAATGTTAATTCTGTAACGTTCAAATTCATCTTTAAGCAGTTTATTTGTCCCGGGTATAGTGTTAAAATATTCCACGATCCAAAGGTGAAGCCCAAATGACAGGTCATTTCCTGGTAATCAGTCCGGCTAGTTGATGTTGAAGTTTCGTAGTAAGGTATTTAAGAGGAACGGGCTATCAGCCCATCGTCCCTAGTCAGATGGACTGCCTCCTTAGAACGCCATTAACGAAGAAAACTGACCCTGCTGCCATCTCTGGGCCGGCCAAGGAACTGAGGAAGTCTTGTCAGGATTTAAACTTGGATCACGATTATCTCTATCCACTTCAGACAGACTGCAAGACTCAGCTCAGCTCTATTGTCAACTTTTATTTTTATGTCACCTTTAAATGCAAGATGAGTGAGTTAACCAAGACCCAAGCCAAGCAGAGAAAGAGAAGGAAGAATTATGAGGAGCATCATGAAGAAACCTATAGTAAGATCTAACCAAAAGGAACATCATCATAGATGTAGATGTTACCATGTAAGCCAATTTAAAATTGCATTTATTTTTATTAAGCAAGATTTATTAACACACTAATCTAAAATGTATCCGGATTTGGTACAGATCCTCCCACTTTACATTTGCAACATGTACTTAATTCATTAGAGCTTTCATTAATTTTATTATGATTTATTTAAAAGTTACCCACGTAATAGATTTCTTTTACCATATCATACAATAACAACCGGAAAAGCTGCTACCTTCTTACACCATAAGTTTGTTTACTAATTTCCTTACATTTTCCCGAACAGAGGTCCCCCGCCTCCGGAAAATTTTGTATGGGCGTCCATGCATATGTTCGAAATGGTTATTGACTTATATGATCACCTTATAGAAAGTGCCACTTGGGTCATATTTCATAAAGCTATCGGAGACCGTGAAACAGTGCAACATTAAAAAAAATCCAATCCTTTCGGTTTGAAGTACGTATTTAGCAAAATTCTATAGCAGATGTTTATCTTTTATATTCTAAAAGACAATCTCCTCATATTACGATATCAGTCTTAGAACTTTCTAGAAATCTCCACAACAGATTAACATTCCATTTCACTGAACCCTGCCATTATATTTGCTTATTGCTGTCTCAGATGAAAAATCTTAGTGACAAAAATATCTATTAAAAGAAAATGAATCCATTACAAAAATGTAATTAGAGAATCCATAAAGCCCATGTTCCGATGAACACCACTTCGTTTTAATTATCCGATTTTAACTTTTCCAACCTGATTGGACCTCATGGCTATGGTAATATAGAGTAACTCTAAATTAGGTCCACCATTTTTCCATAACTTTTCATGTCTAATTGATTTATAGTTCATGTAAACAATAATTGAAGAAGACATATTCACCACCACGTTTAAGAAATATAGTCGAAGCTACTTTTCAATAGATCCAAAAGAAATTTACGTTAACTTCTCCATTGCGAAATTATTTCTTATCTCTGGGTCTGTTTACTTCTCTGAGCCCTAGATTTGTGTTTACTTTATTTTATTTTGCAATATGCTTCTGGCAGGTAATAAAACTATAGAATCCGAATAATGCTATTTTTCACATTCGTTGCTTAATCGTGGTGATGAATACATGTAAAATTAATCTAAACTTCATAGTCTTGCATTTCTCATTGCTAAATTTCCTGAATTCTAGCAAAAGATTTTGAGACGAAGGGAATAAGGAAAAGGTATCAGCGAGCTAAAAGAAGTAATTCTACATTAATATTGCATATTGATATAGCTAGAGTGATAGGGATTGTAATTTTTTTTTTTTAGGCAACAAGTAAGAAGTACTGAGGAAAATAGTAGAGGCCGACTTTTATAATTCCAATGAATCTCTACGCAATCTCTTCCTTATGTCGCAGTAATCGCATTAGGTAGGTTTTACAAATTTCTACGCCAAACTAACAATTCGTTCCAATCCAAAGACAGAAGTACAATCTGCCCCCGTTAAACTGATTTCACAGAGCAATAACTTGGACTCAAACACCAGATTTGGGGACAATGATAAGAAGGGACGATGTCACAATTGTTTAAAAGAAGCAATGCTTAATCAGTATTATGGTATTAAAAAATGTGATTATCCGGTAATCCAGAGGTCCGGCAAAAGTTGCTAATTTAATAAAAATACAAAAATTGAAATAATTTCAATGGCATAGAAGAATTTCACCCGCAGATATCACAAATCTTCGCTTATGTCATATCCACTTACCCGGTTTCTTCCCGCTAACGTTTTTGATTACTAAAGTTGTTACAAGAGATAGGAGGAGATAGTGGGTCAGCCCTGAAGAAAACCTTTTCCATCAAGATTCCCCTAGCACAGGAAGGGATCTCATAATGACCTTTCAGAAGTTTGCCCACAGTTGCCGGCCACTAGGCAAGATTCAATTACTATCAGGCCGAGAACTATTGTCTAAGGAAAAGCCGTGAGGGCCGATGAGGAACTTCCTGTGCTCGTTGGGAGTTGGTTTCTTCTACTCAGCTCCTCAGGTCCGTCGAAAAATGAGACGGAAACTAATCAAAGTTTGATGCGTGGAACTAACAAGTATCTTCATCCGGGGAAAGAGAAAAGAGCTGCTTGAAGAAGAAGATCGGACGCAGGACGTCGTAAAAGTGGTTCAGGTCACAGTAGGTATATGTCCAACTGATTGCTAACACTAATTTAAATTTGTTGACTTTTGTGAAAGCAAGATTTATATTTCCTTCACAGTAAAACGTCAAAATCGTTCTCTCAAAGATTAAATGTTCTATTTTATAAATATTATTCATCAAAACAAAACAATACTAATGTTCGAAAAGCAAATCCAATGAAAACATAATCCCAAAATAAAGTGATAGTTCTGAAATAATGAGAGGAATGTTATTGGAGGAACGCTCAGGGTGTTAATAGAACTAACAAATTATAGAATTACTTTATTCATTTTGATGAGGTTTCGACCTGTGCTTCATGACTTCATCAAGGCCATCATACCGACAAGAAAAATAAAACAAAAGATAAATGAAGAAGGGTGTAAAAAATGGTAGGTAAATAAGAATTCAATTTTGAGGTCTCCGGAGACCGTTGGCAACTGTCAAAAATCAATCTATTGCGAAAATGCTTCACTGGATTAAGTGCAGAAGTGATACTGAGAAATAATAAAAACAGAAAAATAAAATGAAATTATTGGTTGGAATTCAATTTTCTCTGGATTCTAAGTACGTTTTCTCTCATTTAATCTCCTTTAATATCACACACCTATAACACTTGCCAATATTAATTGGTAAGATATAATAATAATTGTTAAGAGATAATAATCGTTTCTATTCAATTTCTATTATCTAGCATTTTTTCAAAATATTAAATTTACAAAAGGACATCTTTATTTATATGATTATATTATTAAATATATATATATACACATATAAAAGAAAAAAAAATGATGTACCACCACAATCTGTGAAAGGTATGTTGAATACTTGATAAGGAAATACAATAGCCATTCAGTCCTACCCCACTCCCTAAAATGAAAAGGCATATAGGCCATGATAATCCTGCAACTGGGTAATAAAAAAAATAATAAATATATTTTCCATTGGCAATTATATATAAATAATTAAAAGTATACCTTATAGGTGAAATATTGAATATATTATAAATAAATAGGAGTACTATCAAGCTAAAATTAGAATAATAACCGCAGTAGAGGATAAATAAAATAATTTTTAAAAGTTATATAGAAAGACAGAAAAAGATCATAAAATATTAATTCTATAACAATGAAATGATTGAAAGAAATGGGTTCCACAGGATGAAGCAGAAATATCTGGCACATTTTGAAGGTCTGTTAAAAACAAACTAATGTATCCAGAAAAAAAATGGCTTTATTTTCAATTATTGCAATGAAAACAGTTTCATTTCGGTGCATTTTACAAATTACATTATTAAAAATGTAAACTTTTATTTTCGACATCCTTTCATTCTTCTACATCATTTTAAGTTCCCAACGTTGAATGCTCCATCTTCATGAATATAACTATACAACATATAGATAAGGCTAAACATATTTATATCATAAATATATCTTAATTTAGTCATTTCTAAACTATATACATGGTATAAAAATTATTATATATGCATATATGAGTTTTGATATATACATCTTTATTCTATGGTTAGCAATAATCATTATTTATTGTTTGAAATTAAATACAATACTTACTGTTTATTCCTATTTTGTCTTATAATCCAAACACAATGTTTTATTGAAAAATATTAATCAATAAAATATGATTTAATATAACGAAAATAAATAATAGTAATAAAGATAAAGTCATTCCTAAAATAATTAATCAACCAAATAGAAAAGATATCTATATTATTACAAAGGAAAATGTTAATGAAAAAATTATAACAGATTTTTATCCATATATGAATAAGAACACAAAAACAATAGATGAAAATAAAATTAATATAGGAGAGAAAAAAGGTCTAAACGATTTTTCAAGATGCAATATATACCAGGCCTAACAGATAACAAAATAGATTATAAAGAAAGGCAAATTGTCATTTATAAAGTAAATTGCGTGAATTGAGAGAATGTGTATATTGGGGAGAACTCAAAAAGCTTGCCATCAAACATAACACATTAATAATTGTAAAAATAGTCAAAATGTTGAAACTACAGCATTAGCTATACATAGCATAAAGCTGAATCATAGATTTGATTTGGAAAGGGCCTAAATTTTCGATGTAGATACGCACAATAACAAAAGAAAAATAATAGAAATCATACATATTAATAATATAACAAAAAATATAACGAAAGCAATAAATTACAAAACAAGCTCAAGATATTAATTATGCTGACATAATAAATTAAAAATATTATAAATTCATTCAATCATGTTCTGTTTAAGAATATTATCAATTAAATAAATTAATAGAAATAAATAATAATATTAAAGAAAGATGTAAGGAGGAGGGAATACAAATAAATAGTTGATCAGATTAAATTTAATCCAGAAGTTTTAAAGTCGTAGTAACAGTATCTTCAATATCTCTATGCTTCTATCAATTTTTACTTTAATTAATTGTACACAAAATAATTAGTGTTTTTTAGAAGAAGACAAAATAACATTGTGCTACGGATTATGGATTATATATATATATATATATATATATATATATATATATATATATATATATATATATAACTTTTATTGTAAAATGTTATGTATATAATTTAAAAATGATTAAATTAAGATATACTAATTACACAAATGTTTTTAGCTGATCTATATACGGTTATATTCCTGAGGATGGACCATTATGCCGAAACGTTGGAATCTTATAAGTAATGAAATAAATGAAATCTAAAATAAAAGTTGATGTTTTTGATAATAAATTAATCATACAAAGCTTTCCAGTATATAGAACTTTTTTATAATTAATGCGCCTTCTAAATGTCGTTCGTTATTGACTACGTATTGTCAAAGACATTCCAAAAATTTTCATACATTTCGTGAGGGCACTAAGGACGGTATTATTGGTCCGTACTTTTTTAGGAGGGGAGTGAAACAGTAATTATCTCGTCTCAAGAGATATTGATCTGTATTTTACAGCCCTTAAAAATGTGTCAGTTTTGCAACAACCTTATTTATATTTATATTCAGAATAGAGTCTTTTCCTCATTATTGGGATATTTGGTCAAAATTTTATGAATGGTTTCAGGTTATAGTGTATTTCTCTTTAATATCAATCTTATGAATTATTTACAAATATTTCATATTTTAATTTAAAAAAATTTAAACTATAATATGGACTATTGAAAATTCGAGATGAAAACAATATTTCCACATTACTTGGATACCATCCCACGGTTTTCAGCATAGGTTTATAGATAACCATAAAACCTTTCATCTTATAAAAAATGACTTGATCCCAGATGTTCCTTAAACATGAAATTTCGTAAATAATGTTCATATTGTGAATTTGTTATTGTGAGAGAAGGAATGGAGAGAAAATATCGAATCCCATTTTAGTTTCGCTATTTTGCAAGAGTGACGTATATAAAAGAAATCTCGTGTTCTACAAGTTCATTATACAGTTACAAGCTCGTTCAGAGAGAGTTTCCTTTCTGTAAAAATAAAGTTAGATGTAGCAATTAGATACAAGAGAAATAAACTTACGCTAACTAACATATAAATTAACTAATAAATGCATTAGTATAAAAGTCATGGTAATTTATTTTTCAGCCCGTTTTAACTCTTTATCCTTCACTGTCCTCGCCCGACTTATATATACATAATTAAACACTTTTAAGCTGATTGTTTATTCATCTTGAACATCAATAGTAACATACGTAGCAGGCGTTAATATTTTAATTTTACTGTTTAACCGTGAATTCTTTTTATGGGGAAAGTAAATAATTAATAAACCACTTTTAAATGCTGCTTTTAAAACGATGAATAATTAATATTGATTAATTCATTTAAAACATTATTTTGTACAAAAAAAAAAATTAAACTCCTTCATTTCAATAATTAGAATTAAATATATATTGAAACAATAAAAGATAAAAAATTTGATACAAAATTTATTATTAAAAAATAAATACAGCTACAACGTACAAAACATCATACCTGTAACGCAACCATAATTTAACGGACAAAGAAACTTTGTTCACAAAAAAGTCTTATAATACTAACTTATCCAACCATTAAATTGCGTTAAAAATGTTCTTCAAAATCAGTAAATACCATTTCAAATTTGGTTTATTATTTTCAATAATAAACCTTTGTAATGTCTTTTAATTTTTTTTTTTCATAACACCATATTACGCTTCTGATTACTAGATTGTCTGGAGGTACGCATTATAAAGAGGTCTATAATGCACCTTCAATTTCTGTTAATATTTTATAATTTCTAATTTTTCATTTCCGAATAATTGCTGCCAATGTTGGGGTACTCCAGAAAGTATGAGCTCACTGAATGAGGGGTTTATCATTTATTTTATTTATTCGAAAAAAAGTGCATTCCTCTCCGTAAGCAAATCTGCAACTCTTACCTCATAAAAATATAATGCCCTTCGTTTTATCTGGATTCATATTTCTATTTGAATGTTTCAACTCTTTCTCTATTTTTGGGTAAGCATTTACTAATTTTTTTACAGACTCGCTGGCATTTAAGATGCTAGTTTTGACGGCAATATCATCAGCAAAATCTGGTACTGTGGCATTCTAGTACTTGGTCCCAACAATGTTACCAGTATAAATGGAAAACAATATTGGTGATAGTACCGCGCCTTACCGAACCCCACATGTGAGATGTATAGGACCAGAAAGTTCTTTACTGTCAAATTGCGGTAACTTAAAAATTATTTCATGACCGAATATAACTACTAAGGGCACCCCAGGTCGATTAGCTGTGGGCGAAGTAGTTCATGTGTCACAGAATCAAACCCTTTGAAACTGTCAAGGGCTATCAAAGCAGTTTCTTTTTTTTTTTTTGTTGAAGTTACTGCTCACCTCGTTTTGCAGGCTGACCAAAGAATATTCTGTACTAAATTTAACTTGAAATCAAGTTTGTTCTGGGGGAATTATTTCATTTTGTGAACAAAATTCCCTATTAGTTTCTTCATCCATAAATTCGTTTTCCATATACTAATAAGGTTACAAAGCTTCACAGTAAGAGAATTCAATGCTTTCTTTACTTAGCTCGCGGAACCACCTATTCTTTTAGGTGTTTTGCAGTGATATTAAATGAAGAATATGGTATGGCAGTACTCGGACTGAAGGTCGCAGCGGCGAGAATTTCGGAATGGTGATATCTACTGAATTCAGGATTGCTTCGGATGAGGTAAATATACGGGAATTAGTGTCATCTTTTAATTGAAGATTCGCTTGCTGCTGGTGAGTGACTGATAGCTATCAGGAGGCGGTAAGTCCCAGTAAGCATTTTTATAATTATATTTGACATGAATTGTTTTTTTCTCGTATTTACAATTACCTACTAATGAATTTGGATTAATTATTAAGATTTGGTTACATTAGAATATACTAAATACCCAAATATTATACTGTATCAATGAAATATTGATAGTTCGCTCTCCTATTTACAATATCCCTATCAAGAGCAATAACGACTCGAAATCAGAATATCCAAATTCTCTTCATTACAGTTTTCTTACATCATAAGGCATTTTCACACGACATCCAATTTATTGAGGTTGCGTCTGACTGCAGAAAGTGTAGGATCCGACTCCGATAATTATCAGACCTTATGAAAGGAATGCTCTCTGCGTAAATTAAATCAGACTCTGTTATTCATCGGACAGTGTGAAAACGCCCTAACACGATGTCATTACTAATGTCATTCTGATAAGGTAATGTTATTGGTCGTGTATTGCCCGCTTCAACTGTTACCAATAATTAATCGTTCAGGATATATTTTATGAATATATTCATTTCCAATATTTAGGTTAATTATCTTAAATAAGTAGTTTTATACATACATTTATATTAGCATTTATATTATTACTGTATACATATTTGACCCGTCGTTGAATAAAGGTACAACTCAAAAATTAAAAATAATGAAGTATTTGAAGTTTTTGCTCAACACTTTTGAATACCTCCACATTAAAACACACTGAACGTACCTTATACCCTACGAACAGGTATTACGAATGTTCAGTGCGCTGTAATGAGGAGGTTTTCAAAAGTGTAGAGCAAAACATTAAACATGATATCACAACAATTTCAATTTTGGAATTATGTCTTTATTCTACGACGAGTGCGATATGCTTGTATATCATTGAGTTCTATAAGAGATGGTATTGATATAGCAATCTAATGAAATGATGTTTTTAATTTTAGCTGTTATTTTTTTTTTGTATTTTAATGTAGCAAGTTCTATTTGCATGGGATGTTCCCCAAAAAAATAAATAAATTATTATTATTATTAATGCCCTTTTTAGCTCTGAAAAAAGCCTAAAATATGCGCTTTCCTATAATAAATAGTTTTTTTTTACTAAAAATATTTGACCGACATCCTGATTAATTTCTTGATTAATAACTATAGTAATAGTTTGATATAGTTTAATATAAAATAAAGTTTGATTTTTGATAATGATTTTCAAGTTTAAAAAGGGCCTCAGATAGCAACAGTTTTCAGTAACTTTATTGTGTGTGTGTGTGTGTGTTTAAATTTTCCCATAACTATAACAAATTTATTATAGTTACTTTTCATGAGGTAAAGTTAACTCGTTGTCAAAGTAAGTTTACCTGACCCGACAGTCTATATAATAGAGGTAATTTACCTAATTCAGTAATTATCGAGGCAAAGTGAACCGCGACAGCGGATCAGTAAGGACAGTAACTAGTGAGGCTATTAAATAAATGGATTATACAAGAGAGGAACGGGAGTGCGGTTATATACATTATGTAGATTGCGGGAAGAGCGGGCAGTAGTTTGGCTCAAGCCGGGCACTTAGCAAGTCCTCTGACAGTTACATATATCTTTGGCCTAACTTTGAGGATTTGTGAGGGTTTGTGTCTTGTTATCAAATCCCCTAGCCAACTCCTACCTCTGTAATTATACGCTCTATAACACCTTAATTCACTCGCGCACACACGGCTACCTCCAAAGGCTCCCTCTAAAGCACACAGCCTGGCTCTGTTTGTACTGGGGATAGGGATTTTAGGGGTTTACACTGCCAGGGGATCAGCCGCTGTCCGTAATAGTACTGCTTAGACCCCGAGGTAGGCTTATAATTAAACTATAATCAAGTTTTGAACATAATCCTCCTATAACTACAGAAGTTTAGGAAAGTTATTTCTTTATTTTTTTAAACGCAAAGTATTAAACAAGAACTGAATTTCCAAGCAAAAACATCGAGATAAAGTAACAAACATAGTAATAAAAGCAAAACAAAAAAAAAACGAACCGTTAGAATATTTCTGATATTTTTTTAGCCCCCAGGCTCTCAAATAGCAATAAATAACTAAATTAATCGACTTTCCGCCCATTCAGGCATAATCAGCATAGAAAAAGATAAAATCATATCATTTTAGGAAAGATAGCACTTTTCACATCAACATTCTAAAAATATATTAATCAAATATCATTAATCAAGATATTTAACATCACTCCAAGATAGTTCAACAAATCCTCGTTGCCACTGTGAAACCTCTGATGTGTCAAACACATGATTTTACATGACAAGCGAAACTAATAAATTAATAAACAATGTTATAAAATTATTTTTTATAAACATTCCAAGATAGTGGCCGTTGATTCGGGGTCTTGTCAGTACGACTTCTTGTCGTGTGCTATTTTTAATTTATATTTCCCATGGAAGTATTTGTAAGCTCTCTTAGTTTGTTTTCTGCAATGTTGGCCCAGTTTACCTGCCATTTGTATATTACTTGCGATATCACTTGTTAATACAGATCATTGTGAGGGATATCTAAACAGTCAGATGGAGGAATTCTGCTTTCGCCGCTTCATCGGCTTCGCAATTGCCAGGTACATCGCTGTGTTCTGGAATCCAGTCAAATAAGACTTTAAGATATTTCCAATTTAGCTTGTAAAGAAGGTGAAGTACTTAAGGACTGTAATTATTTTTATTTTTTCAATTTCATGTATAAACTAGGGTTGAAATATCGACACGCGATATATCGATATATCCATATATCGGAGATGAAAAACTGATATATTATATCGATATCTTAACATCCGATATATCGATGATATCGATATTTTACAACGATATATCGATCACACTATATGCTAAACTATATTACAGTAGAATCTCGACAGTTCATATCCCAGTAATTCGTATAGATTTTCTGGTCTCTTGAAAGTCTCCCTTTATTTCGTATAAAAACACTGCAATCCGGTTCCCCTGTTAATTCGTATTTCTTTTCGTTATCCAAGTAATGTAAACGCTGTATAATTCGAATTTCCAAATAAAAAATCTGGCTAACTCTTAATCTTTACAAGAGGAGAGGTGAGTGAGTGAGAGAGGAATCGTTCCTTTTGAATTTCGGTCGGTTTACCCTTTTTTTTTTCTATTCAGTTTTCTTTAAATAAAATTGTAAAAAACCTGTAACCATACTGTTAGCCGACATCATTGATTGATCTGAAAAATTAAGTTCGCTCATGGCTGGCAAATCCGCGAATGCAAGGTGCTTTATAAACAAAAACTTTACCGAACGCCTATCGTGCAAACTCAAAAGCATGCATCATAAGAGAAATTTTCAACGAATGGGTACAGATATGGAATAAAGAATAGCGAAAATTTTCAACTGTTTATTGATAATTGTACGGCCAACAACAGTACCACATCACTCAGCGATGTTTATCTTCTGTTTTTGCCTCCCAGCACAACCTCTAAGCTGTAATCTCTAAACTTGGCCATAATTAAACGATTTTAGACATTTAACGCAAGAAAGTAGTGATGCAAATCTTAGAAAGCATCAAGGATGGGAATCACCTACCTCAAAATTAAGAACTCCCATAACTTATCGAGATTTCGCCTATTTTGACGAAGGTTTATCAGTAGCTTGGATCCTAACTGACGAGAAAGTTTCGACTCCGTAAAAAAAGGAGACGAAGAAGAAATTGATATGCCGGCGATTAGTTCTAAAATGGCGAAATAATGCATGTACAGCCTGTAATTTCTTAGCAAAATCGGATGTTTGTGTAAACGTCTTTTCTGCTCTGAACATGCTTAACGAAGCCATCGATGAGATCCGTCTTCAAGGATTGCACTATAAGAAAATAACCGAATTTTTTTGTTGATTTAACTATATCGTTTGTATTTCCATTCATATTAATACAATTTTGTATTAATTTTGTTATATTCCTATTTTTTTTTTACCGCCGATTATTGGAAATCTTGATAAATTGGATCTCGATAATTCATATTTACCTTTCGAACCCTCGACCATACGAATTATCGAGATTCTACTGTATTTTATTTTAACAATTTCCTTTATTCGGTAAAACTCCAGAATCGTAACCCCAAAATGGCGGAGGTCTAGATTTTTAAGATCAGCCAGGTCCTAAATATCTAGATGTCCTCCATTTTGGGGTAATTCTGAAGTTTTATCAGTAAATATAACCATAAACAATATTTTATTATCAAACAATAATTAGTAGATAAGATTTACATACAAATAATGTTGATTAATCCTATATAAAGAAAAATTGATGATTTATATAAATGATGATGGTACTGAGATGTATATCAAATAAATTACATGCTTTTAGATGAATGTTTTGAGAATGCACAATATCAATATCGGAAGAGTTATAAGATAAATAAAAATTTGAGAAGTTTGAAGCTTTTATTATTCAAAAACTTCTATAAGACTATAATATATAGTCAAATATGGCTAAAAGTCTTCAAAATAAAAATATGTTATAATTTTTTTTCTTTGAAGTATAATTCTTTTCTATTTTTTTTTTAATAATGATTCATAGCTAATAAAAATATTGTTTTATAAATAATAATCATAATATTATTTCATAACCTTCTTCACAGCTTAATAATATTAATAGTATTTAATAATGCTCATTTAATGCACTTTCTTTGCTTTTTCATCCATTTCCTTTCGATATATCGATATTTTTCAAGCGATTATCGGTGGATATCGATATTTGGGTTTGAGATATATCGAAATATCGAATATCGATATTTTCCTTTCGATGTTCCAACCCATCATTTGGTATAAACCATCATTTTTAACGAGGGACCAAAAAAACGTAAAAATTTTAGTTTCCTTTTATCATCAGAGACAGCATTTTTTTTTAGCATGCTTTATTTGTAGGCTTCTCTTAATTAGCTGTTAAAATATTTAAATTAATTTGACACTATTGAACCTGTTTTTTTTTATAATAAGAATGCTCTGAAAGCCCCTTGGTTTGTACGGAATACCGACTCAACAAGATACAGTCAAAATAGTAGAATTGATTAAAGCTACATTCAAAAACCTCCAAAAGGGATTAAAAAAGAAAATGGTCAGTAGCGAAAACCATGCTGATTTCAGTAATATACATATAATGGGGCCTAGGCCTGCTGGTTACTTGCATTATTATTTTTTAATTTATTTTTACTTGTGATGTATATATATATATATATATATATATATATTATATATATATATATATATATATATATATATATATGAGTCTGTGTGTGTGTGTGTGTATGCATGTACACACACACACACACACACACACACACACACACGCGCACACACACACACACACACACACACACACACACACACACACACACGTTTACACGTTTTTAACATTATTTTTCTTAATTCTGTATATATAGTATAAATGGATAATTACAGCTCTAATACTATTGCTCTTGTGTGTAACAGAATGTATTATTTTTTCAATAAAAAGAAGAAACTATCTAGAAGCCTAAATTTACGAATTTACAAAACAATTACACTTATTGTTCTTAACTTGGCCACTTACGTTAACTCTTTTCCTACCAACCGAAAGCATCGTTTTATTTTGTATTTATTTATTTATTTTTTTTGAGATAATATTCTCTCACATGCACTATAAATCATATAAAACATAATAATAATACAATATAATATATGATTTCCCAAAAGTTATGATCAGTATTGTACACAGGGAAAGGGATTGGGAGATATTGGATTGTCCGGAAAATAACGCAGGATTTTGAGTTTTCATTAAAATATTCCTCTATATAACAAACTGTTTACGTTTACTGGATTATTCATTTGTATGAATGTCAACACTTATTAATCCTCTTCCAAACTATAATGTTTAGGAGGGTGGGCGGGAAATATTATTATGTGGGTGGGAGGGGTGGAGAAGATGGGTGGAGGTCGGGTAAAATATAAAAACCTAACCACCCTTAAGCACGCATTTCGCTGCTTAGAAATAATTCAGTCTTTACTAAAATGTAAACGCGTGATTATCGTCTAATTTTGTTTTACGAGTTTAAACTTGTCTGGAACGGGGTCCAGACGGCCAGAAACATCAATCAAGTCTGGGGCGAGGGCAGCATTAATGAGTGCACTGTTCGACGGTGCTTCAAAAAATTCGGTGAGAGACTTCAGCCTTAAAGACAAAGAAGGTCATGGAAGGACTTCCTCTCTTGATGACGATGTTCTGCGGGCTTTGGTGGAAGAAAACCCTATAACAACTGTTCGAGATCTTGCAGGGAAACTTAACCTTAGCAAATCGACCGTCGATGGTCACCTCAGGGTGATTGAAAAGGCAAAAAAGCTTGAAAGTTGGGTTACACACACATTAAACGTCAAAGTTATGAAGTTTGTACTACACTTCTGTGGCGAACCAAAAACAACCCTTTTTTGTCCAGAATTGTTACTTGTGATGAAACGTGGATACTTTACGATAACAGTAGACGTTCTGGACAGTGGCTCGACAAAGGAGAAGAAGAAGCACAAAATTTCCAAAGCCCCCAGCTCATCAAAAAAAGGTGTTTACTGTTTGGTGGGCTTCATTTGGTTTGTACACTACAGTTTCTTAAATCCGGGAGAAACCATCAATGTGAAATCGAATTGTAACCAAATTAATGCAATGCATCAGAAATTGGCAATAATGAAGCCATCTTTGGTCAATCGGAAGGGGTCCATTTTGTTGCATGAAAACACCCGGCCACATGTCTCACGCGTGACGTCACAAAAACTGTTGGAGCTTGGATATGAAACTCAGCCACATCCGCCCTACTCTCCGGATCTCTCGTCTATGGATTATCATTTTTTTAGACACCTGGACCACTACTTATATGACAAAAATGTAACGGACAAAGAGAATTAGAAAATGGAATTTATCAATTCTAAAGGTGGGAAATTCTATTCCGAGGGAATGGAAAAGTTGCCAGCACGTTGGCAGACATGTATTGATAGACTTTTAATCTTTTTAAACCAAAATCCTGCATTATTTTCCGGATAACTCGATATATCCCCTCTCTCTCCTCCCGAAACGTACGAACAAAAATAAAGTTTGTACTTTAAGTAATATTTTTGGTAATTTTTAACAATAATTTTTAATCCAATTTCATGCTTCTCCTTAAAACTTACTCCCAATTTGGCGATTATGAACATTTAGGTAATTACTTGCCTACTTATTAAGTTCCCCCGAAAAAAAAATCTGCGTACGCCCCTAGTTACGGACAAGGACATATATCCATTTGCGGCAAAAGGATTAAGAGAAAAACAGCGCCACGAGGTTTTTGAAAATGAAGCATTGCGAAGAATATTTTAACCGAAGGATGAAACAACCGAAAAATGTTTACGGTTGCACAACGCCGAATCACGTGACCTGCAACCGGCAAATAAAATTGGGGTGACAGCGTCTCGGCAAATGAAAAGAGCGTGTAAAGTTGTCAGGATGGAAAACGAATCATTAAAGGGTAATCAGCGCTGAACCGACTGGTAAGCATCCCCGGTGTAGACCAAAACTTAGATGGGAGGTTTTTGTTTGGTCCAATATTGAGGATTTGGATTTTAATGGAGTTCAGCGGAGAATTGTATGTAGACAAGGCCCACGGATGGTATCGGGATCGAGCCTCCGGGTTTACTAACACTTTAGTTATTAAAATTCCTAAATTTCCATAGTGAAATACTGTTTGGAAAAGGAGCAGTTACCTACGTCATTAGAAGAATGAAACCTAAACCGGTATAAGAGATCATTTTTTAAAGGAAATGAAATCTGGACATCTTATAGCATCTGTAAAGAAATTATAGCATTATGTTCATTCCCATTAATGTAAGGAGTACATCTTGATCTCCAACCTGATATATTGTTAAATTTCCGCAACTTAAAAAATACCATGTAAGGCAGCATCAGCCGATCTGTGTAGAAATTAATAGACAAAAACTAGTTTATATTTTAAGAAGGAGATGATCCTGGTGACGGTCAAGAATAAAATCAAATACTAGTAACTGTTTATTAAATGCCACCGCTGTCTCACCAGTCTCTTTTTGCTAGTCATAGTTTGAGGAGCTCTGATGAAACCTCCAATGTGGATCGAAACGTCAACATTTAATAAATAGTTACAACTATTTTATTTTATTCTAGGACCATCAACCGGGCTTTCTCCATCTTGATTTACCATACGGTCAGCCATCAATACACAAAATAATTGATATTTTATTTATCGGAAGGTACATACATCTTAATATTTTAAAAAAAAATCATTTTCATTCACAAAATTTATGTTCATTTATTTTTTTTAACTTGGATTCTTTTTTCATACTTTTCAAAAACAAATTCTGGAAGTATAGAGCTTAATAGCAGAAAACTAGTAATCTATTAATATTGAACAGTGTCAACTCTTCCTGTCTTTACATTGCTATTTCTAGTTAGTCAAAGGGATATTCCATCCTGCTCCTTTTTTTATTTGGAAGTTGTTATTGGCAATGTCTTGTAATGATTAGGCTAGTAGGTCCTTTAACGTGGAATCGTTTGAAGTGGGCCCGTACGACTTAACTGTTTTAAGGGGTGAAGGTCTGTAAGTTATGTTGCTAATATACCTAGGTGTTTTGCTAAGGGTCATAAAAGTTATATGCAAATTTTGATGTTTACAAAAATGTATAAATGCATGATGATTTAAACTATTCATAAACGAAAAAATAAACCAAATTTCATTTTACTTTAAAGTTTCAGTAATAACCATAATCAATTTTGTATTAAAATAGAAATTACCTTTAACTGTACGTTATTAACTGTTGCAAGAAGTAAAGGAAGCATTTTCGGTTTTCATATTTCAACGAAAATATCCATTTTGACCATTCCTGAATCCATTTTGACTAGTTTCGTCGCGACGTCTGTTTGTACGTATCTCGCAGAACTCAAAAATAGTTTACCGTAAAAAGTTAAAATTTTGTATTAAGGATTATTGTAAAATCTAGTTGTGAACCTCCCTTTTTTGTCACTGCATGATCTGGAATAGAATTAGTGCTTTACTTGATACTCATAATTTTGATCCATCAAAAATTATGTTAAAAAATATTGCAAAACTTCACAAACTTAGTATTTATAATATATATATATATATATATATATATATATATATATATATATATATATATATGTATATATATATATTTATTTAATTAACACGCTAAATTCTGGTCTAAATTGGGAAACCGATAGTGGTACTTTACTTGATGGTCAAAATTGATTTCCATAAAAAATTATGTTAAAAAATAATGGAAAATTTCACAAACTTAGTATTTATAATTTATATATTTATTTAAATAACACACTATATTTTGGTCTAAATTGGGAAACCGGAAGTGGTGCTTTACTTGAAGGTCTTAATAAATTTTCATAAAAAATTACATTAAAATATAATGTAAAACATCTTAAATTTGGTAAATAAATAATATACTAAATTTTGGTTAATATTGGTGAGCCGAAAGGGGTACATTAAAAAACTGAACTTACATAAAAAATTATATTAAATTAAATACAGAGATCATATGGTTCAGTAATAAAGATTACAAAAGCGATTTTTTTTCCTCTATATTTAAACATTTTTATTATTTGTTTTAATTGTTAAAATTGCTTTCCTTCCCATTTGTGAGCTGAATAGGTTTGCAGCAGGAGAATAAATTTTAAGTTAAGTTGATTCTTCCGCTTAAAATGTTGAAACTGTCGATTTCCAATGCTTTATCTAGTGACATTGACAGTTCTTATGTCACGGAACACGAAGAAATCTCTTGGAAACTTATTACCTACTATAAGAAAACGACATCTAATAACGGAATGGAACCTCCAAAGACAAGAGCTTCTGTGTGGAAATAGATGGATGTCGCGACGTCGAGTATCGTTTTAGAGATTTTGCAATCTTCGGAAACTAGTAACCAAATTCAGGAACACTTTTTGAGCCAGCGAGCTATAGTTTAATAGACGTACAAGGAAGTCATGTGTTGTCCACATTAGATATTTTTATTTCAAGGTATTTGTTATAATTAATCTTTATAGCTACTATCGTCAAAAATTAAAAATGGTTTACATTGTAAGTAAGCAGGAAAATAGTAGAAGATGGCTAAAAATTGTTGTGAATAAAGGATCTGCTTACGTTATGTAATATTATATGAGCATTTAAAAATTGATATCTATCATTATTATTTTTTCATTGAAAATATAAATTGACTTGTGACCATGATATCAGCATTATTACATTTTCATTAAGTTTGAAAAGAATCAATGTAGAACATTAATTTAAAAACACTATAATAAAAATAATTAAGAAATATATAATTATATTTAAGTTTGTAATATCTATATAGAGAGTAATACCAAACATACAAACTTCTCAGTGTTAATAACATATTATAATTTATTTTATATTTAGGAAACATTCATATTTTACGTTAGGACATAAATTATAAGACATAATAAAAGTGTATATATGATCGTCGCCAATACGTTTAAGTAGCGAATGTGAAAATGGCTACTTTTCAGAATATACTCTTGGTAATCTAAGGTTGGATATTCTTAAAAACATTATGAATAAAAAAGAATCTCACAATAACCTCCACACTCCATCCATCCTTTCTATCCCGTAACTATTTCTCTATTTGATACTAGGAGATCAGGTTCAACTAGGAGCTCACAGAATTATTCCTAGCCAAGACCCCATGTTTTAGCAGCTGTGGGCGTTAGGGTGGGGGAAATAGTTCGTTAGGGTTAGCTTTATTTTTTTTTCACTTTCATAATTTTAATATTTTTTAAATTCTTTTAATTGAGTACCCCACTGCGCTATTTTAGTTGATGAGTGAAATATTAATGTTAAATAATTACATTTTTTCTCAGTAATATAGGCAAGATAACTTATTACTCTAATAAATAATCGTTAAAATAACACAGTAACTTATGAGAAAAAAAAATCTATTTCGATAATTACCAAGTAAAAAGATATAATCACATGGCTTTTTTCAAAATAAAGTTCTACAACAATACTTAAATTTGGTTTAATAATACCTTTATGAACAGCAAATAAATAATTTAAAAAAAAGAAGATCACCACACTACACCACTACTAACTATCTCATTCAAGCAAGGGATAGGGAAAACTATCGACAAATCACGGCTACATACACTATTTGGTACACTATTTGGTATTAGGAGGGCAGGATACGAGTGGAGCTAACAAACTCTAGCCCTTTGTCTAGTCGCCCTGTTAGATACCAACTCAGCAACTAGCTATTTAATGTCCTATGTAAATTTTATTATCATTATATATTATTTTTATTAATGTTATAAAATAGTTATGTAGTATAAAAATAGCTAATATTAACAATATGCATTATTTATAATATTTAATCAAACCTAGTTTCTTGAATGAAACTTTATCTTGTAATTGTACAGTAGAATCTCGCTAATCCGAACTAGTTAAAACAAATGAGTTCGGATTAGTGAAAAATTCGGATTACCGAACGGTAAAAAAAATCTAACAACTTTAACAAAAATTATATATCAAAAAAATTTGTATGCAATAGTTAATCATTGTTCGGAACTTTATTTTTTAATTATATTCTTGTGAAATAGTCTCTGATTTCCGTTTGTTTGTGATAGCATCTTTTTCAAAGCCTCTAACCGTATCTGCTTTCTGATGATGAGTAAACTGCTTCGTCAATCAACAGAAAATCGCTAAATTTTTCAGTTATTAAATTGCATTTGGGCTTTGTTCCATAGAAGGGACTAAATTTAAATTTTTTTCTTTATTTTTCTTAATATCAAGCTATAACCAACATAAAATTCCACTGCTAATTTTGTATTGGGTTCTAGTTTCTACTCCAAAGTTCAATTAGAATGTTCCCTTTTAAAAGTCCACATTCAAACTAAAGATAAAATATTAACAAAAATTAAATATAGAGTGTTATTACTTTCAAAAGGGTACATATCCATGAAATAAATAAAGTGAATGAAATTAATTCATTGTGATGAACTGAACCGAACCTTGCAATCGCTTACTACCAAAACTGAAGAAACAAATACCTTTGCCCTGTAAGGTTTAAGTTAGGATAGCTGATGCTCTACTTCATTTTTTCACCTAACTGAAAAAAATTCCAAATTTGATAAGTGCCCTTTTGAAAGTAAGCTTCTCAATTGATAGATTCATTTCAAATTACGTAAGTCCTTCATATTGTATGCCCTCATAAAAATTCAATTTTTCGTATCAAATAAATCAATTATTTGTACCTCCTAATTTATACTTATTGTTAGTAGGGTCAATTTACGGGTTTATATTAAATGTTTAACATATCGCGCCAAATAATATTCATCTTAAATTCTCTAGATCCCATTGGTAAAGAGGAAAACTGGTTGAATAGTATGTCAATCGGATAAAAATAACTTCAAAAAGATTTGTAATAATAATTACTCTAAGAGGTATGCGATTATAATCATTTTCCATGTTTTAAAAGGTTTAGAAGAATATATTTGTCAACTGATTATTAAGAAACTTGGGGATTGTCATACTAATAACAAAAAAATTTGGTGCACTGCGTGCATGGTACAACATTCACTAGTATAACGTTCAGTGGTGTTACCCTGCTTTATATAAAGTTTAAAAGTTTACATAGAAATTCCATTTAGTTCCAGAAAATTCCATTTAGTTTCTATTAAATGATATAAAAGCGGAAATTCTTAACTTCAACAATCATTCATTCATTACTGGTCCAATAGACGCATGTAGGCCTGCTCAGTTGCCTTTGCCCAGTTGTCTCTGCTGGCAGCGCACCTGATGGATATTCCACTCTTTCTTAATCTTCTTTTACCTTATCCATCCATCTAGACTTCGGTCTTCCTCTAGACCTAGCCTCTTCAGGCTTTCCATGAATTTTTCCGTGCCTTCTTGCAGTTCTCGCTTCATCCATTCTCAGGAAATGTTCCAACCATTTCATACGTTGAGCTCGAGCGATAGGTAGGTCACCGTACATTGAGTAGATTTCCTTGTTTATTCTTAGGTGAGGAGCTCCTTCCTCAAGTTTAGCCCCTACTATTAGTCTAAGGATTTTCCTTTCGAAACGATTTATTCGTTCTGCAGATGCCTTCGTGAGCGTCCATGTCGATATCTCATCTTCCTTATGGATATAATTTATTATTGGCCTAAGGTAGGATAAGCTCGAGACTGCTTGGAATGTATGGTTTCCTACGGCTGAGGTGGATAGACGAGCTTCTTCTTCCTTAAGACTAGGATTTTGGTTTTGCCTCCATTGACATACAGTCCCATTTTCTATGCTTCATTTTCCAACCTACAGAATGCTTCCTTCACTGCTTAAAGTGATCGCCCTGCAATGACCAAATCGTCTGCGTATGCAAGTAATTGAGTCATTCTGTGAAATGTTGTTTTTCAATTATTTAATCCTGCCCTTCTCAAGATGGTCTGTAGGACAATATTAAACAGGAGTGGGACTAACTTCAACACTCTCTTAAGTTCATTCGTTTTTCGTCGCTTTCCAATACCGTCTACGACTTTATATGTTATATTTATAGTAATATAAATTATATTAATTTTTCTAAAATCTTTAGCTTTCCAACGGCATTTTATACATTTATATTACTACTCTCTCCAGAAATCTCCAGAAATTGTATTTCAACATGGGAAAATATTTGTCCTTTTTTTCTCCTTTAGTTTATTATATAATTTCTTCATAGTTTATATTTATTCATTTTCGTTACTACTAAGAATTAGACATGGGTAATTATTTAAAGAAACAAATTAAATGTATTTCAGAGGAAACCAATTAAAAAATTCGGCAATTAAGCTCTGTCGGACTATTTCAATAATTCTAATAAAGCCTAGCTTATATTAAAGACAATTTTACATTGATGTAACGATTTTAATCAAGATCACTATTGCCGTTTTCGAGAAAATTTAAAAAATGTATAAAACCAACTATATAAAGTGGGCTCTTCCGGTTAGTCGATTTTAACGAAAAAGTTATAACATTCCAGAAATATAGTAATTTTACTATAAACTATATATTTTACTTAACTAACTTAAATAGTAATTTTACCTTCATACAACATTTCGTTTTTGAAATAGTCTGTTCATACCACATGGACTATTTTGCGAGACTTAGTTATTGGACTCAGGAGAACTTCTATTTAACGTCTACCTATTTCCGTTGAAAACTCGGTTTCGAATTTTTTCACGATGGCAATATTTTTCTTTACTACATATTTCATCTATAGGTAAGTGGAAGTAATAAAATTATTTCAGTATTATTAATTAATTGGCAATTGAAATATCGGCTTTATTGGGAGTAATCGGAAGATAGTTAAAATAATCTCAATGAAATAGTTAATAATCTCAAAGAATTATTTTTCTTGTTTCATTTCGGAAGATAACTGGTAAGGGCTTTCTGTCTAGAAGATACAATTTGTAGTCAAGAACTGAAAATAGAAACATGGACGGTTAACAATTTCTACAGTGACTGCATTATCTAGTATCGTCCATCCATTATATTTTGATGGTCCAGGCTATCAAATATCAAGTAATTAAATATCAACAGAGTAACATGGAGAATCAAGTGCTCGCTTGAATGTATGAATATGAAAACAAACCTCAAGAATTTATTAATTCTTTATCAAGTTAATGCTACTTCGAAAACGAGCCATAATAAACGAAAAAGAAGGAAATATCTCGGATTCAAATAAAAAAAATCTGGTGAGGTGCGCGAATTATAAAACTTTCCCTTACCGTCCTATAATAATTACCTTTTTAATATAATTTTAAAGAGTTCACACAAACAATACTTGAAATAAACTCAGCAGTATTCACATCTTCTTCCACTAAAGTACAATAAAACAGATTTTTAAACAATTTTAGTGCAACAATTCTGTACACTACCTATATATTTTAAGTTTGTCAAGTTGAAAATATATTTTAAAAGTTTTGATTTAGTTTCCATGGAAACATTTTGTTTCCATTAAAGAAATTATTAAGTTAATTTCTGTTTTTGTATTCTCAAATTACATTATTACTGAGCATATTGTTGACAACAGATTGGTGGATTAGTGGGAGGAGGTTCGGTCGCATCCGTCTCCTTTCGGATGCGCTCAGTTATCCATCTAGGGACTTGAACTCCTCTTAAGATACGCTGAAGCTTTGCTAATAATGGTCCGATTTTGATGATTCTTATTTAGATAATTTCATACAATATTAACACCTTTCATACAATATTTAAACACCTTTCATACAATCCTATACATAATTTACTATAAATTCCATGTTTTTTTAAGTTAAGCGCAAATAAAATATTCTTTTCATCATAACTTTTTTTCCTGCATTTTTTCGTTGATATACTACATACATGAAAAATTAAAGGCCTTTAAGGAGAAGACATTAGGAAAGTTTCATCAAAATCGTTGGAGCCGTTTACGAGAAAATTGTAAAATCGATTATATAAAGTGGCACTTCCGGTGAGTGGATTTTGACGAAAAAGTTGCTGCAACATGACATGTATGTGCCTACCTTAAATATGTAATTTCAGTATCGTACAACTTTTCTGTTTCAAACTAAGCTGTTCACATACAAACCTACTCACAGGCACACAGACCATTTTGCAAGACTTGGTTATTTTGGACTCAGGGGACCTTAAAATGTGTTTCCGTTGAAAACTCGAATTCGAAAATTTTCACGATCACAATACTTCCCTATACTATATACTTCATATATAGGTAAGGGAAAGTAAAAATGAATTCTTTGTTAATACCATTTGGATGATTCATACGTGTAATAAGGGAAAGTAAAATATTTATTTCTAGTTTCTGTTTTATTCTTATTTTTACGTTTCTGTTTCCTCTATTATTGTTGTAAAAAAGTGTAGATAGCATCGTCACTAGTCAAGAATTGCAACTCTTTTTTTTTCCCAATTAGCCTCATTATTCTCAGTTCATCTTTTTTCTCTTGTGTATTCGTCATCAGTTATATCTATCTACCTATCTTTCTGGTCTTCTCCCTGCCCTATATATAGCAGTGCAATGAGACCGAAATAAATAAGACAGTGGCCCCTATTTTATTCAATACCCACCACGGGTTGCGGATTGCGAGTAGTACCGCATGGCTTGGTCTACTATTCTCCATATCGACGACGCTGCTAGAATCTGATTAGAATCTGATCAATCAGCTGATTTGATATGAGTAAGAGAGGACGCTGCCCCAGTGAAGACAGAACAGGTTCCGGGAAGTTATAATATCCTTTTTCCATCCACTGTCAATGTATCTTCATTTTTAAAGAAATTTATTCGGATAATATTGTTTTATAAATGGTAATCTAATGTTCATACACCAAAGATATTTATAAAATATATAAATAACGATAAAGATTGCTACTGTAGATTTTGTATTTTCCAGGAGCAAGATTTATCATCTAGCAATAAATCCCTCCGTATTTAAACCGATTTTTCTCGGGATTGACCCATGAAACGTATTTCCCCTCAATGGAAAGCGGGGGGAGAGGAGGAGGGGGTTGATTTATTCTCGGGTCCTCTGAATAACTGATTGCAAAAAAAGAGGGGAAAACCCCATCGTCCCTAGCAACATGTGTTTTAAGAGACGGATTTCCCCAAAGTTGAGAATTGATTTCCTTTAAAGTTTGAGAGTGAGCATGGCCTGTTTTTCTTGTGCCCGAAGGCTAAGCCCGGGGAGGCAGAGGAAAGGAGGAGCTAAGATGAAATAACAAATAAGTAAAGAGACAGGAGGCAGAAGAGGTAATCCTTTGTTGGCCCTAGGCAGTAGTGGACACAGTCCGGTCGATATCCATCACACCCCTACCATCCTACCATCCCCGCTCCCTCCCTAAACCTTCCGTACACAGGCACACATGCTCCTTCTTCTCTTTCAGTTCTGTTTTCTTATAGTCTTACCCCAACTGACCTCTATTTTCGTCACTCATAATATGCTATTTTCTTCAAGCGTTTCTAACGTATAAAAACTGTAAATGTAACAAAAAATAAAATTACTGAAATCTTGTTTCAGTTTCCACTTTGAAACTTTCTCAATATAAATAAAATTACGATTTACAATATTTGTAAATTTAGAATAAAAAAAAAATATCTCATTTGCAAGTAACTTCTACCATTCTCACAACCAACGCATACTGGTTCCTAAGGCTATAACTTTAAGAATTTGAATTCATATTAAACTGCCCAGATAAAGATGTGATAAAAGTCAGAATTAACAATGTTTGAACTATATGTAAAGTGTAATTATTTATGGCTTGGACCATCTACATTTTAGAAGAATCAAAAGCACTTCAGCTGGTTGTAATAGAATTTAATAGAAAGATAATCAGAAAACTAAAATGGGTATATTCTTATTTTTACATAAGCCAAAAAAAAAATGGTTCTGGAGTATGATAGACATCTTTGATTAAGACCAATCAGATGAGTGAAATGGTACTTCCATTGTTCTTTCCCAAGTTTAAATTGAGAGATTAGATCTATAAAACATGTTTTTAGTGTGCAATGCAACGGACTAATTCGTTGCATAATGGTTTTCCTCAGAAATATAAGTTATTAATAAACTTTAGTTCTGAAAAGGAAGGCAGAAAGTTGTCCAGTTTTGAAAAAACTTCAACTTGAGAGGGATAAAGCTTCAAATTTGTAATCTTTCAATGATACAAATATACCTTATAAATAAAATTGGGGCATCTTCTTTGATATTTTTACTCCAATTATAAATCATATGTTATATTTTTCCTTTCTATACGTAATGGATAATCAAGCTTCCTCACTATTATAATAACAATTTGTCGAAACCAGCGATTCCCCTCCTCTATCATAACGGATTTACAAATTCGCACGAATCGCGAGGCGAATGTGTGGGTCGGTCTAATCGTCATTAACCTCGTCGCCCGGAACGGTTTCTTGGACACAAGTCAACGGCTGGACGAGCCGAATGACTCGAGGCGAATTCAGAGTTTACACAGCCGTTGTTGAATTTGCATGGAGTGCTCTGATACACCTAATTTTTGGTATTTTTGTAAAAATAGAGTGGGGTAACTCTCAAGTTTACAAGTTTTTAGAATTGCAACATGGCGAACCTGCTATTTGGAACCCGAAATATCCACTTCAAAAAATAAAAATAAAATCAATGATTCACGGACTCAAATATCGTGTAGTTTTAACTAACCAAATAGCAAGTTAAAGTAAAAAAGGTTCAACTCACCACAAGTGCCTTGGACGGAGGTGGTGATATAAATAATTATTATCTCTTTAACATAAGAGTTAATTCACGTGTATTTATAGGCTAAGAATTAATCTCAAATAATTATTAAGTTGAGATAATTTATTCGGCTCGACTGATGAGGCGAAACACATGCGCGATTGTTAAAGCCGGTATTAAATTCGTAGAAAAAGCACCTCAAAGATTAAAAAGAATATTATTCACAGTGATGACAACATAAAATATAATATATTATATCTCAAAATAATATAAATTTAAAATAAATCTGCAACAAAACTTTGTTATACTTAATCTACAATAAAGTCCTAAATGCACACTTGTCCAAACGTAGTTTACTCCAAAATTCAATCTGTTTTATAAAATACTCATTTCACGAATAACTAGTACTTATCCAAGCTGGAAACGATGTATAACTAAAACAATATATATATTATATATATATATATATATATATATATATATATATATATATATATATATATATATATATATATATATATATATAATACATGATTAATATTTTAATATTGTTAATGTTTTACTGTAAGAAATTATTACTGTCTGTTCTCTGTCTTCCGTGATCCCATCTGCTTGTTGATCTTTTCAATTTATTTATGTTCTAGACTTTAATATTTACTGTTAACTATATATTATTCAATAAATACAAAAAACGATTTATGATTGAAGCTGCTTGGTATTATTACTAACTAATTTTTTATTTTAGATTCAACGTAAGTGAAACGAATACTCTGATAAAGTGTTGATTACAATAATCATTTCTGCTATAAATCTAATAATTTAAGACAAGAGTGGGTGAAGATGTTATGCTACGAATTTAAAGTTTTGAGAAAATGATAAAGTTTTTTATAGATGAGAAATCATGCTAGTGACCAAGAATATTCGGTTGTTAATGTTAAAAAACGGAGATAAACACACAAAACCTATATCTGTAAAAAAAAATCAACTATAGAAAATTTTTTACATATCACCTCCATCTCCATTATTGTCTTCAATAATAAGTTTGTCTGAATAAGTTGAATATAAATATATATTCCAGAATGAATAACATCGATTTGATATTTCCTGAATGCTGGAAGTCTATTAAATATTCCTGAGCTGAGTAAAAACGATTATAAACGACCCCTTGAGACAGCCGTCCGTACTCCTGGGTAACTCATATCAGGGGACGCCTCCCCAGGGAGATCCCTCAGGACCTTGGTACTTAATGGGCTGCAGACCCTGGATATACCAGAGTGAATTACTTGTCGGAATCATTTCTGGGTTATTGGTATATTCATCCATGTCTTAGCAGGTTTGAATGTCAAGGGGCTGAAAACTACATTTAATAATCTATTGGATAATCAAGAAGGCATTGCAGAAGATATATCACGTCTTCTATATATAATATGCAGAGGTTATTTCCGAGTGGGTAGAACAAATGCTATATTTTACATTTACAGATAATAAAGATTGAAAAATCAACATTAACTTCGTTCAATCACACGATTAAAGTAATACAAATTTTAATTAATGGATAAAGGAATACTTGAAAACAGATATAATAAAAAACTTACAATGTATCAGTGACTATATGGATCTACAATGAAAGAGCAAAGAGAAAATGGTAAAAAAATATATAATAAAAATAGAAATCAACGAAACTCGTTCGATTAATGCAGCCAATTAAACTACTAAGAAATATGTTTAGAACTAAATGAATTAAATATGATTACAACTCTTAGTAAAAGAAGAGAAATAGCCAAGAGGATATCTCCTTCCGACGCCGAAAAAATGAATAAAAATTAATTAGTATGTTTGGCATGCTAAAATTTATCTAATTTACAAACAAATTAGTGGTTTAACCGAATGTGAACAATGGTTCGGCAGAGGTTTTCTGTTTAACCCTTAAAAAAATAAAATATTAGTAAGAAATCAAATGGGGGTAGGTGGGATCACAGTGCTGAGTTCTATGTCTCTAAAGTACCGAAAGATCGAGAATTCAAGCACCTCTTGAAAGATGACAATTCAAGCTTGTTATCTATTTTATAACTTTGAATCATTCTGAAAAAGACTGTTGCTAGTCTTATTGACTGATTATTATCTTGAAGTATTATGATTATGATCTTGAATGATTGTTTTTTATGAATAATTTATGAGAATGTTCTTGATGTACGCATTATATTGTGAGCAAGAGGAATATAATATAAAAAATATTTCAAATAAATTCAATTAATTATTTCTATAGCATTATTTTTGTTTAGATTTGTCCATAGAAATGCAATGCACGATCGAATATAATGAAGTAATACAGAACTGTTTATGAATGGATGTGAATATGACAATTACAATACGAAAAAATAATAAACTATGTTATGTTTGAAAAAATGAGTTGTTGTGCTTCGACTTGACTTCGAAGCACCAGAGATGTGCTTCAAGCAATGGAAATGCGCTAAGGGAAGTGGGAGGGAATACGAGAAGATATCGCATGAGAAATTTCACAATATGGTCAGACCTTCATTTGAAAACAGAGGAAGAGATCATTGGTCAGTACCAGCTAAAGTGGTTCGGCCACGTTTCTCGTATGTCGGAGAACCGAACAGTCACACTCACATATCAAACAGAAGTAGATCGACAGCCAGGAAGACCCAGAGAGACACGGAAAGATAGAGTTATCGAGAGCTTTGAAAGAAGTGGCATAAATTAAAGAAGGAGAGGACAGTTGGTCAACTGTCGAGGTTCTTGAGTCAACCACCTCACACCGCTCAGCTATAAAAGAGGATATGACTATGTAGGTGAGATTTACTTTTGCTTTATTATTTTTAATAATAAACCTTTTTAATCGACCAAGAAAAAATAATTAATCCTTCTCCAAATTTTGAGGTTTCAAGACACTTGGAATCCAAACATCAAATAAAAAAATTCTCCGAGATTACTGGTCCGATTTTCTTGAGATTTGGCAATAAAGTCATTCATTTCAAATTGGCGACCAATTAGAGGTTTCATAAGCCCATAACTCCACAATTTTTAAAGATAAAGGTAATTTGCTCTATTGTTAATAATTGCTAATAAAGTGTTTTGGAATCAGCATGCCGAGGCATTAAAAAAAAATCTATGCAAAAGGTTTTGGTTTGTCATTTTCAATAATGAATCTTTGTAACCGACCAGGAAAAAAAAATTTAACCCCCATCAAAGTTTGAAGTTTTACGTTTCAATTTAAATAAAATCCAAATATCGAATAAAAAAAAAATCCGTTCGGGCAAATTTTTTATTTGGTTTTTGATATGTTTGATCAAAAATTTCCTCCAAAAAATCACCGAAAATTGGACCAATATTAGCAGAGATATAGCGTATGGAACTTTGCAGACTAATTCCCGCGCGCTCGTGACCCTTGGTCTTATTAGTTATCCTTTTCTATTCGTCCTGCGTCTCTATCTTCCAATTGCGGACACCCACCTTCCTCGCTTCTCTCTCCACTTCATCCTTTCTTGGATCCAGTCTCCATTTCTACCAGCTTCTTTGTCTTTCCTTTTTCCTTTTCCCACTAAAGTGCGCCTCCAACATTTTCCTCTGTACTCTTTCACCCTCTATTCTGACCACATATCCAGTCCATATAAGCCTAATTGCTATAAGGAAAGTTGTGTGATATATTTTTTAAATATAAATATTTGAAAATAATGAACCCTTGTGTAATAATTTTCATGCTTTGTCTGATTGTAATTACCTTTTTCCTCTCAGCTCGTAGATTCCTAATGATTTTATAATGTAAAATCATTATGTGTTTAATCATTATAATCATTTCTTAATGTTAAATCACGCATTAAATTAATTTACCTTCGACTAATATTCGACCGAAGGATGACCTGGGGCCCCCACGTCAAGATGAAAAGAAAGACTAAAAAACCACTGAAATTACTGTACTTCCTTTTTTTCCAAATCGTCAAAACTAAAAATCATGCAGAAACTCAATACACAGACATACCTACTTAAACCCATACGGACTTACACCTCACAGATTTATGATTCAGCAAAAAAGACTCACTTACAAAAACTACAATATTTTCAATCCAAAATTTTAAGACTGATAACAGATAACAAAACGTAACTGATAACAAAATGTAAACAACAAAAGTCTACATACCGACTTACAACAAACAACTATCGACCAACACATACGTAATCTTTATTCCCGTTCCTATAATAAACTTCTCGGACATCACAACAGACTGATAGACGATATGGCTACGGCTGACATGAACATTAGAAGAAGGTAAAGTAAAAAGGAGCTGGATGAGTGATCTCCTTTCCTGAATTAAGGAATTGGTTTAAGACCGGGAAGAAGTGGCCTCGGTATTATCCTTCCTCATGCCTATCATGTCACTTATATCTATTTTATTTATACATTTGCTTATTGTCACTCGTTTGTAAGAAGAGTGCGAACATATTGTTGAAAGAGAAAAAAAAAATTATATATTCTTCCTATTTATCTCTTTTTAATACCTAGACCTCAGAAGTACTGTTTTATGACGACATGGTGATGGTTTACAAAAGTTGCCACAATGCACTCGGCTAATTAGTTGGATTGAACAAACTGATATACATATGTCTCCGCCACCACATAGTGCAATTATCTCCCAGTGCGACAAAGTTTCAATAAAATGAAGAAGTTCTATTCCAAAAAAGCTACAACATAACCCCTACAACATATAACCCCTCTATTATGTTGCTCTCGCCAATATAAACTTATAAGGTTCTTTCCGTCTGAAGCTCAGAATAGGTGGCGCCACCCGAGCAAGGAAAGTTCCAAAGTCATAAATACAATCTTGCGGTGACTAGTTTTTGAAAGGTGGGAATGGACTAGTAGGAAAATGTTTTTTGTCCCAACAAGGTACGACGGTGTGATTCAACCTAAAAAGTGATTGCAGCGTAAAAGAGTTCTTTGGGTTAAAATTACCCTAAATCCGAAGTAATCGTGGGATGAAATACTAATAACGAATTTTTACATCTAATAAGAGAAAAAATATCCTTCAGTCAGGTAAAAAGTAACTTGAACAGTATATAAATATTATCTCAGTATATAAATATTAACTCTCCTCTGTTCAGATAAATTTTTACCTTAGAACATATTTTTTACTCTAGTTAGATGTAAAAATCGCTTATGTTTATTTTTTTCACGATTATTTCTGGGAACAATTATTTCTCTTTAGAGTAATTTCTACCTAAAGAATTTTCTCAGTATAGGGACGGTAAATTGCTACTGCTAGCCTCTAAGCGGCAATAGTCTAGATCCGCCTTTGTCGAGGTCCAGATATGTCCTTTCCTCATTATTTATTTTTCTATGTTTATTTCACCTAATAAATTGTCTGTCTAATATTTTCTGATAGAACTAAAAACAATGAAAACTCGGATATTATTTAAATAATGATTATGCCGAATCCTAGCATGAATATCACTAATGAACATAATAACTTTATAATCATGCCTACAACGTTCAAAAAGAGAACTGAAGCATTGTCACTTTTTGAAAGGAATGGGAAACTGTTAGTTCACTAGTATAGAGGAAGAAAGGGAATGATCAAAAAATAAACGAGAGTTCTAAATAATGCAAGGAACGAGTAGACTCAAAGAGGAGTTTGGAAATCTCCAGCGACCCAAGCTAAACCCCCAGGTAGCAGTAGGGAATCAGTGTTAGAGCTGGACAGAACAGTTGTACATGCATGATTCAGTATTCCAGTTCCAGCATTATGTATGAATTCATGTTTCCACGATCAGGGGGATCAAATATTCAGTCTCTTATCCTCTCGTGTCCTCGGGTGCTTCCATGTCACTCCTCGGCTTTTCGGTGGTATCTTATTGCCGCTATGTCTTGACTGTATTTTTAATATCGGCTTGACCTCTTTCAGCCAAACTTTCCAAACTTTACTTAATTTTAGGAAGATCCTATAACTTCAAACTGGATTGTTTATATATATATATATATATATATATATATATATATATATATATATATATATATATATCAGACAGGTTACAATAAATAATTATATGTAATCATTGGGCAATTTGTTGGTTACTGACCATGAATTTGAATTTTTGAACGAACTATATCTAGGGGTATATCTGTATCTGAGGGTTCCCAGTAAATTCTTGAACATTCGTGAATAAGTCTAAATTGAAAACTCTTTTATCATTTTAACCTAATAAATCGGTTAAAATAAATCACCTCAATTACAAAAAGGCTTTCAGATCCACTATTTTCCAGTTTCATAAATTTAAAAGTTTCATAAATAAAAAAAAATTCAAATTAAACTATAAGTTTCTTAATAACTTATGATGGTTTTGAAGTTGCCTTAAAATGATAGTCAGTTATTAATCTTCATGTAAAATCAAGTCTTTATGTAAGAAACATTCATTAATTTAATATAATTAATTTAATTTTAGAATAAAACAACTTGTTTATATGAGTTTTTTAGAATCAAAACGCCGAATTTTGCAGGGTAGTGTAAAAATTTATGGTACCAAGTTGGTGCTATAATTTTATGTTTTTCTTCAAATTATTCATATATTTACGATTCCAGCAATAATTGCTATATTTTGCTATATGTCCTATAATTTTTTACAATTTTATTTAAATTTCATTATGCATTTATTTACGATTTCCTTGAAAATTTTTGAAAACTGGATTTAGTGGGTTTTGAATCTATTAGTTTTGTTTTGGTTCATAATTTTTAATAATGAACCTTTGAAATCTACCAAGAAAATACAAAAATTGAAAAAGCGCCGCTTTTCTCCGAATGTGTGTGTCAGGTCAATCAATCCAATGATTTCCATCAACCTAATGATATATTTTTTTAAATAATATGGTTACGTTATTATTACGTTTAATTGTATTATTACTGACTAATCCTCGAGAAAAAAAATAATATATTAGTAATTTTTTGTTTGATTATTAATTGTAGTACTCAACAGATTCCTGACAAAAATGGTAATAATTGAACAAGAAATGATTTATATTTGAGACCTAAATGCCAAAGAATTATTTTGTCAAGAAATTAAATTTATATACTGTTTTTTTTTTTTTTTTTCATTTAACATTGATGCCTTTATTATTGTAATCAAACTCTTTTGTGAACGTAATTATTTTAGCTTTGGGTTTTAATTAGATTTCGAAAAAAAATCTTAGACAGCGAAGTAAGTTTTCATCATTCATCCCGACTAATAAAGAGCCTGCAGCAAACTGGGGAAGATGATTCAGAGCTTACCCCTGGATACCAACGACCATTAGCGTCCATAAAGACTTGCCGCGCGTCCTCTAGGCGGGAGAAGACAGGGTTGTTTTAAAACCGTCACTTCCAGACGACACTTTAGAATTAGGAGAGGGGTGTGTAATGAGGGTAGATTAGTCAAGAGGAGGCCACACCTACGGCACAATCTAGATTGGAAAACTTGCTAATGGCTGTGTCAGTCTTCTCTGCCTCTTCTTAATACACAATAACCGCCACCCTAACTTTTCCGCTTTCTCTCAAGTGTCTCGCCTGTTCTCTGGAAGGCTCTCAGCCTTCCGAAGATAGTCATCTAGAGGTATTGCTACTAAAAATAAGCCGAAAACACTAAAACGTCACGTAAATAGGAACCTGAGTAAATTAAATAGAAATGAAATAAAAGCAAAACTTGCACTACGACTCTTCTTTCCTTCATTGACAGCAAACCATACCAGACTTCATAGAATTCAAATGCTAATATATACATGGATAAAAATGAGGAATGCTTTGCACAGTATTCTATACACCAAAGATCTGATTTACGGGGATATATATTAGGATATATATTTATGACCAACCAAGAATTTCTTATATAGATAGTATAGCTAAAAAAAATTCTAGTCTTCTACTACATCGCTTGGAACAGTTTATTATCTGTAATGATCTACTTAGAGAGTCTCAAGCAGGTTTTCGATGATGATATTCGAATATAGATAACCTCTTCGTACTATTAAATATTATCAAGTTGAGACTGATGAAAAGAAAGCAAAAGCTGTATTGCTGTTTAAAACTGATTTTAAAGCAGCGTTTGATTGCGAAGACAGGAGATCTCTAATATTAAAACTTTACTACGTTGGCATCTCCTCCAAATTAATTAATGTAATTAAGTCAGTTTATGATAAAAACATTTCGTTAGCGCGTGGAAAAAAGGGTATCTCGGGTTGGTTTAACGTAGTCTCTGGAGTTAGGCAGCGATATATTCTTAGCCCTCTGTTGTTTTCCATTTTTATCGATGGTTTGCCTAACAACTTAGATTCAGGAATCAGAGTTGGTTTGCACTTGTTTTAGAGCTTTCATGTACGCAGATGATGTTGTCTTGCTTGCTGATAACTTCGCCTCTCTCCAGAGAAATATTAATGCTTTAGCGAAATATTGTGATCTGTGGAACTTGACGGTTCATTTAGATAAATCAAAGATCATTATTTTCAGAAGAGGAGGCAGGCCGACCTCAAAGGAAAGGTGGTTTTTTAAAGGTATAAATATCTTGGAGTGACATTAACATCTCGTCTGTGATTAAATGTGTTTTTGGAAAATTACTATCAGCCGTTGTGTCTGAAAATGGTGGCCGATTAGAAATTTTATACACCCATATCTCAGCAATTTATCAAGAAAGGAGAAAAATATACAGTGTTTCGGAACCGTAATACCAAACGTTTAAAAAAAAAAAAATCTATTTTTGACTGGGTGATGAGCTGTCGGGAGGCATCAGGTAGCTCAAGTAGCAAAATTCAACTATCAACAATACTGTAACGAGGCAGAATGACTATCCATATAAAATTTAATGACTTTCCATATAAAATAACAGAACATAAATAAATAACTGTATAGAATTTGATTGGTAGTAAGAAATTATCTGTTCTCTTCTTAATATTTGTATCTATATTTGTCTTTAGTTCATCAATTTATAGAAAATCGAAATGGGAATCCTAGTCGCAGTAGGATTACGACATAATGCAATTTGAATTTTTGACCAATAAAAATAGGTATCTGAGACAACTACATCTGCATTCAATCAAATTACAAATAATTTACATGTAAATATACTAACATCCACGATTACATATTCTCGAAATGTAAGGAAACTTTCACGGCAAATTTAAATTTAGAGGACTGTTCAATAATTAATCACAAATATATCTGACTAATTTTAAGCCTTGAAGAAATAGCAGGATAAAAGATCTTCCGGCCAAGCATCACTGATTTGCGCGAGGGGTGAGGAAGTATCATCACCAACACCGGAAGTCTGAAAATAAAACATGACTCCACGAAACAATAATACTTGTATCAAATAAGGCTTCTGGAAGTTGATAAAACGAAATTAATATAGAGCAGATGGCGACCTATAAGATAACTTGTAAGTCATCTTGGACTGATTGCTTTTTCAAGGCATGGATATGGATTCAATCAAATCAATGTAGTACTTTCAGGGCTTTAGCATCTTTTTATTATAACATATTCCCGAATTGAGCTATACGAATTGAAGGTGGGAGAAAGAGCATAAATTTTCCGTTAGAAAAGACAAGTACGAAAGTCATTTCATTAAAATCTAATATCTTTTTCTACAAATCGATTGTAGACTGCAGCCGACATGATAAATTGCCATGGGTCGATTTAGCCGGAACTAATCGCCAAGAGGGGGAAGGTTCTCTTCGACCTTTTGTTTACGGTTGTTCGAACACAACAGGCATTGAAGTTTACATACTACTCACTGACTTCCCTAATATTATTATTATAAAAATTAAATAATATATATATTTTTTTTAATATTTAGAAAATTATATCACCTTAAAATGTATGTCTGATATATTAGAAGGAATACTAGCAATGGCGTTATTTTAGAAAAATCAATGTAAAAATTGGGTTATAATATATATATATATATATATATATATATATATATATATATATATTGTATGAGTGAAACTATTGAAATAAGGTGACTAGACATTAACTAAAAATGTAGCATAAAGTTATAAGCCTTTACAGAAAAATCCAAAAAAAATATATAAAATCTCATTAGGAAATATTTCAATCACAAAAACATTATTATATATATATATATATATATATATATATATATATATATATATATATATATATGAGTGTGTGTGTGTGCAGAAATATAAAACTTTAATATGAAAATAAATAAAAATTATGGAGAGAGAAGAAAATAATAAGAATAAAGAATAAACCCATCGAACAGATCGAGAGTTTCAAATATCTGGAGCCCATTTGGATGAGAAAGGAACCGTCGATAAGGAAATCAAAGAAAGAGTGAGTTCGGCTGGAAAGATTTAACTATACTGTAAGTAGAAACTTTCTGAATAAAAGAGAAGTAAGCAAGAACACTGCTGTTACATCCGCATGATGGTATCATGCCATTATGCGGATGTCAAATGATTATGAAGTGAGCTATGCTATAGCGCATGTTATACCACCCAAAGACTCAAAACTGTGCAATTCAATATTTATTAAACTAAGTTAAAGGTTTACAAATCTACGTTGGACAAAAACCATGAAATACAGAAGTAAGATTTTTAGCATCCGAAATGAGATTCCTTCGAAAGATGGAGGGAAAGCCAGAAGAGACCGAATCCGCAATACAATCGTTCGACCGAACCTCGGTGTTGAACCTGCAGAAAAAGTTGTTGAAGAAAACTGTCGAAGGTGGTTTGGATGGGTTTTAAGGATGAACATTGTCTTGCCTGGGATGGCATATGAAGCGAAGGTTGACGGTAGAAGGCCCAGAGGAAGATCCCGACGTACCTGGGAAGAAGGAGTACGGGAATGTTTTATTTACAGGACTGGAATAGGAGAAGAGAACTGGTTGAGGATTGTGGAGTGTGGCCCAGGCTTTACAGAAAGACACCTCACACTGCATAGAGCGATAGACGAGGAATGATGATTATGATATATATATATATATATATATATATATATATATATATATATATATGTAATTATTAATATTATTATTTTGGTCTTAATTAATTTTTATTAGATTCATGGTATTTTAAATATAACAAGTTATTAGTGAAAAAACATGTTCATCACTGTAAAGTATTAAAAGGCATATTGTAGGTATATCCTTATATGAGTATCATCCTTTTCTATCAATAATTTTTTTTTGTATCCTTGTCTCTAATTATTTTTATTTTTATTCTTTTAATTTTTTTTTTCACAACAATTTAAACTACATGGAACTTTTTTCTACTGCAATCACTAAATTACCCAGTTTGTGATCTCAGTGAACTTTCAAATGTTTATACATTATGAGATCTCGGAAGAGTTATCAAACTTAGTCTATCTTAAATTATTGGATATAAAATAATTTTAAACATTCGCGAAGTTGTTCAAGAAATCTATATCCATAACTCAAAAATCAACTCTCTTGCTTAACTTTACTTACAGATCGATGAGGAAAATATGACGAATTTCAACAAGTGTATTTCCAAAATGTTTACAATAGTCAAATCCCAAAATAAGCTTCAAATTATAATGAAATTTCACTACCTTTAACAATATTCACTTAAGTAAAAGTAAAAAATATTTTACAACAGCTAGTTGACAATACTCTTAGAGGATTTTCGCGTGCAAAGATGACTATTATTTGAATAGCCAGTCACGATGGAGGAAAATTAACTCAGAGATTATAAATAGATTGAACCACAAGTTTTACAGTAAACGAATTGCGTAAAATTTTATAGATTAATAACAATCATAAAAAAGCATCTTTTGATTCTGTAAATTATTTACAAGTAAAATTCCTAGATCGATGTTAGAGTATTCAGTTCCCGGAGGCTACTCTGTAATCTTAAGCAGACACTTGGCCCAGTAAGCGTAAACCGTTGTTAAGCTGAGCCTATGCAAGATCGAATGTCGTTTGGCTTACTCGATCTCTCAGAAGCTCTTCTCTCTATTTACCATACTTACAAGTATTAACAGAATAATGGCAGTATATAAGAAGTTATAATATCAATATTGTATGAGTCTATGTTATTTTAAAAATTATATCCATATATAAAACCAAATAGGTAAATACTACGAAATAAAAATCGAAGCATAATGGATAGTAAAAAAAAAAAAAAAAAAACTATCATTAATCCGGAAGCTGAGGGCAAAAAACGTGTTTGATTTCAAGAAAATGTTTCATCGTTTAGCACCTAAGTACTCTCATAATAGAAATATGTACGTCTGCCACCCTAGAATGGTTGCAATCAAATTTGATAGGTCAACGAATTCGTCATATTCGTCACTAATTTCAGGTTTTTCTCAGTGACTCGCTCCCTGTGCCTTTTAGACAAAACTTCGACATCGCCAGTTTTAAAGAACGTTAATTTTCGTTTAAGTTTATATTTATTATATTTTTAAATTAAGCGCAACTACTAGATACGGGACCGTACAAATCTGCAAAATGTCAAAAAACGCAAAATTTTGGATATTCAATGGTTTCGGCTTGATAACTATTATTTAGCTCAGAATGCATAAAAACCAACCATGTAAAGGATTAAATTTCCTACTAGGTTCATACAAAATATTTGTAATTACTCTCAACAGAAGCCAAGAAACAATGAAATAACAATTTTAGTGGATTTTTTTCAGATTTTCCTCAGTAACTCGCTTTCAATGCATTTTAGCTAAATCTCTGACCTTACCAATTTTAAAGAACGTTAAATTTACTGAAAGTTGAAGGTCATAATAGACTTTCATCAAAAATTATATTAAAATATAGTATAAAACATCTCAAATTTGGTAAATAAAATTTTAAAATCAATATAAATAATATACTAGATTTCGGTTAAAATTCGCTAGCCGAAAGTTTACTTGAAGGTAATAATAAACTTTCATCAAAAATTACATTAAATTATCATGTAAAACTTATCAGATTTAGTATAAAAGACCTGTATATTAACATAAATAGCATTCTAAATTTTGGTTAAAATTGGCATACCGGAAGTGGCACTTTACTTAACGGTCATAATAAACTTGCATCAAAAATTACATTAAAATATAATGCAAAACATCTGAAATTTGGTATATAACAATTTTGTATAAAAATAAATAATATACTAGATTTTGGTCAAAATTGGATGGCCGAAAGTGGCACTTTACTTAAAGATAATTGATAATCAGAGTTTCAGTTTCATCGAACTGCAGAAAGTGGACGCGCCAATAATTGGAGATACTAATTCTGAATTTGCTTTCAATTCCATTTATTACTAATTTTATATTATTATTTGGAACAGGGGTCATTTTACACATTTTTAAGTACGCAAATTAATAATCGATAATGCAAATTATATATTTTATCGCGCATGGGTATTTCCATGTGCTCTTATCACTTAATTCAAATGAAGATACGTGAGCGCACGATTTCAAAATCGATGTTATTTTTGAAATAGGTCCGATAACCTCCGAATGGACCAAAATATCGAAGATATTAGAGAAGTTTAAATAAATCGATATGTGAGAGCGAGATTTCAAAATCTAAAGTATTTTTGTAAAAGGGCCTCCGATAATCCAGTAATGGACCTCGAAATCGAAGATATCCAAGAATTTTAAATAAATCAATTCGTGTGTCCTAGATTTCAAAATCGACATTATTTTTGTATTAGGAGCCTTCGAAAACCCAGTATTGTAACTCAAAATCGAGAGTATCCGAGAACTTAAAATGAATAAATACAAATATCTCATGAAAACAAGCCAAGTTGTTTAAAAAACACAATATTTAGATAATTTAAACAACCATAAACAATATAATTATGTAAACATGATTTATATTAATTTATTGAACTCAAAAAAGGTTGAGTTTTTCTTTGAAACGGTTGAGTATGACTTGGTAATGCTATTAATTATTTAATAATTATAACTTTTAATTAATTATAATTATTAAATTATTCATAAAATTAATAACAACATAGATTTGCTCTATATTTCGACAATAATCTCTTCAGTTCAATTTACACGCTCTGCAAACTCTCTATGAGGACAAACTGGCTTTTTTGTTTGAATAATGTTTTACTTTCTTAACATTATATTACAAAATTTGTTTTTATTATATAATTATATGTTTCAAGCTATAAGCTTTTATACATACTACCTCTGGTTTTATAATAATTCTTAAGGTTATGCTCTACAATAATTAAATACATGAGGATAAAAAAATAACAAAAAAAACCTCTAATAAAACGAAAAAAAATAAATAAATAAAGTAAGACTACAAACGAAAACAAAATATATATCCATACATAAAACTATTATCTAATTTACAATACTATATGTTTTAATCTTTTGTGTTTATAAATGTTGTAAGGTAGATTTTCTTTTGTATAGTTGACAATTTCCCTTATATGTCTATGAGAACTAGCCTCACATGAATTATAAAAGTCTATTGTTAGTTTGTAAATAAAGGTGGAAATGCTGGGCACGTTTAAAGTATAATGAATTAAATCTATTGGAGTCCGTTTTGGAAAATTTCCAACTAACCGCAAGCATTTATTTTGTAAAATTTGCAATTTCCTATAGTTTGAAACACGTATTGGACCAAACAGGACAGGCATAGCATATAATAGGTCTTATATAAGCATAATATAGCAATTTTTTATTTATAATATTTAGATGGGAATATTTGGATAGTAAAGGGAATAGTTTGTGTAGGACGCCTATACTTTTATTTATTTGAATGCTGACGTGGTTTGTTAGTCGTAATGTTAGTCGAGAATCTAAATTAACTCCTAAATGTTACCATTTTTGGACCAAGCTATAGCATATTTTTTGGTATAGTATATTTCCATCTATAACTACGAAACTGTATATTGCAGGTCTGCGCTTGGTAAAGAGGATAGCTTTTGTTTTGTGATGATTAGGTCGGATTTTCCATTTATGAAAGTATTTAAAACATTTTGATATTGTTATATTCAGATGATTCGCTATTTTGTCAGTTCTGTATGAGGTGATGAAAAAACATCATCATCAGCGAAAAGGGTGGTTTCAGTTTTGCCTTTAATTGCTGTGACTTCGTTGATGTAAAGATTAAAAAAGAATAGGACCAAGTACTGAGCCTTGTGGAACACCAGCTTGGATGATTTTTAAGTCGGATATTGAATCATTAATTTGGACAAAAAATTTACGATTGGACAGATAGTTGTTTATTAAATAAATAAGATATTTAGGAAAATTATAAGCGACGAGTTTGTATATCAGACCCCTGTGCCAAACGCAGTCAAAAGCTTTTTCAATATCTAATAGTGCCATGCCCGTATGTTTTTAATGTTAAAATTGTGAGATATGGTATCAGTTACTCTAGCAAGTTGACTAACAGTGGAATGATTTCTCTTAAAGCCGAATTGGAAAGGAGGAACTCAATTCATTTTCATCAACAAACGACATTCTTGTTAAAACAATCCTTTCGACCACTTTGCTAAGGGAGCTGAGTAAAGATATTGGGCGAAAACTACTAGGAAGTGACAGATTTTTACCAGGTTTGGGAATAGTTATTACTTTTGCTATTTTCCATGACTCAGGAAAGTGACCAAACATTAATACGATATATGATTAATTATTTTTGTTAAATGAATCAGCGACTTTTCAGATAATTCTTTTAAATATATATTGCAAAGTCCATCAGTACCAGGAGATTTTAGATTGACTAATTTAGCGATAATATTTTTTAATTCTTTTGGGGAAACAATTTTATAGTTATCAAATTTCTTGCTAACAGGAATTCGATAGATTTTAGTTTGTCTGAGAACCTTGCGAGTAAAAGATCTAAAATATCAGGTCTAAATTCATTTTATGTAAGTACATTTTCAAAGTAATCGGCTAAGAGATTGGCTTTGTCACAGTCACTGAAAGCATAGCTCCAAGCTGAGTTCCTAATTCTGAGTTGTTGAGTAACCGATGATCTTACTAGTGGGGAAAAACCTGTTGTCTGATAACGGAAATAGCTAGCTAATTTAAACATTTTATTATTATTTGTAGGAGTTATAGATGATAGAAAATTATTCCACTCAATATTTTTGAATATTATTACCAGTTTGGAAATAAATTTATTGAGTTTGTTTAAAGTTTTCTCTATCCACTGATAGCGATGTTAAGAGTAAGCTTTTTTAACTTGGTTCCTAATTTTGATTAAGTATGATATAAATAGAGAAATTTTTAATCTTTTAGTTTTTGGTGAAACAAGTGGTATTGATTCGTTAGCTAAAAATTGTGAAAATTATTGATAAGCGTATCTATTTCTGAGGGATTAGTGATAGCAGGATTGATTACTATGTTTTTGTCAATAATTGAGCGAAATTTAGCCCAGTTGGCATGTTTAAAGTCAAAAAATTTTTTTATTGGTTTGTGGTTTAAAGCTTGGTCTATTGAAAAAATGACAGGATTGTGATCCGAAGGGAGAGCTGAAAAGGATTTAGGTGTTATATTAAAAGGAATGTTTCTTGCAAGAGCAACATCTATAATGCTAGGAGAGCAATGGGTTCTATCAGGGTAGTATGTGGGTTCTTCAGGAGCTACAATTCTAAAATTAATTTTGAAAGATAATTCCCTCAACAATTTGCCATTTCTATTGTTTACATTACAATTCCAAGCTATGTGCTTGGAATTCAGATCACCAAGCAGAATTACATGTTTGTGGAAAGAAAATATTTTTTGAAAATCGCTAATTAAAATGGTTTTAGGTGGAGATTGATAAGCAAATAACAAGGATTTCAATAGGATCGACAAAAATTTTAATTCTTGTGGCAACTAAACTTATTAAATCAGGCAATCAAATAGGATAAAGAGTAATAGAAGTTTTAACTAATAGAGCTACTCCTCTGCCATCATCGCATCTGTAAACTTTATAACCTTTAGTGGTAATACTGAAAGCATCACTAATATCTTCGATTTTTTTCCTTTTACTAGAATGCTTTGAATTTGCTTCCACTAGCTTAAATTGTTGAGGTTCAATACCCGTAAACGACATCTCACTGTAAGTTTATGTCACTTGACAATTAAAGGAAAAAAATAATAACATGGATAAAAAAAGTAAGAGAAGAAAAAAAAGAAATAAATGAAATAAAAAGGAACTAGACAAAAGTCAAATATTCTAAACAATAGGGAAATCACTGTTGCTGGTAATCAAACGGAACTTAATCCCATCCGCAAACATTGACTGCCAACAACGTACTGCAAACTGGCTTGAGATACACGCTACCTGCGACATCAGACAGTAAAGAGCATTCTCCCCGCCCATCTGACCCAGAACGGGTGCATTTAGATCAATTTTATAATTGACGCAGCACGCTGCCGCTCTCCACTCAGGCCAAAGTCTAAGTGATTTTTTTTTTTTTTGCACATCTACCTGACAAAACCTATCCAATGATATATTTATTTTGCCCCTACTATGAAAGTAGAAGGAGTAATCGGTACGAAAAAAAAAGTGCTGTCTCTCTCTCTCTCTCTCTCTCTCTCTCTCTCTCTCTATATATATATATATATATATATATATATATATATATATATATATATATATTTATATATATATAAATTAGTCATAGATTCTTAAACTCTCTGGGCAGGCTTTGATTCCGACAGTGGACGAACATTTATTTGTGTTATATCAGAGTGGATTGACTCAAGGATCATGAGATCCTCCTGGAGCGCATACAGTCTAAAGTGTGGTAGTAGAATTTTATTCGTGTATTACATCAATTTTGGTTCTTCTATTTCACATATTTATTATTAATAATAATGGACAAAAAGAGATCTGAAATTGTAAGTGAATATATGTTGAAAGAAAGAGTGGGAAAGGAAAAGGGGGAAGTTGTAGAGAAATTGGGCCTTCATTGGCCGTCCTCAGTTAAGGAAGAGCAAATAATTCCCTGTCTCGTACAGTGGTCTTATTAAATCTTCTCAAAGTCTTCTTTCAGGGCTGTATACCTGGCAATTACCTCACAAAGCGCCCACGACCTTTGTGATATAAAAGACTACCGTGCGCGAGACCACATTTCGCCCACCTTTTTCATCTGGCTTCCCGCCAATTAAAGTGACATCCTCAGAATTCTTCTTTCCCAAGGAGAGGGGGAGGGTCTCCGAAGAGAGGGGGGCGCTATCGATTCCAACTGCCCCCGCCAGGAGGCAGGTCAAACACAGCTTTACCGCTATATCTTTTTCTTACTATCCAACAATAAGACTTCTTTTCCTTCTCTTCTACCTCCTCGAGGAGTTCCCCCTTCTACGCCGTCTCTTGGCTAAACTTCTCCGCAATTTATCCCACCCTACTCTGCCAACTACGGTCCGCCCTCTGTATGTCATTCTTTCCTCCTTTTCTCGGGTGCCTTTAGATTCTCTACCTTTTACTGTCCAAACGATCTCTTTAACATCGACCGTTTTGACTGAACTATATCCGGAGAATCTCTTAAACATAACCCTCTACAGAAAACATTATGTCCCTCACCACAATTCGATGTTTTAAGAAACCAAGCAACTCTTATCATTCATTCTGGATCGCACTTAGTTGATACTATAAACATGAAACAAAGCCATTAAAGTAAAATAATTGTGGTACCTATTTTTTCTTAATCATTATAGTTTTCATATTATTTACAATTTGATCCCTCCTTCCTCAACATAGAATACTTCCCAAACTTTTCAGTTGCAACTCGATTTATAGTCCTGTATGTCCACCGACAGCAGTACCACGGCAACATAAGTTAAACAAAAATAGCAAAAAAAATATGTAATGCGCAATGGTTATATAAACAATTTATTGTAAAGGTATATACATTAAAACCTCGTATATCCGACCGTATTGTATCCGGATCTCCGATTATCCGGATCAGATTTCAGACATATTTTTTTATTTAATATCCACATTAGATAATAAGTTTTAACCTTGATAGCAATAACGTTACTATGTATAAATACGCCTAATATTCTCTTTTTAGTTTGATTCAATATACTCTCCTTAGTCTAATGCATAAGATAAACCGTCTCTATCCGCGATGCGTTGAGAAATAACCGTTTTACTAATGTGACAGAGTTCTGACAGAAGGAATTTATTTACTCTGTGTAGGTTGTACGTTTAATATATGATAACAGTTATGGCATTTTTTAATTAAACCAATTTCAAATGTTAAATTAAAATCATGTAAAGAAATGAGGATATTGATAAATTTTACTGATGACAAAAAAAGTGTTAGAACTTCAGATTTTCAAACTCGTTTTTCTTATAATTAAGGTTGGATCAGTTAGAACCTTGTGAAACCAAGTGATGTATAAGAGAAAATTCTACAGTAAAAACATAATGTACGAAAAAATTCCAAAACAAAGCCGAAGTCTCCCGAATAACGGCATATAAATAACTCGTCTACAGAAAATGGAATGATGTACTATTTTTATTTTATTAGTATTTTTTTAGACAGTTTATGGGAAATAAGTAATCCTCTTGTTTATTCGACTTAACGAGATTTTCCAAAAGGTTCAGGAAAAATCTTTAAGGTATTTAAAGACCTATTAAATTATGAATGTCTGATAATTTTCAGAGTTTTTTCTTGTTATTTTTTTTATATATCAAATTGTATGAGGGCTCCTAATTTAATGTGATGCTGAAAAAAAAATCTATATTTTTAATCCGAGAAAAGTATTTCCAATAAGTAAATATTGCTGAGGCAGTTTTGAAAAGAGATTGAATCCCATCAACAAGCCCAATAGCTCCTTTCAAATCCACATGTAGCGGATGTAAGGGAAAGAGAAGTCGAAGCGAAGAGATCTAGACGCTCCCTTTTAAACGGAAATAATCACCATGTTCAATCCATCCTTTCTCCCGGATCCCCCTCAATGTCAATCCCGTATCAGGGATTGCTCCCGGCAACACACCATATTGGATGCGATTTAAATAAAAACAGATGAAACCTGCACGAGACGTGCCTCCGAATCTTCCTCCTCAATCATCCTCTCCCGCGATCCAGGGGAATTCTCCAGCCTCTCCTGTCATCTGGAGGGAAGGGGAGATTACTTCAGCCACTTTCCGATAGGGATTGATAGAGATTTTGACTTCTGACTTCATCTCTGTCCAGATTTAGTTCCTTACGTAACCACCGTCTTTCTTAATTGCAGCTTAACGAGTACTCCTAAACATCCAGGATAACTATTGACACTGAACTTTAAGCCAGACTAGCTTTTCATTGAGTTGATATAAATTAACTGATTAAAATGAGAAAAATCATGTTATCATAAACATTTTTTGATTAATTTTTTTAATTATTTAAAACATGATTTTGTTAATAAATGAATTAAATATCTATTGAGTCAGTGATAGTAAATAGTCTTCAGATTTTTGTTTTCATATTATTCCCTGGTAAAAGGCAAATGGAATTTGATTGCATTTTTTAACAAATTAATTAATTAATTAATTTATTACCTCAAATTACTTTTAGTTTATTTTAGAAAATAAAAAAAGTTTCGAGGACATCCTAATAATACAAATAATATATCATTAATAATATATTAGTTATTATAATAATAACTAATAATATATGACTTTAAAGTTTGATAATGGTCAATTCCAGTAAATTTTCCTTCATTTAATCAATACATAAATTACTACGTCACCACAACCTACGCAGTTACATCAAAAGTGGAAGCACGCTTAACCAGATCAATAGACACCAGATCACCGAACTGTTTATTCGAAAAACACTTTTCACATGAAAGACATAAAAGTGATGGAAAAATAAATGATAAGAGAAAGAATCCCCACGTTATCAATTCTGGGTATCTCTATGTAAATAGTTCTCAGGCACGAATAGTTAAAGGAAAAAATAATCTCCTTTCATATCATAAAAGAAATTGATTTCATAATGGAATGCTCTTCCTCTTTTTTTTCGATTGATCTATTGGTGAAGTCCGCAGTATTGTACCTTCTGGTGTAATACACGGCATCTTATATAATATGAATAGTTCTCACCTGTTTATGTAAAACGAATCGGTATTATGATTAATATTTATATTTTTAAGAAGTATAGTTTTATGTATATAATTTCTTTTACTTACAAAAATTTTAGATATAAAATAAAGTGTAGTAGGTTCACTATGCAGTATTTGGGAATAGTTCGTAAAGGAGTATAATAAATTAATTGTTTATAATTCTTAAATTTGAGACAATAATGATTAAAACATTATTTAAAAAATTGATTAGCTCATAAAAAAAAATAATATAGCTTCTTTGAGTATTAGGAAATGTAACATCGCCAGGATGGTTGTAATGACTGGAAAAAGATTTAAAACATAATATTTATTTATTTAGCCTTAATTTATTAGTTAATATATTTATTGTTTATACAGCTTTATTTACTTGTGCACTTCATAATAAATTTGTCCTCAGATATTATCCATATTCACTACATGAAGTTCATAAATTTTCTACTGATATATTGTAACTTAAAAATCGACATGGAACAGGCTACACAGTAACCGCAACACTGAACGGTTGTGACTGTTCCTGAAGGATATGGTAGAATTCACCTAAGGGTTTAATTATATAGATGAGATATATGCGGAGATAGAAAAGGCGGGTAAAAGTATTGCACTTCAAACTTCTATAGATGTTATAATAATTCACATGTAATGAATGAATTGAATTAGTAGATATATTAAAGTCTTATGATAAAAGAAGGTTTTTAAAAAAATTATTGAGGGGATGTTTACCGGTCTATTGCGTGTGCCTTGGCATAATTGCTCCGTGTAATATTTACTATCGCCTAATAATTGTAGCTTCTGTTCGATGGCTTTTCTGCCGGTTTTATTGTTGGTAAACACGAATTGTTGCATGCTAACTTAAAATAGATATCGTTATCAGCAGATATCGTTAATTCTAATTACAAATATCGAAGTTTCGTAGTTTAATATAGAGGTTTAATGTAAAGCTCCTACGGTTAATTCCAACGTTTACAAAGTGAAAGTAGATATTTTTGTAGTCATTATCATTTTGTAGTTGGTCATGTTAACGCCCTAAACTACTATCGAGAACTAAGGCAGACAAATTACCAATCATTTTTGATAAATTTTCTGCCATTTTCTGATGAAGGAGTTGAAGGTCACATGCTGCGTTAGTAATAAAATGGTTATCTGTTTGATTTTTTAAAAAAATTATGGAAAGAAGAGTTTTAAAGTTTCAGGAAATCGTATTAATAACTATTTTAGATTAATATCATATATACATAACATCATATATTTAGATTAGTATAATATACTCTACACATCAACAACGTTTCTATGGTCATGTGGCCATTTTCAAGTTGTCCATTTATAGCAAAAAAAACTGATTTGATAATCTGTTAAATTAACCATGTCAAAATTATTTTACTGCAAGTTATCTTCTTATTACCATAAACTACCTTATTTGTCATTATTTTTCTAATTTCAACTATCTATCTCTTTTATTAGAAGTGCTGATCTAAACTTAAATATATGATATCAACCTAAAAGAGATATAAATAAGATTTCCTGAATGCTATAATAAGATAAATTACTCTTTTGAAAATTAGTAAAGATGATTAAAATATATTAGAAATGAGCGAAAGAAATTTGAAATAAAAAATTCTTTAGCTCAGTTTCTGGAGAGTTTTCAATAAAGATAATAATATCATATGACTTTTTTTTTAAAATTGAATTATTTTTTTAAATATTAAGACTGCTTGATGACTCAAAATAAGTTGATTTTTTTAATAGTTAAAAATAAACAAATAAGTTTATAGATTAATTTTATCGGAAGCAAAGGAAAACATTGATGTATGTATCCTTAATATCGATCCTTTATGTTTTCTTTGCCATCACAAGACATAGGAATTGCAACTAAACAGTGTCACTGAATTCATTACAAAACCATAGGAATTATTCTGCTAATTTGATTTATATTTAGTTTTCAATGCTTTTATTTCATTGAATTATATATTTTTATAATATTTTATTTGCTTCCTATTTAAATTTCTATAATTGTTATAAATGTATTGATAAATGCATCGTTTTGTCTAGTTATGATGGAAATAATAACCATCAGCACTTTTTGCCCTTAAAACCAAACTAAAGATACAATTAATCATAACCATTCATTGAAATAAAATTCTCCTTCAGAACAAAGCGAAATCAGCTAAAAGGGAGATAATAGGTTCAAAGGAAGGAAGTGTTGGAGTGAGTATAACAGATGTAGATAAGCCTAAGTACCTAGAATCGTGGGGGGAGAGGAGGGGGAATTGAAGGAAATACACTGAAGAAGAGTAGATCGGGAGCGAGGAAATCAGAATTACACCCGCCGGGAATGTAACCGGGAACAGGGGTCGTAACATTAAGATTTCAGCGAGGGTTTGGACCTTTACGGCCTCCTCATAAGGGTCCCTGTAATATTAACACACGCGAGGAACCTGGCGAGCGAGGCCCCGCCCACCGGCCAATGGGCTTCCAGCTTTCTATAGATACATAAATCCAAGCATAGGGGCCTGCGCACTCGCTCTCCCCCTCTCTCCTTGAGCAGATATTAATATTGGATTTTTTTCTTGGGACTCCAAGAGAAGAGAAGTGCGCGGGCGCGGGTAGGGGTCAGCTGGTCGTTATGGAGGGGGCCGTCATAAAAAGGCTTTCAATCCCCCCCTCTCCCTCTAGTCCGATCCCCTAAATAATAGAGGGTCAGGGGAAGAGTGACCCTGGTCGATACTGCTCCTTCTCTATACCGCAACATCACACCTCCTTCACCTCCACGGTCTTCGGCCGCTACAATACAGATAATAAATAAATAAGCGAGTGTTATAAATAACATGAGGATAATCGGATGGTTCTTTTCGCTGCAGTGGATTGGTTAAGAAATCAACCAAAGTCGAAAACAAAAGAACCGCAAGGCTGCCTTAAAACATATAACATTATTATTATATATAAAATTAAAAAGGCATTCTACTTCAATAGAATAAACTGTTTTTATTGTGAAATATTACAATTATTCTTTATTAAGGACAAAAGTAACAGAAATATACGAGTTCATTCACACTGTTTTTACAGAAAATATAAATAAATTGAATAATAGCAAAATAATAACTAGAAAAAAAAATTAAAGTAAGATAAACATGTTAAACGCAGAAACACTATTTTCAATCAGCCAAGGGAACTTCCGAGCCAGGCTTATCTCCCCCCTTGGATGGAAACCCAGGACTCCAGGAGATCCCCGCGCTTCTCTCCTACCTGCGTCACTCAGTTGAGCCAATTAGGCTGGGCGAAGGCACTATAGCCGCAGACCCTCAGGACATGAGTGGAGAATCAGTGAATCATTTCCGGAACTTCAATGTATATATTTACAAAATATCTCGGTGGCAGTGTCTTATCAACCTTCGAGGAAGATTATATGGATAAGTGGAGTTAGATAGGGACTGTACCAAAGGATTCGGATGATGAGACGTTCTGTTTAGCTGACCATCTTGAGGATAAAGCTTTTGTCATTTAAGTATAGTAATGGGTTTCATATTTATATATTTGCTGCATTGACCACGATATATTTATTATTTTGGTATTTGTACAGTAATGTATAATTCCAGGGCAAACAATTTGAATGTTTTTCTAAATCTCTCATTGAAGGTACTCAATCGGACTTTATTTGTATAAATAAGAAAAGTTCAGTAATTTTCAGTTATCTAGTCAATAAATGACTTCATTAAAATCATTTATCACTTCCTAATCATTTGAAATTCCGTTAATCATAAATATGTGCTGAATGTAACTAACTGAATTTAAAAAAAAAGTACAGCTCAAAATAAAACCCATATTTTTATCTATTTATAAATATTATGGCTATTATATACTAATTCATTGGCTAGATATATATACACATTATGTGATTCTAAATAAGCAAATATGAAATGTCTCCCTCCCTCCTTTTTTTGTTTTTTTTGTTTGCTTTTTTTAAAGTAAACTCAAATTTTATAATATACATATAAAAAAACGATAATAAATTAATAATAGAATGGTGGTGCTGGGAGTTTGTTGTCGGTCTGAATGTGAAACACGGCACAATGGCGAGTTTTACGTCTCTAAGGAAAAGGAGAGCAGAATCAACAAGGAGCATCTAACCCTCTATTTTCTTCAGAAATTTGGATTTTATAATTTGTGCTTAATTATTTAAACTATATTGCTAAATATTTAGAAATACAAACTTATACTATAAAATATAATTGAATAATAATAATATATATTACTTTGTAGAAGATCCGTCGAATTGAGCCGTCGAGCCAGTATTAGTTAAAATTAAAAAATGTATATTATAAAATTAGATTATAAATGAAAATATCTAATTATAACTAACAGTTAAGGAATTCATCATATCTAATAATAAGTTATTTTTATATAAGTAATAATATATAGTAATAAAATAATTAATAATATATTATTACTAAATATTATATATATATATATATACTATTATATATAGTAATAATATATAGTAATAATATAATTTATATAAGTTATTTTTCTTAAATAATATATATCTATCATTAATTATTCGACCGAGGTCGATGGAGGCAGCGATTGTTTTTTCGGTATTGGCGTTCGCTAAGCCTTATATTATTGCAATAATTGATTTCAGAGAATATAGTAATTTAAGTTGTAATTAACGTTTAAAGAAAAACATTTTTAATCTCAATTGACAAAAGCTGCTTTACATCGCGCAGTCCTAATGGAAGTTAGTAAGCTCTTTCCATATGCTGTGTTCCTGCTAGGAAATAGAGGAAAGTGAGATCCCTTTCCGCTCTCGTCCTTCAACTTCTCTCTCACAACCAACCACATTTTATAAAAATACAATCAATATAAATACATGTTATAAAAATATAATAATGTTTATTTAAAAAAAAAAATGGTTTAATATGTGATAAGGATTGCATAATCCTTATCACATATTCAACCTTTTTTTTTTTAAATAAACATTATTATATTTTTAAATTTGAATTTATTCAGAAAAAATTCTTTTGTAAAATAATCATTTTTTATTTACTATTTATTTTATTTTCGGCAAAACGCTCAAACCAAATATGGCTTTAAAACCTTTTTTTTGTGAACAATTTAATAAACGTCAAATTTCCTACAAGAGAGCAAAGGGATTAAAGATTTTACCAGGAGTATGTGATTTTAAAGGTAGACGATGAAAGATAAAGAGTAGACCTGACTTGAAGGAATATTATATTTAAAATTTTATTCAACAGATCGATCAAAGACATTTTATTTATAAGCAAAGAATTGAATTTTGTTAAGGAAAACACTAAAATTATAAGATAGATCTGGATAAGCACAAGAGGACTGAACTTAATTCATTAACCAGGAATACAATCAGATCTATCTTATAATAAATTGCTAAGAGAAAAGTTGTGTTTCATTAGTGTACGTGTCATGACAACTTCATATCACGGAAGAAAGTTCGCAACACAAACTTTTTACTAATAGTGAAATTATTGTGTGAAAAGGTTATTTAACTAAAATAGGAGGGTAAGGAATGGGAGGGGGAATCTATAGGGAGAGAATGTGAAAACGTGGAACTTTATTGCCGTATGCACCTAGGCTAAAAGAGAAGTTGTACAAAAAACTATCAAGTATCAGCTATCAACTATCAAGAAAACATAACGAGCTACTAAACGACCGCGAAAAATGACTTTTCAAGAAATTACACAAGCATAGAATAAAGATGAGGGAAGACAACCTCACTAAAAAATCAGATAGGGAAAGAAAACCTCAAAAATTAACCGGTGAAATCATTGGCGGATTTCGGGGTTTGATGTGGCTGAGCTACAACGCAGGACGCCCCATTTTTTAATGAAATGAATTTTTCATTGAAATAAATGGTTTTGACGTAAATTTCATATCTTGACAGCGATTTTGCATTTTTCGGTCTCGGCAAATGAATTTTATATTTCAATAAATGTCTGAATCATCCATTTCATGTTTTTAGTGATTATAAAGTAGTACTTGTACAGCTAAGAGTACTTACCTATTTATAAATGTTGGATGAAAGGGGCATTCAACCATCACTAAAAGATTTTATGCAAAATGTGTTAAAAATAAATATATCTGATCATTTTATATATAAATATTTACATAACTTTGTCGGCTTCGATGACATACATATAATTGTCATTTTACAATCAGTTAGACACTCGATTGAACAAATTTATTTTATTTTTTTTAAATTTTCGTTTAAAATGCTTTTTAAAGATTACACTTATTAGTTTATAACTATTGCTACCTATCAGATCTTAGCATAGCTATGAACATTCGCGAGTATGCATTGTCTTCAATACAAAAATATATTGTGTGAATATGACATTAATCGGTAAAGTCGTTCAGCAGTTAGCGATCACGAACAGACGCACCAATGATATATATATATATATATATATATATATATATATATATATATATATATATATATATATATATATATATATATATATTTTGGTCTTATTGTTAGTATACTTTTCCTATATCTCTAACTGAAGATACCCAGTCTTACTTTATTTGTTTCTAAGCCATGTCTTTATTATAGAGTTTTTATTCTTATTATTTATTTATTTTTATACTACGGTGCTTTATTTAAAACGCATTAACAAAACTATAAAACAGAAGCAAAACAGAAATATACGAAGAAAATTTCAGTATTTTTCAGTGATCTAATTAGTATATGTATGTATACTTTTTATTTTTTTTTTTGTTTTACTTGATCAATCTATTGATCTATTGATCTATTGAAACAATTTTTTTTTTATTCAAAGAATAGCCGCAGATTCAAATATCAGACTTAAGTATTTATTTAATAATAAAGGATTATTTGTTTCTAAATAAGTTAATATAAGATGTCTCTCTTCTTCTTTCTCTTTTTTTTTTACTTTTACTCCATTTACATACTCCAATATATATATATATATATATATATATATATATATATATATATATATATATATATATATATATATACACATATATATAATACTTTTAAAAAATCAATAATAAATTAATAGTAGGAATGGTGGTGCTAGGAGAGAGTACGTTTGCATCGTCTTTTCAGTTATGTCGACCGGAATGTGAAACATGGAACAATGGCGAGTTTTACGTCCCTAAGGAAAAGGATAGCAAATTCTACCAGGAGCTTCTAACCCTCTATTTTCTCCAGAAATTCGGATTTCATGATTTTACACGTCAATTAATTGAATTACACTGCTAAATATTTAGAAATACAAGTTAATATTATGATATATAATTGCATAATAATAATATATTAAATTGTAAAATAGCGTTTAATCACAATTCAAGAAAACTTCTTTTACATGGAGCTAAGAATAGTTCGTAAGCTCTTTCCATCTACTACGCTCCTGCTACGAAATAGAGGAAAGTGAGATCCCTTCCGCTCTCGTCCTTACTTCTCACACCTACCCACCCATACTTACTTAGGTGCATATATCGATTTAATTCATATTAAACATTTTTTTTTTAATTAAACAGCTTTTTGTTATATTTGAATTTAATCAGAAAAAAATATTTTAGAAAATTACCATGGTTTTTCGATTTTTTTAACAGTAAAACTAAAATAAAAGATATTATTCGATTTATGTATTCTACTTACAGCAAACTAAAATTACAAACAATTTATCCAAACGAGATATTTTATATTGTTTACAATACAATCGATTTATAAACTATTAATACACTTACAACAATTAATTGAAATGAGTATCTGAAATAGAAAGTATCAGAAGTACAATCTTACTACACCTAATTATATAATGGAAATTGTAAGGATAATGAAAAAAACAGAAATCTAATAGTTATTTTATATTACTCCTTTAATTCCATTATTTTTAGAGGCAATGTAAAAAGGTATTGCTTATGATGTACTTATTGCACGAGCTTGCAGGATAATCTAAACATAAAACTTCTGATGAGAGATGTCATCCAAAGTATCTTTGGCCTTCCCTTCCTTCTGGTGCCTAAAATGTTTGCATGCAGTAGCCTGTTTGGCATTCTCTCAGCTTTCATGTCCCAGCCAGTCAATTCTGCGAGTCTTGATATACTAACTATGTTTTCATGCTGGAATGACTCTTTTAGTTCAGCGTTAGTCCTTGTCCATCAGACCCCCAAAAGTAGAAAGGTCCAAATATTTTCCTTAAAATTTTTCTCTGAAAAACCGGTAGCTTCTTTGTGGTAGTCGTATTAAGGACCCATGTTTCAACACCGTATGTCCCTATAGGGCGTTTAAGAAGAGAATTGATTTTAACAACTTCAAAGCATTACTTTAAGAGAAACATTAAGGCGCGGTAATGATAAGAATACTCCCCGAAAATATCTACGTCTATTTTATGTGATTGCTGTAGCTAAAGTAAAAGAAGGACCTAAGAGAAAGGGCGGAATTTTCTTTGCAGGGCTACCACTTGTGATTATGGAAAAAACTTCCACGGAAAATGCATTATAGCTCCGTGTATGTAAAAAAAAATCAATAGCGCGGCGGTATTAATACCAGGGACACAGTTTAGATTATTCTAGAATCAATAAAAATCAAATAAAACTCAAACGACTTCAGTTTTGAACAGTAAATAGCATGAACATTAATTACATTTAATTGTGTGTTTAACTAAAAAGAAGCGTGTCAGGGACAAATGGTAACGAGAATTGAAATGTTATATTCAACAAAAAAAGTTGATAATTTAGTGAAAATGAATGAATGTTGTGCACAAGGGACACGATTTTGGATTTTTTTCTTAGGATCACCCATTCACTGGTCCCACTCTCAACGAACAAAACTGTTGTAAAATATTAATACTAAAAAAATACAATACACTAACTAGCTTCAAAAACGGCTCAGTCCATTTTTAAAAAAATTGAAAATAATTAAAAGTTATGTAAGATCAATGTTGAGTGAGGATCGACTAACAGGTTTGGCACTGCTTTCAATTGAAAATGAACGAGCTAAAGAAATTGACTTTTCTAAACTCATTGATATTTTTCATAGGAAAAAAATCACAGAAAAAGTCATTCAAGTAGTCCAATATGGTCTTCACGGTTTTGCAATATCAGAAGTTTTATATTTAGATTTAGATGAGAGAAATTTTAAGGAAAATATTTGGACTTGTCTACATTGGGGAGTCTGAAGGACAAGGACTAACGCTGAACTAAAAGAGTCATTCCAGCATGAAAACATTGTTCAGTTTATCAAGACTCGCAGAATTGACTGGCTTGGACATGTACAGCGCACGAAGGCAGAGAAAATACCAAACATGCTACCAGGTTAGGTACCAGAAGGAAGGGAAGGCGAAGGGGCGTTGGATGAGAGATGCCTTCTGGAAGGCGACCTTCGGAAGCTGGGTGCTGATAACTGGAGGTAAAAGGTGATAGATAAAACTGGCTGGTAGAGAATTGCAAGGGAAGCCAAGGCCCACCCCGAGCTATTGAGCAATGAAAAAAAAAATCATCCTTTTCGCTATAAAAATCCTAACAGAACGGCTTTTTTGGTTTTTGATATAACTATTAATTTTACTTTGATAGACTCTCAAAGTTCAAATTATCATTACCATTCGTTAAATCTTCTCATTAACGTGACACTTTCATTTTAGAGGTATATTAGATAATGAAACCCTGATTGAAAATCAATTACTTTTTCGTTTTCATCAAAGATGCAATAAATTGAAATTACATCTCCAGTCTATTATTTGTGATCCTTAGATTTTTAAATGTGTTGAAATTAATTTTAATCACTTCAAAAAATTCAAATTTCAAAAAAGTGGCAACATGCAAGATTTTTCAGGTTTGGAATAATTCTTCAACATCCGCCTGATAGGTATGTTCTTCATTACCACCTCATAAACAAAAAAAATATTATCGCTACCGCCACTTCTAAATTGGAAATTTTGAATTCCTGGCTCCAAATTTGGAGCTCAGCTTAACACTGTCCTATACCTCATTGATTAATATATCTAGCTCACTCATTAATTTTTTTTAAATTTTAGGGGAAGAGTTCACCGACTCACTTTTTTGGAGGCCTATCTTTGAGCATTTTCTGAGAATTCAGTGTTTCGTGAAAATTCATGTATGACAAATAAAAAAAAATATAAAAGGAATAATATGAATTTGAAATAATTGCTATTAAAAATTTAATAATTAATTTAAATGGCTTCCAATCTATTCTTTATGATTAATGAATAATTTATTTCCTACCATAACCTATTCTGTATCTATGATAAATTGATCGTGAACAGAATTAGAAAATAAATTGCAAAAGGGCGACGAATCGTATATTTAAAAGATAGATTCCGAAAAAAAAGGAGATAAAAAAGGGAAAAAAGAGTATTTGATAGAATTAGAGGGCGGTGCGGTTACGGGATCAAACGACGAGATCAAACCCAAACGAGACCGATACACGCTGGCTGGGGACGGCCTCTGTTTAAACGCGCGAAAATCAGGGTTGGGGAGGGGGTGCCTTCTGCAAATAGCGGGAGTGAGTCACTTCCCTCCCCCCCTCCCACCACATGATTCAAATATATAAATTAAATTCCCCGACGTTTGTGCAGCCGGGGAGGAATGCCCAATACGTGTGTCGGTTTGTTTGTCGTATGAGCGTGATACTTCTTTGTGGGTTGGCTTCCGCCTGGCTTGCTCCAATGCATGTGAAATATTGATAAACAGTTTAAAAAACAAATGAAATAGTTTAATAATTTATTTTCCAATATAATTTACCATTATGAATATAACCTTAAGATTGTCTCCAAATCCTATTTGATCAAAAATTAAATTGTTTTTAAATCAACAATTATATATCTTGATCGGTTCTTCTGTTATTTATTGTTTTTTTCTAGACTTAGTTTATTTTTCATCATTTTAGTTTTAGGTTCCAGCAGACTTCATATTCCGATGTACGAAGATAGTATATCCTCTCGTAAAACAAAAAAAGTAACAAAGATGACGACCCAAGAGAAATGTTATGACTTAATAAAAGACAAAAAGATTTGATAATTCATAAAATATAATTCCCAACTTCGTAATGAAATTGAAGTAATAATTCTAAAGCGAATCACTGAAATAAAACTATGTTCAAAGAAGTTTTTAAGAAAAATGTTAGGACTGGCGATAAAGGTTTATTTTCCATATAAAAAAAAGATTCAGTTGAACAAATTTTAAATTTATTGCTAAGTTGTCCTGATGAGGAGAAAAGATTAGCACTATAGATTTTTAGCACTTTAAGTATTGTATTTTGGGAATTAAAGAAAAATATCTGATGTGGGCAACATATGACTTCCTTGTACGCCTATTAAATTATAAATCCGTGACTCAAAAAGTGATACTGAATTCGGTTACTAGTTTCCGAAGATAGCAGTAAAAACGACACTCGGCGTCCCGTCATCCATCTATTGACACACACATACACACAAACACACACACACACACACACACACACACACACACACACACACACACATACACACAAACTCACACTCTTGTCACTGGAGGTCTCATTCCGTTATTATATGTCGTTTTCCTTCAGTAGTAACTAGTTTCCAAGATATTTCTTCATGTTCCATGACAACAATAAAACTGTCAATATCACTGGATAAAGCATTAGAAATGGACAGTTTCGACATTTTAAGCGGAAATACTAATATCTTATTCTCATGATGAAGACTTGTTGATCTCACAAATGGGGAGGAAAATTAGTATTTTAAACTCAATTTTAACACTTAAAACAAGTAATAAAAATGCTAAATTGGATTGGAAACCAAATTGCGTTTGTAACCTTTATTACCGAAACATATGATTTCTCTTTTAATTAAAATATAATTTTTGATGTAAGCTTATTATGACCTTCAAGTAAAGTACCCCTTTCCGCTCACGAATTTTAACCAAAATCTAGTAAATACGTTTATATCGATATTAAAGTTCTATTTACCAAATTTGAGATGTTTTACATTATATTTTTTGACGAAAGTCTAATATGAACTACTAGTAAAGTACCACTTCCGGTTTTCCAATCGAGACCAAAATCTATTATGTTATTTAAATCAATATATAAGTTATAAATACTAAATTTGAGAAGTTTTGCATTGTTTTTTAATATAATTTTTGATAAAAATCAATTCAAGTAAAGTACCACTTCCGGTGATCATGCAGTGACCAAAAAGGTAGGTTCACAACTAGATTTTACAACAATCCTCAATACAAAATGAACAATGTTTTCATGCTGGAATGACTCTTTTAGTTCAGCGTTAGTCCTTGTCCTTCAGACTCCCCAAAGTAGACAAGTCCAAATATTTTCCTTAAAATTTCTCTCATCTAAATCTAAATATAAAATCCTCAATATTTCCACTTTCTACGGCTAACCGTTTTTGAATTAATCGAAATACGAACGAACGTACGTACGTACAGACGCCAAGACGAAACTAGTAAAATGGATTCAGGAATAGTCAAAATGGATATTTCCGTTGAAATCTGAAAACCGAAAATTTTCGCGAATACAATACTTCGTACAAGGAAGTAAAAATGTAGCGTTCCCCTTCAGTGGAATCATTATTGGAGATTGGGGATTAAATATATACCTACTTCAATGGGTTAAAATGTTAAAAAACTTGAAAAACAAATAAAAAAAGTGAAACAAAGGCTTGTGTATAAACTTTATCAAATAAACTAATTGGATTATAATAATTTAATAAAAAAAAGATTCAGATGAACACATTTTAAATTTATTGCTGTTGTCCTGATGAGAAGAAAAGACTAGCACTATAGATTTTTAACACTTTAAGTATTGTATTTTGGGAATTAAAAAAAAAAAATAGCGTTCCCCATCAGTGGAATCATTATTGGAGATTGGGGATTAAATATATACCTACTTCAATGGGTTAAAATGTTAACAAACTTGAAAACAATAAAAAAAGTGAAACAAAGGCTTGTGTATAAACTTTATCAAATAAATTAATTGGATTATAATAATCTGCTGAATTAACATTTTATTAATCTGTATTAAATTACATTTTTTTTAATATCTTCCTAATCAAGTAACCTGAGAAAGATTTAAACTTAAAATCCGAAATTTTCGAATCCTCCTTTTAGTCAAGGTAAGAACAAGAAATCAAATTTTGTTTAAAATGTGCCAATATAATAATTCGTTTGATCCGTTGAAACAGTAGTTAAGTAAAAAAGAATTCAGCATTTTAGTAATGCAGTTCAGAAATTTAATTAGCTTCCGAAAATTGGTAGTTTGATTGTTTTTACATTTATTCAGTCAATAAAACGAATTAATGTTTGGAGATGATGATATTTATTTCGAAATATATTGCCTAAAATATTGTCAGAAAACTGTTGTCTATTATTGAAGGAGAAGGAGGAGGAGGGCAGGGGTGAAAGATGGGATAGCAAAATGAAGCTTGCCCTCTCTGGAAATAATCCTAGTTCCTGCCCTGACCACTTCTATTTGGTTAGTCAGCATTAATGTGATTTTGTGATTTGCAGTTCTGATGTTGCCAGAACGGGCGAAACGTTGACCGGTTTTTTAATAATTGCAATTTGAGAGACTGCTTTCTTTGAATTTTCCGGTATTAATATTATTATAAATTTCGTCACTTATTTCTCTCATTATTTGCAGTCTCTACACAGTTTAAACGGTAATTCATTTAACTATGAAGCATTTATCTGACTTTTAAATAATATTCTCTAAAATTACATTATACTTTTACTTTCATAAGATTTACGATTCACTTCCTCCATGATACTGAAAATAATGCCTAAAAAATTTGAATTTTTTTAAGAAAATCGATTTATATCTTGAGATATAAAGAAAAAACATATACCACGTAGTTATAAAAATATGACCATATAGGGTAGAAGCAATAAATAAATATATTACGTAAATATATTACGTAAATATATACGTAAATATAAAAATAAATATATTACGTTTCAATACTTCAAACCAAAACTAAATTAAATTACCATTTGAATTTAAGACGGATTATAATTTCCTTGAATTTTTAAGAAAAAAAAATAATACTGGATAAACCCTTAAAAAAAGTTCCGCTTTATATGAAATCAAAAAAGTATCGTGTTCATCCAGTTTCACAAAAATTTGGGAAATTAAAAATTTTGGAACCTACTTAAACTTGCGAAAATTGAGGGAAAACATTTTATTCAAAGAGCTTCTTACATTTTAAACCAATACTCCATAATTCCTTTTGAGTTGAGTAATCGGGATTTTATAAATACAATGTCGTGTATGAAAAATAAAAAATAAATAATCCTTGTCTAGTGTCAAAATTCGCAACAGGTAAGTGAAAAGTTGGGAAAAATTAAAACATTCATACTATAACTGGGAAAATTAAAAGATTTAATAAAGTTGGGAAATCCGGTCAAATAATAGGGAAATTTTAGATTTTGCTCCTTCCAATAAATTGTTGTAGCAATTTCCCTGTTCGGAGCACCAAAAATTTATGTGTGGCTATTTTTGTTTTTACAATTTATATTTTTTTTTACTTTCCCTTACCTATATACTAAGTATATTGCGATCGCGAAAATTTTCGAATTCGAGTTTTCAACGGAAATACAAGTTTTAAGGTCTCCTGAGTCCAAATAACCAAGTCTCGCAAAATGGTCTGTGTGTCTGTGTGTATGTGAACAGCCAAGCACAAAAACGAAAAATTGTATGATACTGAAATTACGTATTTAAGGTAAGCATGGCAGTGATGCTACAGCAACTTTTTCGTCAAAATCGACTAACCGGAAGTGCCACTTTATATAATCGATTTTACACTTTTTTACAATTTTCTCGAAATAGGCTCTAACGATTTTGATGAAACTTGCCTAAATTATTCTTCATAAAGGTCTTTAACTAAAAACTTGGCATTGTAAAATTTTGCAAGAAAGCAGCCAATAATCTATAGGTCCGATAAAATAATGAATACAAAGTTGTTGTATTCATTATACTTAAGATGGATTTTACTTTCAGAATCATAAGTCTCGGCATGTTTAAGTGTTTACACCTCATAGGAATAATAGTACTTTACATGACAAAACGTTATAAAAATATATCTTCTAAATACTTTGTAAAATGGACTTAGTGTCAACTGAACAACTCATATAGTCGAACATTATTAAAATCATTTAAGGTTAACAAAATGTGAATAAGACCATGATGATTATAATAAAATGAAAGATCCAACTGAATAATTTTTAATTCACTTAAAAGAAACTTTGTAGGTAACGAAAAATGAAATAATGAAACAACACTAATTAAACAACACTTGGAATAATGGCGGGTGACAGTAAAATTAAAGTGAAGTACTTTTCAACAAAAAGGTGATCAAGACCAACTGTAAGGCAGAACCAATATTATGTAAGTATGGAAAGATAAATGTGCCCAGCAATGGGGACACCAAAGAGATAGCAGCCATTTTGTAAGACGCTCACACCCACCAGATATGTATAATAACGGCCCGGGATTGGTGGATATGAAATATGTATCGGACGGCAGGGGTGGAGTAACGGCCAATCATATCGGAGGATATGAGCCGAGGAGGAGCGGGAGGGGAGAGGGCTGAGGAGGGATCAATAGGAAGTCCCTGTCAGGTGGTGTGGTGGTAGCCCTGTCATATCTCTCTCCTTACATCTTACTTATCTAAGCTTCTTGTCTCCTAAATCTTTACCTTTCTCTTGGCCGATGGGGAAAGAAATTCTACAATAATCTAGGATGGCTTGTGTTATTTCTAATTATGTTTAATAAGTAGATAATTATGTTCCTATAATCTACACTATGATAGAAAGCTGAAGAGTTTGTATGTTTGAACGCGCTTCAGGAATTATGAGTCCGATTTAAAGTGAAAACGTTATTATGCAGATAAAATAGGATAAGGAGAAAAAAAGTATGAAAATGTGAAACTTTTTTTAAGTGAAAGTTTATTACCGCTTATAAAAATTTATTGCCGTTTTCACCCTGTTCCTTGAAAATGTCTGCAACAAATGAGATTGAATGACATATTATTTAAAAAGTTAATTTGTATTTTAGGGATCAACCGAACTTTAACGCAGGTGAAACCGCGGTGCATAGTTAGTATTTTTATAAAAATATTAATTATCGTAACAATTTTTGTTAAAGACAATAATATTTTCAACTGTATTAAAAATACAAAAAGTAGCTGTATCTTAATCATATTTGGTTAATAAGATATAATAACTTAAGAAGAAATAACAAATTAGTGGTAGTGCCTACTACAGAAGCCATGCTCGGAAATTATTTTATTAATTAACTTGAAAAAAAATACTATTGTTATTTGTAGTACAGCCATGTACTACACAATTATTTTATTAATACTGAGCATTAAATAATGGACATTATAAATAATGAAGGATAACCTATAGTCCGGGTGGTGGTCAAGAAATGGGCCTCAGAATGGTTTTATATTTTGATATCATTATAAGATGTATGATTTACAGCCAACAAATCTCCACGATCTTGTGCCTTCTCCCTCCATCTGCGGACACAGCCGCGTCAGATCTTCTTCCACACCATTCAACCATCTGATCTTCTTGAGGAACAGCTCTTTTTTTAGAAGAACTTGTTTCCGAGCGTGGATTATGAAGAAGAAGCTGAGGTTAGGAATATCGGGAAGTGATATTGCCATCACCAACTGGCTGCCTCCCCACTCGGGTTATTTTTGTTTCGCTGTCCTGTACCCTTTTTCGCGGTGGAGTTGCTGCCATTTCTTCTGAAAAGAAACTACTCATAAGTAAATCATAAGTTAGACACTTGCCACAAAGTTGCCATTCATTTTGGGCATTTCTTTACGTTTTTATTCAGTTTTCAATAGAAAAACAATATTTTATAACAGGTGATGCGGCATTATGATCTCAGAAAGTTATAAGACAAAAAAAAATTTTTTATAAGGCAAAAGAATAATTTTGGTTGACACATCATAACAAAGTTTACAGACTTTTGATAAACTGTAGAAATTATACATTTAAATGAGGTTATCCGCTTCATTTCATCGAAGACCGCCACCCATGAGAAGGTCATATTAGGTTCAGCAACCCTTGAGGCTCATTCATACCTGCAAGGTATCATTTCTTATAAAGTTTTCGACAGGAAATTAAAAAATACGAAAATAATGGTATTGTCACAAAGGTACCCCACCTGTCACAAAGAAACCCTATCTTACGATATTTTAATTTATCTCAACCGTATAAAAAAATAATTGTATTTGATTTACTTAAATTGCCAGAATTAAAAAACAAAAATACAACAATATACAACATATGCCCTCAGGTAATTTAGTAAAGCTGTTCTGCGGACGGCTATAGACCTGCGTGTATTATACAGGCATTTTAGTCAGAGGTAGATTAGGATTGACAAGTAAAACCGCAGAGCTTCAATTAATTTTAATGAACTCGCTTCATTATGCAGGAATGAGACCGAACAGTTAAATCAATACCATCGGAAAACAATAATTTTTAATAAGCTACAATGGACTCTTCCCACATCCCTTTTAATTAGTAATTCATTACAAAGTTATGTTAAATTAATGAAATCATTATACTGGTTTAAACAAAGTAGTTTTGTTTAATTTATTAGCAGGAAAACGTAAAGGTTATTTGAGAATTGAATATCTCTTTTAATAACTATTAAATTAAATAACACAGAGGCAAAAATACATTTATTTAATTGAGTTTCGTTAATGTTTTTATTACCTATATTACAACAAGCTCTAACAATATAAGCAATAACAATAAGAATTCTTATCCATATTATAATAATTATATACACCAGAGATCTCCAATTACGGGCCGCCACAGTTTATTTTGATAGCATTATAAAATTTACAATTAAAGTAAATCATGCATAATAGTGATCAGATTTTGTAATTGACGACCTATTTTTAAATACGATAACCGATATATGCAATGAAACTGAACATTTTAACTGTAATTAATGATATGAATATGTTAATATGATGAACTAGCTAAGTATTGGCCCTTGTGGAGGAGTCAGTGTGGCTCTTGTAATTTCGTTTGGAGATCCGTGATATAGGGCGAAGGCACCAATAGCTAATATAGAACCAATAGCTAATTACAGTGCTAGATTAAAAAGAAGGGGGGCTAGAGGTTCACCCTTCCTTAAGCCATTATTATTCTTCTATTGCCATTATTATTAGTCTTCATTAGCGTCATTTTTGTCAGTCTGACTAGTTTCTTGGGTATCCCTAAATTTACCATAGCTTTCAATAGTCCTCTGTCCATACTATCATATGTATGAAGTCCACAAAGAGAAGATGCATGTCTATGTTGAATTCATAGCACTTTTCCATTGTGAGGGAGAATATCTGGTCAACTGTTGATCTTCCGGGCCTAAAGCCTCCCAATATTCTACTATAATACGATCAATGAATTCTGTCAGTCTTTTATGAAGGAGCACTGCCAATATTTTATATGTTGTACTTGAATATAGGGTTTAATGAAAATTTACGCATTTCACAGATTCAGCAGTTTGTAGTAATGTTTTTAATATTCTTTGCTCTCAAAATAATTGTTTATTATCAATTGCAGAGAAGGAGGTATGCTCTAGAAATTATCCTTCATAAATAATATGGAACATAGAAAGAAAATTTTGTTTTTAAAAAAGAAATTTAACTGTACATTCAGTAGAAAACATCATGAACAAGAAATGGCTTTTGCAGTAGAACATGCTTGGTCATTTTAAGTACAAGTGAAATATTGTGATGTGATTTTTAAAAGTGGTTTACTGAATTTTTAAAAAAAAGTTAAACATTTTACTGATCAAGTTTTCAATAATATCGTAGCAAATATTTTAAAATTTAGTATTTTCAGGCTATTCATAAAAAATAATATTCTTACTATGTTTATAATTAATTGGCATCCTGATTTTTGTTGATTTATGTATAGTTTTATAATATATGCGGCTGGGGTGGGGAAGGGCACTGCCCAATTGGCCCCAAAAGGACAATGGAGCAATGGGAAGCCTGCCGCTGCACCATGGAAACCATGGTTTGCAGCAACGTGAGGTTGGGTGACCCCCTCCAGGCTATCTGGGCTCCCACAAGCCATAAAATGCCTATAAGAAGACCACATCACGTGGCCAAATATCTGCATGGTCTATAGTGCCAACAGAAAAAAAAAAAAAACATATATGAATATATATCCTTTTGTAGCTGATTTTATAATTTTACTTATGAAATATACTTTATAATCAATATTCATTCATACAAAATCGTTATATGATTGGAATCATATCATGCTTAGTTGCTATCTTTGAAAAGTTTTTTCGTTTTTTGTGGTTGAAAAACTCCTGATATGCCATAATGTATGCAGTTAAATAAACAGAAACTAAAGCTGTATAAAATGTTAATATATCGTAATGGAATATTCCAAGTAATTAATTTTTTTTTAAGTGATGTAAATTTATCACGAAAAGTTCTAACAACATAATCAATTAAAATTGTTTTTTTTCCTGAATAAATAAATAAATTATAAACAAATAAGATAAGGGAGAAAAAAAAGTAAAACTAAGTTTTTAGTTTTAGTTTTTAGTGTATTCAAGAATAATAACTAATTTAAATTATTTATTAATTTGATTACAGTTTTAGGTGCCGCGTACAATAGCATACATAATAGGTTACAGCCACATTTTTCGGATGCTATTGTATATTTTTCTATCATAGAATATAATAATTACGTATCGTATCACTGAATTTTGGTCGAATGTAATTTTTTACTTATTTAAAAGCACTACTTTATAAACATTTGCATTCACCACCAAAATACAAAATAAAATTGACATTATTTGAGAATTAATCTAACTAATCTACATGGATATTAAGCTAATATACAATCGCATGAGAATTTGGCATCAGGTATCAAAAATTAAAGTCAAAGATGCTGATCCTTGTATTTCTAGTCCTAAGTCAATAATACATTTCTTTTTTATTTTACACCTTTATTTTATTTCTTTTTTAGCTTTTATCTGTTTTTGTTTATTATTGAAAATTGTCGGTCAGTGTTTGGGGAGACCTGGGTCCGCTCAGTTTAGTATAAACACGATGTGGAAACTGGGAAAAAATACCGAAGAACAAACACAATATGCTGACAAAACACAAAAAAGACAAAGAAAACACTAGCAACCAAAAGAGAATATTCCTTCTGGTAATATAAAAACATAAGGTGTAAAGAGCTCGGTATATTTTTCCAGAGACCGAAGTGGGTGGGGTTATTGCAAAACGCTTTAACCGGAGCACCCGCACTCCCCTCAACCAAAGTCCCATATCACCAAAGTTGTTTAATTAAAATAACTTGTGCCGTATCAATTTGTGCCTGTATGTTCCAACAAAGTGTAAACTCTGCCAATGTTACAGGCTCTAACCTAGAGTCTTTTATCCCCTTAACCTTTATAGCACCTTCTCAGTTACCTCAAGATCTTGCTGGGAATAGGTATGATGGAAAATCTGAAATTGTGATTAAGATGTCGCTCATTACATAATCATATACCCTTTACTTATGTTTACAGAATAGCTTATGCATTTTTACGAGCATAAAAGTTAGATAAATAATCCTTAATCGATTCCAGCTTAAAATCCTCCGACTTAAAATAATAAAAGTGATAATTTTATACAAAATGATAATTCCCTTGTAATAACAACTTTATTTCCACCAAAAGCATTATTGGTATATGAAATATGTCAATAATATAATATATACAAGTACAATTTACTAATGATATAGTTTTATAAATATTTAATAATAAAAAATCTGTTGCAGAGCGCGCATGACGCAACTTTTAATTACCATTCTATATTAATAATCCATTTTGAATATAATTTTAAATAATTCACATAAACATCACATAAAATATTTTCAGCAGCACACGCTTTTTCACGTATTCTCTTATAAATATACAATAATATAGTTTATTAAACTATTGCAATACAATAATGTGCACTATATATTTTAGATTTGTCAAGTTGAAAATAATATTTTTTTGCTTATCATGGAAATTCTATCTAGTTTCCATCGGAACGTTTAGTTTCTATTAAAAAATATAAAAGTAAAAATAATTGATTACAACAATCATTTAAGTTTATGCGTTTTACGTCACTCTCCATTACATTATTCAGCTTCATATATTAGATGTTAATTTTCTAAAATCTTTAGTTTTCCAATGGTATATTGTATATTCAGATGCGTACGAAGAATTTTTTTCGGGGCTTTAAATTTTTTTTCGGGGCGTGGAAGGGGGGATTTCAATAATTTTCCGGTGGAGGACTTTAATGAGAAGGCAAGTAACCATTAAGTGGCTATAATCGCGAAATAGGCCGTAAGTTTTATGGATAAGAATCAAAAATTATTACTCAAAATATAAAAGTTATAAAAGACTGATACATTGAATAACGAGTTTGATCAAAGCCAGAGCCTTTTTCGTAAAATTGTAAAAATGTGTTAAATTAATGATATGAAGTTACACTTCCGGTAAGTTGATTTCGGCAGAAAAAGTTTATGTAACATCCCAGACATATACGTACGCACGTTAATTATGTAATTTCAGTTTCGTACAACTTTTAGTTTTTGTGCTAGACTTACCACATGGACATAGACACAGACACAGAAACACACAGGCAGAAAATCATAGATTTTACCGTAGTAGGTTTGAAAAAAAAAAATATATTTGTGAACAATTTTTTTTTTTAATCTTAATTGTTCATAAAGTTTTTCCTATGAAATTTGACAATGAGAAGCAATTGAGTTGAAAGTTAAGTTTAGGAAGTTATAACACGGCTAAATCTTACATAAAGCTGTACTAGCCATTGAAGATATTATTCGATTTATTAACAGATTTTCGTTAGACGACCTTTTGTGCTATTAATTATTAAAATCATTTTCTTAAAACTGTATCAATTTTTTAAAAAAATGGTGTTATGATAAAGGCAGAATGATTTTTAAAAAAACTTTATTTATTCTTAGGGACCCAGAATATTTCAAAAAAAGAAAACTGATTGCAGTTCTAAGAAGTTCTACCGTAGGTTGTTGAGAGAGTATAAAAAAAGGTTGTCATCACCAAATGTTCAAGTAGTGGAGTATAAATCGGCTCAAATGCTTCTCACGGTCAAAGGGATGATCTAATCAAAACATTCTATGGGAAAAAGTCCAGAATATATATATATATATATATATATATATATATATATATATATATATATATATTTATATTGCATACATAATTTACTTTTTTTCCTAAAATGAATAACATAGAGAAAAATACTTTCCAAGGCCGAATCCTACGCTTGTTATTCCCAGTTCTAAATAGGAATTTTCTAAAACTTTTAAGTAAATATTCCCAACAATATATAACTTGTACTTTGCACATACTTGTAAGCAACCAACTCCATTGAAAGACACTCGACTACTGACCAGAGACCAGCGTTACGAACTCTCATGGGACATGCCGGACCTCATAACTCTGACGAATGAGTAAGGGCATAGCGCCATACAATAACTGCGGAGACTCCACCGGACAGCCGTGTGCCTTTGCAGCTGTCCAACTTATTGCAGTCTTGGGATATCACGAGGTCGAGCAGTGTGGCAGCAGAAATTGTGTTCCAATGTCAATGAAACGATGTTAGTGCAAACAATAAATGCAAAAATATTTTGATTGGTTGGTAAGTGATTAATTAAATACACACATACTTTTTATAAATCAATCTACAAACAGTTAGTAATCTGAGATAATTAAATCAAGATAGTTCAAGGCACAAACAACAAGGCATGTTTCCGAAGGTGAAAAAATAAAAATTACCTTCATAATTAAAAATATAACAAAAATTATGTATTTGAGTTTTATTTGATAAAAATAAATATAATTATTTATTACCATTATTTCTTAAAAATTATTTTCGATATTTGATATTCGATATTCGATGGTTGACTGTCAGGATAACAGAGAATGTATTAATATGAATTGAAGGATCGAGTGAATAAAGTTGATAAGAATAATTTTTGGAAAAAGTGAATTATTGCAATGGATAAGGGTGTAAAGTTTTAGGGATTCAATCATTATTGACCCCAAAATATTGCGTGTTCATCCATAATCATGCTATTATTACTTAAATTATATTAACGGGGAGTGTTCCCTGCAATTTTACATTGTATGACCTTCTAAATTTTACGGTTCTCTCATCTTCCATTGGACCTAATATTCTACGCAGCAATTAATTTTTTTAAAGACTTTTCGATGAATGGATAACAAACAGACTTTTTTTAATTACTAAAGACCTAGCCGATAACCTTACAGGAAGTTCCTCCTCCATTTACTACCTCACTAACTGGCAGGGAGAGGTCATCAGCCTCAAGTAAATCCATTATTTCGTTTTTATTTTTGAAGAAGCATCGACAGCATGATAAAGCGCATACTGAGGAAGCATATTTTAAGTATTATAAAGTAGTGTAATATTTTTAACTATGAGCTGGCAGGGATGGACTGCAGAAGATAGTTTGGAGGAAATTTATGAAATACTAATTAAGAATGATGATGAGGATAAGGATGAAAAAGAAAACTGATGTGTCCAATTTGGACAATTTAATGTCGACCCCGACTACAACATTGATTTGGATGAAGATATTTCTAAACAAGTATATAATCCCTTGCCCACTATATTTTGGATAACCGTGAACTAACTTTTGACGGAAGCCCAGAATTCGTCCCAGAGTTGATGGGGAAGAGCTCAAGCGTGTGAAACAACATCTGCCGTTCGTAGGGGTACATATCATGACCGTCAGCATATGACCGCTCTTATGGCAGTCAACACCTTGCGCTTCTGGCAGGACATCAATGTTCCTCTATTAGATCGGAGGAGATTTGCAGATAAAGGTATTTGATAAGTGTTTTTAATCGATGCGTATTGTGAACGGGTGTTGATAGGGTGTTCATGATCAACAGGAATCTCATGCCAACATTACTTGATTAATTGACTCGGAACCCCAATGGGTCGTATCTGCGGCCTCCTATTTTAATTAGAGACAGAGAGCTAGAGATTCCTTCCTTAATGCATCTTAATATTGAATGGTTCCTTAATGAACGGGACAGCGGACAAGAGGTAAAGGGTAATAACAATAGAGGCGCACCTGACTCGGACCCTATTCTGGGATAATGGCCAGTTAGGGAGTCTCCTTGGGCCATTGGCTGCCCTAACGGCATCGGTCCGAATTATATCTGATTCCCTCCTCTTCGGCAGATGGCACTGCCCAGATGACCAGTCCCATGTGTCAATGTCAAAGCCTAGCTGATTGGATACGTCGCTCCTTGAGTCGGCTCCAATCATACGCGCCAATATATATCTGCTCCAAGGCCCGCCTCTCTTCCTATACATTGTAAATTAGATAAGTCCAATTTTCTTTCCAAATCGATAATCAGCTGCACTACAATATTTTTGTCTCAGGCGAAAGACTAGATATTTGCTTTAATAAAAATTATCTGAAAAAATATATCAAAATTCACACTTTACATTTGAGAAATTTAACTAATATTGTAAAGAAGGTTAATATTTTTAAAATGCCAATCTATAATTTAAATGACATAGATAGACCTCATTAACCTAGTTTTATAGTTATATTTATCCAACCAAAATTCATTGTCAGTATTACTCCAATCTTCAAAATACACAAGCATGCAACTAAAAAAGAATACCTATACTTCTACAACCGATGAAGGGCCTAGAGTTCACCACTTTGTTAGGATGTCCTGTTTCTTGATCAACGGTTTAACATAGAAATGATGTGGTCATCATCCATACTTAAGCACTAGGTTCCTCCCCTACCTAATGAAGGGACAGGTACACACTTAATAAACACTGGGTTTACGCAAGGAGAGTGTCCTGACAGAGTTGATCCTAGGCTGATTTTACAAATTCTTTGATCCTTAGGCTATCGAGTGGTATAATTGAATTTCGGTTGTAGATGATACATTCTCAGCTGCGATGCCAAACAGTATCGTCCAATTTTATTATTATTAATTTTTTAATTACCTACACCACGGTAGCAAATTTATGGAGGTATTCCCATAAAACAAAAAAAAGAAGTAAATAAACGTGATAAATTGTATATATATATATATATATATATATATATATATATATATATATATATATAAATGCAGAAATCTTTATTATCGGGTTTAATGTTGTGAACAACGAACCGATATGTTCCTTGAAAAGAGCATTTATTTAATAATATCGAATACTGTAACAAATATGTAAAAATCCAACTTTTATAAACTATATAAAAACAATATGTAATACAATTTTGAAAAGAAACTACCGGTTTTTACTAGTACAGTCTCTTATTTAATTTATAACTCACTTGATGAAAATGATGTAACTAATTTGAAATATTATTTGAAACGCATGTTAAAGAAAGCAGTTTATAACTTTCTCAGAGCATGAATAATTCCCATTTATGTCGACGTATTCACATTAAACGCATGTGTCCATTCGCACAGTCAACCTCAGTTTTTTTTTTCTTTTTTATTGTTATAACTTTTTTTTTTTCAAATATGCCTCCCATCATGTAGCACCTTTAATATTATTCCGGAATACCATACATTAATATGTATATAAATAGGATTGGGGATTGATTTGGATAGTTATCAGTGGTAATGCATGACAGATTCAGGATCCTAGTTGGGCAGCCCATGGAAAGACCACCCAAAAGCCCACTCTTGGTTGGATATCGATTCGGAACAAAGGGTATTAACAAGAGAGCGGATATTCGGGGACAAGTTTGAGCCTCGCACATTGATATTCAGGGGGAGGGTTAATCAATGGACTGTTGAATTAATCATAGAGCCGAGTCGGATTATTGGGTCGCTCTGGCTAGTTTACTCTACTTGGCTATAATTAGTTCTGTCCTGTAGCCCGCCAAACTTATGCCTCCACTTCCTCTGCAATTCTGTTTTCCTAATTCTATACGCCAAGGGTCGAATCGCCTCTCCGCTAGGGTATTCTTGGTATAAAGGGTCGTTCGGAGTCCCTTCTGTACATTAAAGTACGTCAAACAAAATATCTCTCAAGTCAAATATCTCAAAATTAATTTCATAGATAATAAAATTTTTAATCCTATAATCTAAAAAAAAATCTAAAAATAAAATTCTGATTGATAAAACAATAAAGTTAACTCTTTTTCTATCAAAGCACTTTAGGACGTCTAATACCTCCTAACAACAATTAGCAATTAGCAACTGATCAAACAAGTATGGACTAATGAACCCTTTTGTGACATTTTGGACAAATACAGTATTCTGTAAACAATATTATGCTGACTAAATGTAAATATGGTTGCATGTTGTTATACATATAAAAAAATGTGATTGTTAATGTTGATATGGTTTTTATTATATTATATTGTTAATTTTTAGAAAGTAATCCTGAAGATGGGGAAACAATCCCGAAACATGGATAAGTGGAAAGTGCATGCAATATAAGAAGAATAAAATTTATGGAATGCCATAATGGCTAATTGTTGTTAATAAAGTTAACGGATCATGAACAATTGAAAGAAACAAAAAATAAAATATAAAAACAAAATATTAAGCGATAACTATTATCCCAAAACGTTAATAAATAATTGATGGTATATGAGTATAAACAATTATAATAAATATGATAGTAACAATACCATACAGGAAGGAAAGACAAAACAGAACAAAGAGGAAATAAATGTAACAAACAAAATAAAATAATAATAGCGAGATAAGATTTTTTTTTTCAAATAATAAACAGTGAAAGGGACAAAGAAAAACAAACGGATATAACCATAATAGAGAAAACAAAAGATCATTACAAATATAAAAATTGTCAAATAATATTAAAAAACCGTTCAAAAATTACGAGCGCGGCAATCTGAAATTAGTGTTATACAATAATAATAAATTAAGTAAATATATAAGAAATACAAAAGATAAAGTAGAAAAAATGGATAAACAAAGCGTTATATACAAAATTAAATGCAGGCAATGTAAAGATGAATATTATATAGGTGAAATAACACAAAATTGAAAGGCAAGAATCAGACAGCATGAAAGAATCAGCCAAAGCCCCCAAAAATGCTTATTTATGTCAACTGGCAAAACATGCCATTCAAATTGACATAAATTTGAATTTCATGAAACAGAAATAATTGACAATGCAGAAAAATAATCAGAAAATATATTGAATCAATACATATAACCAAAAAGACAAAGAATGTTGTTAGTTATAAAACTGACGTTGGAGATGTAGGCCTACATTAAACAGATATAATAAATAAGATAAATATTTAAAGAAAAATTAACAATAAATTAAATTTAAATGGTGATTACAAAAATAAGAATGGACATAACAGTAAATAAATACTTTAATACGACAGAGGAGACAAGCTAATCTAAGGGACAGGAATTAGTTTATAATGAGCAGGGAAGACATGAACTTTAAGAATCAAGGTAATTATCACGGAAAAAATATAAATAGTGCATTTAATTTTATATAAATAATAATGAAATTAATTACAAGAAAATCTATTTCAATAGTCAAATTTAAAAATAATTAAATCCACAAATAAATGTTTAAGAAATAGGAAAAATAAACTATTAGATATATATATATATATATATATATATATATATATATATATATATATATATATATATATATAAAATTAACATTCATGTACATCTCATAAAATATATCAGGAAATTTAAAACATTTATTACACCGTGATTAAACCTACGTGGTTTTTTATCACTAATATCTGCTACTTCCTAAGTAGCCAAAGGAAACAGATCAGATTTTATTATGTCATCTTATAAATACTCATTTGCCTCAACGCCTTATTCAAAACATTTTTTATTTTGCTATTGGTAAAAAATCTTTATAGCATATTCAAAACAAATCTTTAACATGTGAATCAATACTGCTTCTTTGTAGACTTTAAATATAAAAAAAAAAAAAGAATCACGTAAGTATTTATGTAGTTTTAAAAAAATATAAGATTTGTTCAATTCATTGGGCGTAAAGAAGGAGTTTAGTTGCAAATTTTTAATTGATCAATTATTTCAAATAAATTTACAAAAGAAAAAAATTAGGTCGGAATTAATAAATAACAGTATATTTTTAAATTTTCAGTAATAAAAAGAAATAATAATATTGGGACACATATTTCAGCTGTAGTCTACTCGTGTAGGACTTGGTATTTAAATTCCTCCAAACATTGTGACTTTATATTATCACAGGATGACATATGTATTATCATAGGATGACCATATATTTTTTTTTACTTGGATAATTTTTAAAATTAAAATAAACTATTTCTTGATCACAAATAATGTTTTTATATTATAATATTTACATCGTTAAAAACCCAGCCTTGCTAGGCATGTCATAGTATATTGAATTTAATTAGAATATTTAAGACCGTTTTCAAAGTGTTTTTCTATCAGTAATATAAAAACATTATACGTGATCCAGAAATAGTAAATTTAAGAGTGATACAATTTTTTTTTAAAGAAATAATTGAATTTTAGAGCGATCTGAAGGGTATATTGACTTGATGTAGTGAAAACGGTATTTTTCTACAGAGTGAAGCATGCTAATAGAAAATTTTTATTCAAAGTTGGCGTCAGATTTGGTTTAATACAAAAAAAAAAAAAAAAAAACAATGTTCAAATATAACTACATTCCCTTGTTAGTGAATTTTGCTCAAGCGCATGCAATATTTGGGAAACGACCTAACAAATAACCTCATAGTGCCTCAAGATAACGCTGATAAGCCGGGCCCAATACTTGGAAAAAAGTGTGGGTCTCAATTCGGACACTCTAGAAAGGATTCCAGGACTGAATTAGTACTCTTCGCTATCTCATATAATATTCCGGAACTGAATTAGGATTCATCCGTTATAACAGTTCTGAATCGACTCATGGTTCAGAAGATCAACACGGGGGTCCACCAAGCCTCTGTAAGGAGGGCATCTCACCTTTGATTGGGTCGGGGATGAGCGTATAGTCTGATTTTGTATATCCGTCAGTGGCGTACGCAGGGAGGGATGGAAATCAGGGTGATATATTCCCTCCCAAACATTTTTGAAAAAACATGATTTTTGTATTTTAAGTAATAATTTATGATCTAATTTTCATTCTTATCCTTAAAACTAACGCGATTATTGGCGATTATAGACACTTAATGATTGCTTGCCTTATCATTAAATCACTCCCACGATAAAAAAGTTGGAATCCCCCTTTTGATGGGTTAATTAATTTTAGTTAATTATTTACTTTCAGGAACAAGTTTGCTACCCATCATACTTCATGTATTTTATTTATTTAACTCCTTTTTTACAACGTTTCGGACAATTCTGTCCATTTTCAAGTGCCCATTTCCTATTAGTATAATTATATTAAAATTCGTTTAATCTTAAATTTTTATCTATAATCTATATGTTCTATTTTTTTTTAACCTTATAAAATTATTTTTTCAACAATACAATCAGACATATTTATTTTTTTTTGTTTGGAAAATTAGGCAATAATTAATTTTAATCTATTAATTCATATTGATTACAATTATCTTATTAATATTTGTAGCATAAACTAATTGTTAATCTATCCTATTATATCCTTGTCATTATTTTTAAATTTTACTATTGAAATGAATGTTTTCTGTAATTAAATTTAATAGTCAATATAATAGTTAATAGTCCCATTGAAACATTTGATTTACTACTTGAAGATATTGTTAATCTCATTATTGGATATACCATCCCTACCGTGTCCAACTATCGAATAAGCGAAAATGAGATTTGATGGCACACAATGTGGCAGTCTTGAATTACTAATCCTCAAGGATTTTGTCTTTTGGAGGTTAGGAATTCAAGTCTGCCACAATGCGTGCCTCAACTAACGCGTTTTAAAATGAGGAATATGGAAATCCCATTTGTGCATACTTGATAAACATGGTAGAGACGATATGTGCATATAAAATTTTAATAAATTTAAGTGATAAATTTTTTAATTTTATTATTTTTTTTTTCAATTATTCTTATATTCAATTGTATATATGAGTCTGTGTTGTTAATTGTTAATATTGTAATATTTTCAGAATAAGATTTTTTTTTAAAGTTTTTAAAATGTCCACAAATGTGGTTGAAACGTCAAAGAAAAACACAGCTTAATTATATAATTTCTAATACTTTCGGAAGTTTAAATTACTAAATTAAATGTAGTAATGTAGTTCAGTGCGGCATCGAATATTGGACACACTAGACGAAATAATTTATTTATGGAAAACATACTTTAGGGAAGTACTTCCAACAATTTATATTAGAAAAAATAGCATAATTATGAAAGAAAAACCCAGAGAATGAAAGAAAATTTCGAAACGTCGGTTTGTTTGTGGGTAACAAAATGTTAATATAAGAAAAATAATAAAAAAATATTAAGGGAAATGTGTTTGTCCACAAAAAAAAACAATGTAAACAACTAAATATATATGAAATATATATTACATATATATTTTTTAAACCTGGGAACCGTAAATCCTAAAGAAAAATTCCAGTAAAAAATGGTAAATGGTAAAAAATGGATATTTACGAAATAAAATGTGAAATTAAAATGTGATATTTTAAAAAATGTTTTATTAAAAAAATTATCAGGTCGATCAGTCGAAAGGATAAGAACTTTTAAAAATATATACTGATTTATTAGGCATTTTCATTTCTAATAAAATGAGGCAGTTTTAAAAATTTCTAAGGCAGTTTCTTTATCTTGTAGTCTTGAATTAAAAATAAAACTAACTGATAGGACCAAAAATCAAGAGCAGTTTCTTGTTCTTAATCTTGTAGGCTTGAATTAAAAATAAAACTAACTGATAGGACCAAAATAAAATATGGCCTCTCAAATACCAGTAAATAACTAACCAGTCAAGGTTTCGCCAATTCAGTCATCATCAGGAGAGAAAACGATAAGTGTATAACCACAGACCAGAGATAGCACATCTCACCTCAACAATCTAAAAAAGAGATAGTTTATCATTCCAAGATAGTCGAATATGGATTTGTCTGCATTGATGTTATCTTGCCTTCTTCTGTCCTGATGATGCCTGAATTGGTGAAAGGTTGACTGATTAGTTATTTACTGCTATGTGGGAGACCACAAAATGCAAAAGACTAAAAAGAACCTAAAACATTTTATGTTTTAGGTTCTTTTAGTCCTTCCTTTTCTACGAAAAAGAACTGCTCGTTCGGTCCTAATGCAGTTAGATAATTCGTAAAGACCCTCCCAAATCACCCATCCAAGTTAGCCGTTGGATATAATGAATAAAAGCCGGTTGGAGGCAGTCGAATGACCAAGATATCTCCACTGGGACGGCTCGTGTCACGTCTTGATCCAATCCTCCAATGTTGGAGGTCTAATCCAGTTCTGCCCGTCAAAACGGATTCCCCGAACGTGGTCTGCGCCATTACCTGGATTGCCGCTCCCAAGAGGACATCGGCCAGCTCAGCGGATATCCTCTACTTCTAATTACGGCTGTGCACTCTATTTTGGCGGCAATTCCCACGGCTGAGAGGTTGCTATTGTAAGGGTCACTACAGTTATTTTGTTTGGTAATGATGAAACAACGGGAAACATTTCAATAAATTATTTTTTGGACTAAACAACTTTTATGGACTATCTTTGGACTAAACAATTTCAACAAATTTTGAATATCAACATATATAAGAACAAGAAATTGTTGGCTACTGCTAGCTTCACCAGAAATGAACATGCTTAACAAATCAGCTGATATTTAAAAAAATTCTTATCCTTTCGACTGACCCAACTTATAGTTTTTTAAATTAAAACTATGGTTTTACAAGAAATATTACATTTTAATTTCGTATAAACAATATATATTTCTTGCTTATACATATATCTGCAATTAAATGCAAAAACCATAAACATAAATTATTCATTGCAATTTTTCATTAGGTTTTAAGATTTTCAGGTTAAACTAATACATTAAATTAATAAATTATATATATATATGCTAACAAAAACATATATATTTAACCACATTAGTAAGCATTTTAACAATTAAAATAAATTCATTTTCTGAAAATATAGCAATATTAACAGTTAACAACACAATTTTTTATACAAAATTTAAAAATAGAAAACAAAAAATAGTGTACCACTATTGAATATGCAAAAATGGGATTGCTTTAAAGCGATTGTTGAGCCACGCATGGTGGCAATCTCTTGAATTTCTAACCTCCAAAACACACCAAGCGTCATAAAGAGAGTTAGTTGCCGAGATGGTTTGAATTTCAAGGTGGAAATTTGAATCTTTTTAAAGGTCCACACTTAAGCCTACCTGCTGAATAAGACAGGGATCTTTTAAGAGTTGTTGTTAAAGAAAAGTCAGCTCAGCAGTTGAAGAACTTAAGAAGAAATTGGGTTCGATCCATTTAACCATCTCATTTATCGGCAATTATTTATTATAAGCAACAGATGGAGAAAGTTTCCAAATATAGAAAATGGGTACTTTACAATACAAATATTAGAAGGTGTGGATTTGAATTTATTCTTTATTAATGTTTAAATGTAGGGAAACATTTATCAGTATGTTCTTCACTGTTGAGAAAACGTGGGTCTTTTACGACTATTATATTGTACTTTCTAAAAAAAAGGTGCAGCTTGACGTAATATCCTTGTTACTCCTTCTTCATACCAAAAAAAGATCCTTCTATTTCAGTACTTCTCAAACTTTTTTGTTTGTTTATATGTAACCCATAAAAGTAAATAAAATAGAAACATAAAGACCTTAGAGTTTTAATTTAAAAAAAAACAATATTTTTCACACTTATTTTAAATATTTTATTTTTTATAATTTAATTATTCAATTTTTAATTTAATTTAATTGTTAAATAGATATAACTATTAACTAAAAATTTCAGGGCACTCATGTAGCATCCCAAGTTGTAGCATCAACCACATAGAGAACCTTTGCTCTTTTCAGTAGAATATGGAACATCCGAGGAATTTATGAATGTGTTTGTGCATATATATTAAAATTATCATCAAATATTGCACGGTAAAAGTAAACGGAAAAACGGTATTTTGTAATGAAAGAATGTGGTCTACTAGAAAAATAAAATGCCTTACACTGCAACACAAAACAAACCAATATTTTTAAAATTATTTTAAGTTATCAAGAAACGCTGAGCCGACTGATAAACGTCCGAGGGAGGATTGTATTAAGGGTGATCTAATGAATTTGGGTTTGGACGGTAGTCGGTGGACCGAGGTTTGTAGGCAGCGATTAGTGGTATCGGCATCGAGCCTTCGGGTTCGCTAAGCCTTTTATTATTATTATTAAGTTATCAAGAATCATTCTCCACAGCACCGCTAAATTACAGTCTTTTCCGGAGCATATAAAATAATATAAGAGGCGAAAACAATTCTTATCTAGAAGTTAAAGTGATACCTTTTTAAAAATAAAAACTATTATTTTTTTTTTTATTTTAAGAAAGAATATTATAAAAATGTTGTATACGGAGAAATAAATAAGTAATTGAAAAAAAATAATTCCCAATAATTACTCATAGAATCATGAAATATATAATAATCCAATAATAATTCTTAGCTATTTGAAATTATTTCATTTTGGAAAAAATCACCATTCAATTTTATTAAAAACACTCTATTTTGTTTAATATAAATATGATTATTATTTTGGAGAAAATGACGCTTTTGAAAATCTTGGATATAAATTAAATTGGATATGGATAAATGGGAAAAAAATTGGATATAAATCATTAATTATTTATTTAGCTATAAATAAATCCCTTAATCATTCATCCTTTATTATTGAACGATTTTTTAATAATTAATTATTATTATTTATTATAAAATTCCTATATTCAGTTAAAAGTGCTACAGAAAGCGAATTGGGAGGGGAAGTGGGAGGGAATGGTGGGAGGAGCTTGACAGAGAACAAAACGCTGTATCAGGATATCATCTTTCTACAGGAGCTCCTTTTAAATAACTCAGTAAATCGTTTGTTTATTTTGTTGCACTTATATCATATAATATTTTTATTAGTTGAATTGCTTTATCGAAATGTAATGCAAATTTTAAAACTATAATTATTAGATATAAAATATAATTTAAAATAAACTTAGTTTTTGTATTTTGGAGGTGCAATCAGTAAATAAACACACAAATAAGAAAAAACTATTATAATGTGTGCCGACGTTTCGACCTAAGTTTTATGCCATCAAAAGGGCTAAGAAAAAACAAGATAGCAATAGATGCAACAACAGTGGCAGTACCAGTAATAATAATAAAAACGTTAACTAGCAGCAAGAAAAAAATATAGTATAAAGAAAAACATGCTAATATTACTATGAATAATAAGAAATAAAGAAATATATGTTAATAAAGTATAAAGAAAAATATGCTAATCATATTGGGAATAATAAGAAAAAAGAAAAACGTGTTAATAGATAATCAAAAAAAGGGTGTTTAAAATATTGTGAAAATATAGAAAGAGACATAATGAATGATGTGAAAGATATATATATAGTATAATGCATGAAAAATAACAATTATAATGACTACTAGAATGAAGATTTAGGAGTATGAAAATTATATCAATATAATTATGATACTATAAGTAATATAATTGTAAGATATAATAAATGGAAGATATAATACATGGAAAAATGAATGAAAAAATTACAAAGTAAAATAAAGTTGTGAGATATAAAGTTATGTAAGCTTAAAGATAGAATAATTAATCATAAGTAATTATCGTAAGTGGAAAAAAAAATAATAATAAGTATAGAGAAGCAATTAACAGGATGGAATGAAAGTATTTATTAGGTATTTTTCTCCTTCTCCTGCATCCTATTAATTCTACCCTTTTTTTCATTATCAATTAACATATTTTTCTTTATACTTTATAAACACTATTTATACCCTATTAACGTATCAGCCTTTAATTCTTATAATATTAGCGTATTTTTTTTTATGATATGCTACCTTTTTTATTATTATTGCTGGTACTGCCACTGTTGTAGCATCTATTGTTATTTTGTTTTTCCTTAGTCCTGATGATGGATTAAAACTTACGCCGAAACGTCGGCACACATTATAAGTTTTTTCTCATTTGTGTGTTTATTTATTGACCGTACTCTAACCAAGATTCTCCTGAAACATTTTCCACCGTCAGCCATACTCTCGATTTTAAACATTAGCTTTATACGACAAAAACAATAATGAATAATGATTTGATGAATACTAATTTCTTACTGTCAGTCAAGCACGTCGAGTCATTTGAAATCCTGAGAGTCTAACCACACTATAGAAATGAAGTTTCTTGCCGGTAAGACTAATTCTTAAATAAGTTCTTCTTAAGTATCTTAATTTTTAATATAATTTAAAGATCTAAGACGAAATATATTAATGAAAAAACCTCCCACCATTAAAAAATAAAACAAGAACTCTCTTAATAAATAAAATTTAAAAGTGAAGCAAAGTTAGAGTTTTTCAGATCACGGGAATCCTTTTCCAATTAATGTTAGTCCTTCCATTGCTCTGTATTGCTGTACATAAGCGATACACAGGTGGTGAATATAAGGGGAGAGGGGTACATCAAATTTAAATTTTACTTGATATTTGGCGATTTATAATACAAAAAAAAAATTAAATTACTAATGTTAATTAAAAATTAAATAAAAAAGGGTCTATGACTAATTCAGCTGATTCTTCAATTCTTCTAGAGCAATGCTGGGATGTTAGAAAACACTAGCATCCAAAAAATACAACAAAAATTATTAATAAATTAAGAGCAAATATAATAAATAATATTGTATATATAAATGACTATCGCCAATTGGTTCTTTATTAAAATATTAAGATTCCCTCTCCTAATTCAATGATAGCCTGCTTGAGCATTCTTGTAAAATGTATTAAAAACAAGAATAGAATTTGTATATACATCATTAAATTATGTTGGCTAATTCAACATTCATTCCAAGATAATAAAAAAAAATATATAAAAAAAAAATCGGAATTATCACATTGTCTACCGTGATAATATGTAAAAGCTATTTCGAGAGAGGGAGGGGGATTATTGAAATGTTTATGTAACCGACGTAGTGGTAATGAGTTCCTATAGAATTCCTTCGGAACAGTATTAGCAAAGACACAGCGCATCGGACTAACCGGAAATAGCTATTATATCATCGATTTTACACTTGTTTACAATTTTCTCGAAAACGGCTCTAACGATTTTGATGAAACGTGCCTAAATTATTCTTCATAAATGTCTTTAACTTTTCATTTATGTAGTAAATCACCGAGGAATTTCAGGGAAAAAAGTTATGATGAAAAGAATATTTTATTTGCGCATAGCATAAAAAGTATGCATTTTACGGTAAATTATGGGTAGAATTGTATGAAAGGTAATTAAATTATCTAAAAAACAATAAAAGAATCATCAAAATCATATCAACAGTATTAGCAAAGATACAGCGCATCGGACTAACCGGAAATAGCTATTATATCATCGATTTTACACTTGTTTACAATTTTCTCGAAAACGGCTCTAACGATTTTGATGAAACTTGCCTAAATTATTCTCCATAAAGGCCTTTAACTTTTCATCTATGTAGTAAAATACCGAGGAATTCCAGGGAAAAAAGTTATGATGAAAAGAATACTTTATTTGCGTATAGCTTAAAAAGTATGCATTCTACGGTAAATTATTTGTAGTATTGTATGAAAGTTAATTAAATTATCTAAAAAATAATAAAAGAATCATCAAAATCGGACCAGTATTAGCAAAGATACAGTGTATTTTATGAGGAGCACGAGACACTAGATGGGTAACCAAACGCATCTGAAAGGAGACGGATGCGACCGAACCTCCCACCAACTCGCCAATCTGTAATATAGTAATTTAAGAAAACAAAAGTGGAAATCAACTTAATAATTTCTACTTTCACATTATGTAATGGAAACAAAATGTTTCCATGGAAACTAAACCAGAAACTTTTAAAATATATTTGCAACTTGACAAAGTTAAAATATATAGGTAGTGTACAGGATTGTTGTACTAAAATTGTTTAAAAAACTTTTTTATTGTACTTAAGTGGGAGAAGATGTGTATGCTGCTGAGTTTATTAGAAGCAGTGTTTATGTGAACTCTTTAAAATTGTATTAAAAAGATAATTACTATCGGACGGTAAGGGAAAGTTGTCTGATGCCCGCACCGCACCAGATTTTTTCTTATCAGATCGAGTAGGGGAATGGATGTGATTGTAATGGCCGAGAGAGGACACGTAGCCACAATGGATTCGGACCTGGGCAACAGAATTAGGAGGATTGGATTTGGGACGTGCGGGCCGAGCGCGGGTGTGACCCATCAAGTTTTCTTTCTCTACGAACAACCCATCCACTCAGATCCCAAACAGAATTCTCGTCCTCTTCGGTGATAAACCCGGAGCTCTTATGGAGTCGCTAACCCGATTAGGAGGCCGTTGTAGGAGGAATTGCTGTCCATTTCATAAGTGCAGGGCGTCTTGCCCGATCGTAAACAGCATTCTCCTTTTTTATGGTCTTCTGCCTCCGATGGATACGTTTTTAAATAAGCAAATATCGGCGAAGATATATTAAGTAAATGAAAAACAAAATAGAATGAAAGTTCTGTCTAACAATGTGGGCATTTAGTTTTTTTCCAAAAGTGATCCAAATTATCAAATTCTTATTTTATTATTGTATTTTTTAACTCATCAGGAATAAAAAATACATTATCATATTTATGAAAGGCGATGCTTTATCTATATCATTCTAGTCCTGGCAGCAGCAGAAAAATTATTTTTTAAAAATTATCTTATTTACCTATCAGCAGTGAGTTGGCTCCATTAAGTTGGTTCTTTGGAATCGAACCCAACACCCTTAACTTTTTTAGAATTTTAGAAGGATTTATAGGAATGAGAATGGTTTTACATACGTTTCTTAGACAAGACAAACGTACAAAAAAATACTAACCACTGGTATTAGTGTTTCTCATTTACATCGTAAGGTTGAGAATCAGAAACCTGAGATCAGTTCTTCCACAGAGACTCTTCAAGGCCTGTAGTAGGGCCAATTTCTTTTTATTTTTCCTCGTTTTACATAAAATGTAGAGTAGCCTCAGTGGGTATTTCGAATTACCTCAGTGGGTAATTCGAATCCTCGGGTCCGGATTCGATTTCGGCTGTGGGCAGAGAATTTATTTTCTATTACATAAACGTAGAAAACAAGTCAAGAGACCCCTCTGGGGCACACCCAGCCTCTATAAAGTGTATATCCTTCATTGGGTTTGGAGACAAAGCTGGCTATTTAACATCGATGTGGCCATCTTCCCATATCACCTCCTTGTTGGTCAAGAAACAGAACGTTCTTTCAAAATATAGAACTAAAGACATAGCATAGATTGCAGTGGTTTTGTTTATTTTTTAATTCTTATCCTACATAATTCTACAGAAGTATATACCTATATTTCTATTAATATCCAATGGCAAGTTACATTTTTTCTCTTCGAACCTACATAAGTAATTTGTAAGAAAACAAAAGTGTTACTTCTTAAATCTATCTCTTTCCTTAGGTATCAGATGTACATTTTAATACATTACAATACATTCAGTTCACCAAAAGGCATTAGCGAAATTTAAAATTTCGATGAATTAAGTCTTGAATTCGTGCTATGTAACATTATTATAAAGGTATAATGTAATGCTATAAATGATATTCAGAAAATTAATATAGTAGGGAGAAAAGACTCAGCTTCTAGAGTGGGTGGAAAGTTCGGTTTTAAAAAACTAGGTGTGACATGAACCTCGAAAGAAAGTGTTGTTCAGCATCAATCACGGTATTGGGGAGACACGCTGAATTACACTCTTTGAGATCGGTTCAAGTGAAAATCATATCTAATACGCATATTAGAGAAATAAGGTTAATAGGTAATTTAACTAGCTTTTTTAAAAATATCAACGTAAAAAACGTGTGCGTGGATTTTACTCGCTGGTAGTAAAATACTTTAGATATGAAATTACGGTAATGTTTCTAGGCTCTGGGAAAACAAAAACGGGATGTTTAAGGGAGATATTCGCTGCATTATCCGCCTACAACTTCTCGAGCTAGCATGACTATATCGTATGCAGCAATATGAACAAATTTAACAATATTTTAAACGTAGATTTGCCTAATCGCAGTATTTCCGATCGAATTATCAGTTGCCAATTATCCATTTACTCCTCTGAAGATCCAGTTACCGAGAAGAACCACCTTGTGCCCAAACAGGCCCTGAACCTAATTCACATAACCAGCTCTATAAACACAGAGAGAAGGAAGCTTGAAAGGGCCGTTCCTACCAAATCCTGTGGAGAACTAGAGGGTCCCGGAGGTCCCCGGGGATGTTTGTGGTCAGAGCCAGGTCCCTATTATTGGAAGGGGTGTGGTTTTGTTTGAGAGACATTCCACCTGCAGTCTCAAAGAACGTTTTCATTACTCCCTCCTAGGCCGACTCTAAAACATCAACATACGTAGCTTTGTCTGCCTACCTCAAAGGGAAATAGGTCTTGCAGTCAGTAGGTTCTTATGGTCGTGGCCTTTAGAGGGTAGCCGAGGAGGGGGAGGGGAGGAGAGGAGGAGAGAAGGGAGGATGGAAAGGAACTTGTGCGGGGAATGCGGTGACTGTCACCATTAGCGGAATGTTCACAGGCTCGGGGTTGAAAGGGGATACAAAATACCTGCACTTCATAATTAATTGAATAATCATTAAAAGTAAATTAGGCACTCCCCGATCATAATTATAACCTACAACATTCTAGCATCGTCCACTATTCTGTTAATAATTATAAATTAGTTTATAGCGCATGTTATGTAGTTCACTTACATACATTTCTAAGTTACAAATTAACAAAGAATTGTTTCAGTCCTGTTCGCGAATTTCAATACAAGCAGTTATGTAGTCAATAAGGTAAATTGAATAATATTTTTTCTGAAAGTTCAAAAACCGACCGAAAGGGAGAGCTGAAAAAAAAAAACTTATTTGAAATCGGTTTCAAAATAATAAGTAAATTAAATCAATATTGTGCAAAAAGTAAATATTATAAAATAGACCAACTAATTTAGAGACGGAATGGTCAAAAAGACACGACAGAACCATTAAATATCATTCGAATCACCCACACTATCAGATCAGAAATACGGATAAAATTTTAATTAAGAAAGGCATAAGCCTGACAGACAGTTAATTATTTAAAAAACACCATTTATAAAATGTTAGATAGCAATTTTTGTCCATATAGATTCGTCAATAAAATTTGGTATGAATGAATTAAATGAAGGCAATAGAACAAGGGAGAAACATGATAATATAACAATACAAAATTATAACAATGAAAAGCTATATCTAAAAAACTGAGAAAAATGGGAATGATAATTGATCATTTTGAATGCATAGCAATAAAAGTGAAAACAATAAATATGAAATAGTTAAAACAACTAAAATTGACCGGTTTTATAAGCTTAAATAAATACCTGGAATGACTGACAAAATTAAAAAGGCATTTTTAAAAGTACTACCATGCGAATGTCAGACTAGCAATCTATAATAATAACAAAATAAAATTTTTATTGACAAACGTGAAGGGCAACATAGAAAAGGAAAACAAGCAAAATGTCATTTATAAAATAAACTGTTAACAATACAGGGATAGGTTCCATATTGGAGAAACTCCACAAAATCTTAAAACAAGGATGAACTACATAAAACAAAAATCAAAAACCCCAAAAATGTTAATGCTACTGCGTTGGCTTGGCACAGTATAGTCAATAATCATGATTTTGATTTTAATGAAATCAAGATTTTAAATAGTGCTGAAGATAGTAAAGTCAGGAAATTTTTAGAATCAATTCAGATTACGAAAAATATCAATAATGTGGTTAATTTTAAAACGGACGTTAAAGATATTGACCAGCACAATGTTGATAATAATTATCAAAATAGATATTTAAAAATAATGAGCAGGATTTTTTTTTAATTTTAATTAGAACAGGCATAAGCAGCTGATTGACAGGATTAAGTAAATACTATATTAACAAAACAACACTGGGCACGTTCAAACAGATCACTCAGCACAGCAGGGCAATGGCAAAAAGAGACAATTGTATTCAACTCCAGCTGCAATAATTGTTTTTACAATGACTTTAACTGAGATATAGGATTCAAATTAATAATTGATTTTAATTATTAGTTTTGATTGGTTTTAGAACTAGGATGACAAATAAGAATTTTCTTGTACGAATATAACAACATGACAATAATCTTACTTTGGCAAAAAGGGATGAAAAAGTGGAAGATAAAGGTTACGAATTTTGATTGGGGGATAACGTATTGTAAACTTTTGCAAACATTCGATTAGTTATTTGGCGAATTCTCTTTCAGACATAGTTATATGTAGACAGGAATACTTTGAAGCTCTTGAATGTACATAGAATATTTTTTTAATTATTGATTACATACCTGTGTATATTTAATTTTTTATTAGTTGATTTTGTTGTTATAAATGTTTTTATAGTTGATATGGAATATTTTTTAGATCACTTGAAAATAGAAAAGGAAAATCCGAAATGTTGTGATAAATTGTGTATCAAATGAGGAAGTAGTAGATAAGAGAAATTTTCCTGAAATTAAATAATTTTAAAAGAATTAATTTAGTTTTAGTTCTTTATTAATTTTTTTTTCTTACTTATACATATGTATATATATATATATATATATATATATATATATATATATATATATATATATAGAGAGAGAGAGAGAGAGAGAGGCTAAAATCGACGCACCTGACACCAAGCTTCTGGCGAATCTATTTATTACTTTTATTTTGACCATTCCTAACCCTCTCCTAGATTCCTAAGGATTGAACTATTTCCACATACGATTTTATCTCAGACCATAGTATGTACATATATATATATACACACACACACACACACACATACACCATTATTGTAACACAAACCAAAATATAACTAAGGATATTGTTTGAAGTAAATTCCTTGCTTTTAAATACTGCAAGTGATTCATGACATAGAAGTGTGGGCTGACAAGAACATTTTCAAAATATCATAGACTAAGACAAGACCCATGCATATTTATCATAAAAGAATATGTTTAAAAAAATTATAGTTGAAAGGTACCGAAAAAATCTTTATCAATAGTAACGATATGAGGGATTAAAATTAGATTTAAAATTATAAAGGACGGATCATGTAAAATATCTTTGGGAAATAAGGCAAAAACCACTGAACGTTCTCAAATCTATTTGCCATTAAAACTGGTGAACAGATAGAAATTCCCACACCAAAATCGAACAAACCGTGGTTAGGAGTAAATTTGACCATGGAGCAATAAAATATTCTAAGGCTCAGAGAAATAAATTCTATTCTTTCTATCTCAAAATAATACTCTTTCTTATCAAATAATTAGCTAAACTAGCAGCAAATCGAAAACGAAATTTCTGACCTCTTTGACAAATTAAAAGAAAATTAAAATTCATCAACTTGGAAAACAAACGATACACACAAAATTCTGGCAATGTCGAATTTGAGCATTAAAAGGATCTTTCAAAAACCAGAAAAAATAATATCTCCGAGAATTCTGCTCCATTCGAAAGACAAAGAAACATTTTTATAAAAAATGGAAAAGCTCAAAAATAACAAAACCTTTTACACTGAACGTTCGAATATAAATAAAAATGTTGGCTGTGCAATAATACCGATCAAGATGAACTGCAATGCATCAGGTGTATGTTCAGTTTTGAATGCAACTGTCGTCCAGGAAGCCTAACAATACTTACCGAAAATATGGTCAATCCATCCCAGAGAACAAATGTTAAACTTATGTTGGTACTTTTCCATTTCAATATATTTTTGCAAAGAAAAAGCCGACCGAGCTGCTGCAATTGCCACAGAAATTAATTACCTAAAAACCACTAGACTCGAGCATGTTACTGCAGAAGATAATGGCAGGAAGAGGAGTCGAATAATGGATCGATAGAGGACGGTTAAAAGTTGAATAAAATTAAATCAGATCATAAAGAATGGAAAACAAGTGAGAGAAAATCAAAGCGAGGAGAAATTATTTTGTGCTGGCTCTGCATAGCCTACTTACAATTTTTCACATTAGCGGAGCCACCCATTTGCAGACAGAGCTCGATGAACATGGCCTTAAATAAAAAACCGAACGATCCGATACGAATTTGCCCGAAAAACCTCAAAGACTTCCTCAAAGATAATGAAATAGAATTGAAGAAGATTAGTCTTTATCAAACGATATGAACAAAAAAAGAGATATGAACAACGCAAAAGACTCTCGATAAATAAATAAACTCGATTAACAAATAAATACATTTTTCTTACAAAGTAAAAATGGAAAATCTTAGTTTCACTTTTTTTCTACTTTAATTTCATGATTTTTTGCTTATTTATAATTTCTTTTTTTTTAAACGGTATTTCATTGGTGGTACCTGTGATGGACAGCCCCAACCGCCCCCTCTTGATTCCACTCTGTTTTGATGTTTGTATTTTAAGTTAGTGAAATACACCTGTAGAATAATCTGTTCTGTCTGCCTTAATTGGAATTCGTAAGAACGTTAAATAAATAAAAAAAGTTACTGATTATTACTATCATTATTATTATTATGAGAATATACAATTAAATTCTTACTCGATTTAAAAATTTTTAAAACTGTCTTTTCCCAAAATTGTATTAAATAGTAAGTATTTTAACTAAAAAATGAACTGTAATCTTGTGAAATATTATTCAGAATCACGGTCAGAATGATTTTGCACTAATAATATAATATATAACCAATTATATTATAAAATATTATTTAGATATTATCTAAATGAAAGTGAGGCTGGATGTGTTGAGAATGAGACCTACTGATGATTGCTGGTGTCCTGATGCCAAGGTGGTGAAAGTTGGCTTCTTTGTACTGGGAGAGGGGAAGGAGAGAGGTGGTGAGTGAGTGGGTGGGTGGGACACTCAAAATAAATATAATAAATAAATTTTACAACTACTAATAAAATAATTATGTGATTAAATAACTACTAAAATATGATAATTTTTGTCACAAAAAATTCAAACATTCTATGCAACAAATAGCGTCATAAATTTTTATATTGGTTCTTATCAAGTTATGTTTTAATAGAGAGTAAACAAAACGGCTTAACTTCTGCATATATGCATTACAAAAAAAAAAGAAAAGAAACTTGTATTATAATGCCAATTTTTTTTCAAAATGAAATGGATATAACTGTTTAATTTATGTCATTTTTTAAACAATTCTACTTACTTTGCTAAAAGTCACTATACAAACTGCGTTTTTAATTTATTTGCCATATCCGACATTGTTCGTGAGCCATTAATTGATGAATGAGCTTCCATAAAACTTCGTTTATTTTACATGATCCTATTGAGATATCATCATAAAGTTTGCATTCTTGTACCAATGTGCATTCTTATATCAACATTAAGCCGATATCTTTTCTAAAAAATCAAAGAGATTTTTTAACTCAAAATCGAAATTTGTATTAAAGAAAAATTTTAATGTGTTTGTGTGATTAATCAATTTAAAATATATGTCAAATTAAACAATATATTTTAATGCTAATATAAGACTGTACATGCCGAATTTTAGGATGATTTCTCAGTGGGGTCATGCAAAAAAATGTTTTATTTTCTTGATTTTTTGGAAGAATATTTTAATTTAAATTTGAGTTATATTTAATAAAGTAATTTCTTCCAAGAATTTATATATATATATATATATATATATATATATATATATATATATATATATATATATATATATATATATATATATATATATATATATATATATATATACCTTTTTTTTATTATATATTTCTCGATCTTTTAGGGAATTTCTCCATCTTCAGGCCAACACTAAAATTACTGAACAACATTGTAAAATTCATATTATAAATAACAAAACAAAAACTAACAAAATACTGAACATAAATAATTATTCACATATTAGTTTTTTTAAAAATCTTTAACAATTAACATTTAATTAGCTCATTTACCTTATGCATTATTCCTTAATACTATAATTTTAATTTCCCCACATTTTGTCATTTCTTAAAATCAATAAATTTGATAACGTATTATTTGTACTAGTCACTATTATTTTTAAAAAACTAATAAAAAGAATGTACATACATACGGATATAATTACAATGTTCCAATCTCTAAGGAAAATTTTATTTTCCTCTCTCTCTTTTAATTTAGGCTCGTAAATTAACAGATAATGAATAAATCAAAAATATAAAAACAACAATATATAACATTCTGGATGAAAATTTTTACCCCAAAAAGTTAATTAATAAAATATAGTATGTTTATATCAGAAATAAACAAAATAAGATAATCAACAAAAATAATACTAAATTAAATACTAATACTAAGAAACAATATTCAAAACTGTAACAATGATGACGATAAAAAATGTAAAGATAAGAAAAAACAACAACATATTACTAATTTTTATACACACGAAAATAAAAAAGATAATGAAAAAGGGGACACAAATGAAACAGATAATGCGATAAATAAAAGCACCGTAAGTAAAATGTAAAATAATGAACTATATACTGGTATATAGTCAGTTAAAAAAAAATTATTATTGATTGTTATAACTGACCAAAGTTAAACGAGGTCCTCTATCAAATCGGCAGTTCGGAATTTCAACGCTTCTTTCTGTTTTTGACGACCAAACGCATTGTTCCATTTTCTTCAAAATTGGTACAAATGTTCTTTGAAGTATGAAAAACCGACGTATGTGAATGGATTTTTATTTACAAAATTTGAGCCACGATAGCGGTCATTTTAATGTTTCCCGTATCATCAAAATCTGTGTGAACATAAACATTCCTAAAAACATTGCTTAAGAGCAATTATAAAGAAATTGGGATATTGAAGAGAAAAAGGTGTTTCAACTCGACTGCTCGGTATTTCGTGTTGCAATAAAGAGCAAATTTTAAATTTTTCTCGAAGTAGTTCACCGAACTACTAGTATTAAACTTGATAGTTCTGGTATTAGTATTAGAACTAAAAGTTATTAAACTTTTTTCCTACTCCGATTTTCCCTTGGTGTGCGCTAAAGCAGGTGAAGGGGAGTGTAAATTTATTATTATTTAATAATGATTCAATGTTTGTAATCAACTTAGTAACCACTCTAGATTAAATAAAAAGGTTTTTTTTCCTTCATATTTGAGGATTTAACTCCAAATAATCAACCAGGAATACCAACATTCTTGTGTAGGTATATCGACTGAATAAAACCTTCAATGATAATATATTTATTGTTTATTATAAAAGATTGATGCACTATGAGTGCGATAAAAAAAAATTATGTTTATTTTACAAAAGTAGAAAATGCCGCGCAAAAGTAATATTATGAAAAAATATAACTTCCGATCTATTATATCCACATAAATACCTCCAATCCCAGGACTATCAGATGGTGCCTGGGTTGTCGGAGCTCGCTTATGTTTGCGAATACTTTTCAATACTTGTGCTTTTGAAACATTGCTACTTTCTATTTATTCATTACTAAATATTTCGCTTCGATAGCGTAACAAGTTAAAACTCTCTATTTTTTAGAAAATAAGTTAACCAGATGCCATGCTAAAAATGATCGGAACGTTTTAGAAAAATATTTAGGAAACCTCTTTGTAACCGTTGACAAGTTTAATTCAATAATGTTATTATTTAGATGAATTTTTCCAATATTTTCAGAAAATCTGGAATTGTCACATAGCTCTTATGTCAGCATCTGAATAATATTTGAATTGTACCACTCTCACAACGTTTTTTCAACAGTCAGAAAAATCACAACTATCGGGCTGGAAAGATTGCCAGAAATACAGAAACGGTACACACAGTGAATTAGGAAGGTAAAAATAAAACAATACGGCAATAAATTAACGAATATATCTCTGTTAATTAAACTACCTTACTTTGCACCTTAAGAAGGAACAAAATAAGAATACCAAATTAACAGCTTTATTTCTGAACGAGATTTAAACTGTTATCAAAGGGTGGCAGGTAATAATGGGAACTGTCCATTAGGTTATAATAGATGTGATCAAAGAAATTGAAACACTTAAAATATAATTATATATTTTTTTTTACCAACTATGTGGGTATAAACTGGTATCTCAGAATAAATTCTTAATGAATAATACTCAGATCATTATTTTTCATGACCCTTCATACAAATCGTCGATTATAAAAATAAAAAAAAAAACTTCAAAATAATAATATTATATATATATATATATATATATATATATATATATATATATATATATATATATGCCAATCAAAAGGAAGAGACTTTCGAGGCGCAATCAGGATTTGCCATTAGAATATTTAGACTTATGAAATTACAATGTAGGAAGTAATACTGCTCTCTTTGCTCGATCCAACAAGAGAGGTGAGTAATATAACTTCCATTCTCGAGCGGCTTCTACTGTTGCTAGGATTGTCACTCTTCTATCCATGAGCAGGCATTGGCGGATTTAGGGATAGTCCGGGAGCTGAGGCCAAAAAACGTGTCTGATTTCTAGAAAATTTTTGATCGTCTAGGCTAAAAGTACTCCACAATAGACTGGAAATATGAACGTCTGCCATCCTAGATTGGTTGCAATCAAATTTTATGGATCAACAATTCATCATTTTCGTCACTTTTTTTCAGATTTTCCCCAGTAACTCGCTTCCAGTGCATTTTATGTTGGACATTGCAAATGCAAATTGGACATTGCCAATTTTGAAAAACGCTAATTCTTCTCTAAGTTTTATTTTAATTATTTTTTTAATATTCGGAAAAGCAACTGCAAAATGTCAAAAAACGCAAAAAGTTAGATATTCAATGGTTTCTACTTAATAATTATTTTTCAGTACCTTCTACGCAGAATGAAAACTGATGCCTGACGATCATGAAAGAAATGCTGTTGCAAGACATCAGGGCTGTGACAAGAAAATTCCACGTGAATGATGATGTGAGAGCATTTTTCATTCAACCACAGGATGGACTTGCTTCTTGTATACAAAGTTCATGGAGCTCATTTATAACCAAAATTTTGTTGTAATAAAGGGATTAACCTTCATAGCTATCACTCCATTAGCCTATTATCTGGAACAGAAACCTATTCTTACTTATTTTACATTTTGAAGTAAAGAATTGGTTTTTGAAAGCTGAAAGTAGTACTCACGGTACGGACTTTTCCCATGCATATGAAATGGATCAAGCCCTCGATCATCCGAAATGGTGACCGATCTCAACACCTGAATATATCGACGTCGTTTTTTGGAAAAGGCTTAAGCGCCAAATTTATTCAATTTATTATGGGGGCTAACCACCATCTCTATCGATTCTCGCTCACGATATAGTGAAAAAAAAAGCTGCAAATCAGATAATTATATTATCTTTCAAATGAGCATTTGTGATGTTTCGGGAAAGGAAAATGTACTTTATAAAATATCTTACCAAGCAAAGAAATTAAGCAGTAGGCACCAAAGAAGTAGAAATTTGAGGCGTGTCCCAAGATGATCGCCCCAAGAGTGCCAAACTGGGAGTGTTAAGAAGAAACTGTGTCAATGCAAGTAGGCTGTTGGTTAGGACAACAGAAGGTAAAATGGTACAGAGAAAAATATTGAATTTGCAGTATAGCACTTCAGTGGGAAAAGAAAAAGGAAAGACCAAGAAGCTAAAGGAAGTGCAGAAATAATCCATGGAAGGATGAAGTAGAGAGATGCAAGGAAGTCAGAAGCCCAATTGATATCAGGAGACCTAGGGCCACGATGACCTGCAGCGCCGGAGAGTTAGTCAACGAAGTTCATTACGCTATATCTCTGCTATATCTCTGGTCCGATTTAAATGATTTTTGTTTTGCTTTTGTAGGGTATTTGATTACCTTACGATTGATCATAACAGGAAAAGAATTTTGACGGACAGATTTTTTTTTTTATTCGATATTTGGATTCTATATATCTTGAAACGTAAAACCGCAAATTATGAGGGGAGATTAAAAAGTTCTTCCCCCATAGTGCCTCTCAGCGTGGAGGTGCTTCAGTCCAAGTATGCCAGGCCTACCGATCCCGTGTCAGCGCTTTCATGTTATTTATCTGCTTGTCTCTTTTCTGGCCTATTATAGAAATATGTTCAATCCATTGCATTCTAGGTCGCCCTCTTGGGTGTTTCCCCATTGATATGGCTTCAAACAATTTTCGAGGGTCCCGGCTCTCATCCATCCGGCTAAGGTGTCCAAACCATCGAAGTTGTCTTTTTTCTGGGATACCCTTCAAGGAAGCAACTCCGAGATCTTCACGTGTCCGCTCATTTTTAATGCGATCTCTCCTTGTTCGACCAGCTATTCTTCGGAGATATTTCATTTCAGCAGCTGTTATTCTGCTTAGGTGTTTGTCTAGAGGTATCCAGCTTTCACTTCGATATAATAGGGTAAACTGCTTTAAAAATGTGTTTTAACATTTTTCTCTACCTCCCTATTACCTATCAATGTGTTACAGAGGTGGTAGTAGATAGAATTTGCCTTCTTTATTCTATTGGAGATCGCCTAGTCCAACCTCAAAATCCTAGAGATCACTGTCCCTAGGTAAGTGAAGTCATCAACCATTTCCATTATTTCACCTTTGCAGCGTATTTCAACAACTTCCTGTTTCCTGCCTACACGCGTTGCTTTGCTGTTTCCGACATTGATGGTTATTCCTTTCCTTTCCAGCTACGCCTCCCATTCCATTACTGCCTGCTGCAATCGCGCTTCCGAATCCGCTATGCGAACAATATCATCACTTGCGCCAGAATTGTCTTCAGATTTCATTTGCCTACAACAGTGCGAGCTGTCCTCCGTTTGCATATCTTCAAAATTTCGTCCATGTATGTAATGAATAAGAGAGGACTTAAGCATTTTTTTTTTTTTTTTTTTTTAAATCCCATCATATATGCACCGCGGCCTATTAAGGCCTATTGTGAGCTGGCCTAAACCGTTTAAAATAGGCCTCTAGCCTTTGCAAATCTGAGTAGACTCATTGGGTCCAACATTTTGCAGAGCTTAGGGTCCGTGATCCGGTCACAACCAAAGTGGAGGTACCGCACCCTTGCCAGCGCATCTCATCCACAGATTATGAGGAAAGCCGTCCTCCATCCCATAGCCTACACGTCGATGACTCAGTTAGCCCCATGTTGTGGAGGTTCAGTTCAGCTTATTCAGTTGACAGTATCCTATGTATAGTCCCGTCACCCTCCTAAGGTTACTCCTATCCATGAACAGAAGTATCTCACTTCTTTTGGGGCAGGGTCCATCTAAAAACAGTTTGGAATGTATTTGTTTTCTAGTGTTTTTCCAGTAGTCCTTAACTTTATTGCCTACAGCCACCCTGATAAGCCTTTTGACATAGCTAAGGCTTATGCCACATATGGGCTCTGGTGCACAAGCCCTCACCTCAGAGCATTTCCTAGCAAGGTAATTAGCCTTTTCATTCCCCAAAATTCCCGAATGTCCAGGAACCCATTCAAACCTTTTTTTAAGACAGTTTGTTAAGATAAACTTTGCATTCTTCCACCAACTTTGACCGGGTCGCATAACTACTTAAAGCTCCGATAGCAGCTCGGCTATCTGTGTGGACTGTAATTAGTCTGTTTTTAACGCCCTCCTCAATAAGAGACTGGCACAGACTTTATACCTCTGGTAATACTATATTGCTAATACCTCTGCCTGAAAGACAGAGATATGTCTACCTAAGGATATGAACATTCCCTCTCTGGGATTATCCATCCTCCAAATAACCTCCCCCGAACCTTGTACCGTCAGAGATCCATCTGTATAACAATTCAACAATTCCGTTGCATGGTACATGGGAGTTAGTTCTACTGATCTTAATACTATAGTGTCCCTCTCTATAGCTTTGTATTTGTATGTCAGAACACCTCATCCTGATCAATCCTATTAAACAGAGTCCCATGTCCCTTGTAGGCCAGAGATTTGGATCTTGTCCTTAAATTCGGAAATCTATACGCTGCCCATTGCAGCAGTGGGAGTGGTGCCAGACGTCATAAGACACGCCAGCCTTTGTAGTCTGCCCAGTATGGCTCGAGGCCGACTAGCATTGATCCTATCCCACCACACAGTTGCAGCATATAGTACAATAGGTCTGATCGCCGCCTTGTATAGGCCATAAGGCCATTTTGGGTTTCAGACACCACGATCTGCCCACGGCTCCCTTACATGCCCATAGGCAGCGAAGTGTCTTCGTGCTAACCTTGGTAATCTTACTAAGCCATTTTAGCTTACTATCAAGGGTAATTCCTAGATAATTAAGTTCACTGCAGATATTTACCATCTAGACGTGGCAGTCTGATTATCACATTTTTTCTGTTAGTGAAGATACAAAGGGTTGATTGACCTTCTGACCTTCTGAGGGTTGATGCCAAGACCATTATCTTTGCACCATTCTTTCAGAAGGTCCCTAACTGCTATGAGCAATCCGGTGATAGTCTCCGGAAATTTGTCCTTAATCAAAACAGCGATTTCGTCTGCATATCCCTGCGTATAGACTCCTGCAGAGCTTAGTTTGATCAATAAAGTGTCCACAACCAAACACCGGAACTAAACTGGCTTTTCAACTAAAACCGTATCTCTAATATGTCTGTCAATAATCTTTTCTAGAGCCTTCATCAAGAAGGATGTCAGACAGATAGGTTTGGACAGATGCTTTGGGATTGTCATAAGACTCCTTCCCAGGCTTTTGAATATAACAAACCTTTACCAACCTCCAATTATTGGGAATGTGTGCAAGTGCTAAACTTCCATTATATAGGGTTTTAATACAGGTAGGCCTTTTTGAAGTGACGCAGAGAAAATCCCATCGATACCCGCAGATTCAAAAGGTGCAAAAGTATTAATTGCCCATTCCACCCTCATAGAATTAATTATTCTATTGGCTTCAGCCCACTTAGTCCTGCCACCAAAGTGTTCATCTACGGTGGAATTAGCTAGATTATCGTCCAGCAGCTCATAGTCAGGAAAGTGCGAACACACCAGAGCTTCGATTTTACCTGTTAAGATATTTATCAAATAAATAAAAATTGCCTTTTTTTTTAGAGCCACCCACCAACCTATTTTAATGCAGTTAATAAAGTTTGAAATGGATAACATAGAAACTGGCTCTTATTTGGATCATTGTTTTTTTAGAAGAGCCAGAATTCAAATCATAGCTTATTTGGTATGTTACTAAAGAAATCAACATTATTGAACTATTGAAATAATCAGTAGTATAAAAATCTAATCAATTAATATTATCACATCGTTAATTTCCAAACCATTTGGAGTAAGCATTAAAAAAAAAAGTATTAATGCAAATGAGAACCCTCAAAATAATTTTCATGATTCATTAAATCCGACGCTTTAGGGCAGAAGGCGTTTATTAATCGCAGAGCACTTTCATCGGCTCATGCAAATCCCGACTAAAATTTAATCAATGCTCCCCATACAGCGGCGAATTACTTATGACCCCTCCACCCCAAACCCTGGCCTCGTCTCCTCCCCACTAGCTTACGTTTATAGTTTAATTGGTCCTGCATAGTTTCAAGCCACCCTAACGCCCATTAATCTCATAGATTGCCCTCCGCTTTATGGATTAGGGGGATCAGCACTATATTGCAACATTTTATTGATAGGGGATGTATCTTAATTCCCTTTTGTGACCGATTCAGTGCTGACGCGGGGAGAAATTTATTGTTGGGAACCAGGAAATTGGTGGAAATGAGAATATATTAAGTTTAGTTCAATTATAATCGAAACTTGAAATTTTATTTTAATTTTATTAAAATGAATAAATAACTAGACATCCAGACCGGAAACCCGTTTGCCGAAAGATACGGAAGGGGAGGGGAAAAAAAAATTGAATCGCTAAGAGCTAAAAGGCGATTTATTACTAAACTTGATTTTCCGGTTGATTACTTAATTTAAAATTAATGCACGTTGTGATTATACCACCATTGGAATTCTATATTTGGAATTAACGTTTCTTATTTTATCGGGAAAGATCGTTTCAAATAATAGAAAAATTCTTACCAATTTTCTTTAATTGGGGCATTGAGAACCAAAGTTGACAATCCCACATTTTTGTGAAAATTTAATTGGATTTGTATCAACGCATTCTATTTTATGCTATCCGCTGGCTGAGTAAAGAATTTTGTTAATTTCGATACCATTTCCAGGTTTTTTCTAAGTGGTAGGCCAAGGAGTGGGGGCGGGGGAAATTCCCAAATTTTCAGATTTTTTTCAGTTCTTGGCCTATAATATTTAAACGGCGCGCCATAGAGAAAATGTTATTCTATTATAAATTAAAGAACATTAAATTCTGCGTAAAATGAGTAAGTACTTCAAACGGATTCAGAAGAATCAAAATTGATAATCGAAAACATCGGAACCCCAGTTAAGACCAAAAGAATCTCGAAGGAAAATTTGTTCATTTATGATGTTTTGGGTACTAATTACGAATTTTAACTTTGTTTACCTCGAATTTTCCACGGAAATATAAATTAAAAAAAAATTGTTTTTTTTCTGCTCATACATGAAAACCACACATCACTGGAATAAATTCAAATATTTATTTTATAACAAATTAAAGAAGATTAAATTATCTACAATGTTGATTCTAAAGATTTTTTTTTTGGACGCTCTGTTTTGAAACGAACGCGAGCCGAAATTATTCGTAATCAGTACCGCACAAATTATAAATGAACAAATTTTCCGAACTTCTTCAAATTTTCCTCCAAGATCCTTTTCTGGTCTCAGCTGGGGTCCCGATGTTTTTCGATTTTCAATTTTGCTTCTTCTGTAAAACCGAATCCAACGTTACTATTATGTGACATCTAAGAACATATTGAAACCGTTTCCAGCTTTCCAACACTTACTTCCAACCAGAAAATTACTTCCAAGGTCCATAAAATAGGAATTATTCAAAATTTTTCTTTAAAAATTTAAATTTACACTTCTTTCATGCATTTTATTTTTCAATAAAAGTTTTATAATTTAGATATAGGTAATATTAGTTGAAGAAATAATTATGTTTTTCTTTACGACGAAAGATTTCCGTGTTAAATATTTTAAAAAATGGTTCATGTTTATTACTTTTGACGTTTTGTCCATATTTGGGGAAATTTTCAAACTAGAATTTTTTTATATTTTTTTTAACCTCATAATCTACTTGCAGTGAAATCAAAAGCTAAAAAATATTATAATATCCAGAATGGACAAAACGCTATCTCAATGATTTTTTTCTAATATACCTAAATATTATTAGAAGTTTAATATTAATTTAATATTAGAAGTTTTTGTTTTAGATCAGACAGGGTGAAAATACAATAAAAAACAGACTTATTAAAAAATATAAAGTTTTTTTTTTTAATTATTATAATTGCTAATGTTTAGACCAAATATCATAGGCGAACTTCAGGACTAGAGTTGCTAGAGAAGGTTACTTTGCCATAGAAACTCTTGTTTCTAGAGTCCTAACTTAACTATTAACTCTTGTTTCTAGAGAATTTTCGATTGGATGCCAAGCTAAAAAAGAAGGGACTTGGTCATCAAGAACAGGAGCCACTTCCAATTATGATAACATTAAAAATATAAGAGTCGACCTTTGAACATAGCAAACATTCTCGTATCAGAAAGGCATTCAACGCTCCCATAAAACATTGTCAATAAGAAAAAAATTACGATCCGAAATAAAAAAATTATTTTTATTTGTCAAATTACTTAAACTATTGATGGTTTATGGTACTACACGCGAGTAAACTCGCGTTATCTTATCTCCTCAAATATTTGAAAATGAACCTAAACTTAAAAAATATTACTTTCCTGCCAGAAAATATAGCTTCGAAAAACTAAGCTGAATAAAGAAATTTCTATTAAATCTGGATTAAATATCAAAATATGCTGTCATTTTTAATAATGTCCTCATAAAGAAAAACGCTATGCTAAAGTATTCTCTGTGTTCATCAATAAAATACCTACCTAACTCAGGTTTTCTTTAAATTTAAATAGTATCTGCGTAAATATTATATAAACATACCCTGCGTATTAAAATTGTAAATAAATAATTTTATAGACTGGTATATTAGCGGAGGCCAATCTTACAATCATTACGACGAAAAATCCAATGTACAGACTAAAAGAACATACGTTTCACACTTCGCACTGTTTCTTAAAATATAATAAGTGCTATTGTGAAATATTCATTTAACAATTGAAAAATGACGCTGGTTTGTATATATAAAAATATATATCAAATTTTCCTGTGATCATTTTCTAAAACGGATTTATTCCAATTTAGTGCAATTACCTCATCAGGATTTGAATACATTAGAGAAATTATCATGCTTTTTAGATTACTTTGAAAAATAAAATATGTGGTTAAGTAGAATAAAAGAAGGGAAACATAAAACGGTAAAATAATTGCCAACAATTTCTTTGTGTTTGTTAGAAATTCCATCCTTTTATAAATATATATATAAAATATATTATAATATATATATATATATATATATATATATATATATATATATATATAGATATATATATATATACATATATAGATATATATTGTGTAGTGCCTATATTCACAAAACTGAACATATACAAGTTCCATCCTTTTTTATATATATAAAAGGATGGAACTTGTATATGTTCAATTTTGTGAATATAGGCACTACATTCACAAACTACTATATTCACAAAACTGAACATATACAAGTTCCATCCTTTTATATATATAAAAAAGGATGGAACTTGTATATGGTCGGTTTTGTGAATATAGGCACTACAAAACCTAAGGGAACAAATAAGGCAGTTAATATTTAAATTTATTTATATTATGTAGTACAATTATAAAATGTAAAATTATTTCTTTAATATTTATTTATTATAAATTATTTAAACAAAAACGAAACAAAGCCGTTGATGACCTCAGAGCTTTATCCAGAAATTGCAACAATAATATAATAAAAATCAAGTAGTATCGTTATAAATTGAAATACAAAGGATCAAAATAAATTAAAGACAAATATTATAATCACGATATTTTCGTAAGATGTCAAAACAAAAGCCTAAGTTATTTTTACTATGCTGTCGAAGTTTCGCCAAATTGAAGCATCATGAGGAGTTATATAATAGCTAAATCACAAGATTAACAAACTTCAGTTTGTTAAAAATATGACAATATGACATGGTTCACTTATTTATTTTCATATTTGTATATATTATGCAATGTTTAGCAAGTTATATATATTTTTTTAAACTTAAAAAATAGACTTCAAGTTTACTGATTTAAGAATGAAATCAATTGAAGAAGATAACAGAAATTTTCAGTATTTTTAGTGACAAATTTAAAGGTTTCATTTGTGTTTCTTTAACAAGGTTAACTTTTAAAGATTTTAAAATTAGGGCATCTTTGAAGTGGTAAATATATCAATAACATAAAATTCTTAATTTTTGATGACATTATGTGAAGTCAGAAAAGAAAGCTACTTACAGACAAATGGTTTATGTGACATTATTTATAATTCATAGTCTTCATAAATTAGAAAAATGGATGTTTATTGCTGGAAGAAGAATAAACTTCGCAAGATGTACAGATAATATAACAAAATTCTTAAGGATAATGCATGGTGCATTGTAAGGTCTAATTTTGACTTCGATGTCAGCAAAATCTTTGAAGTTGGTGCATTTGTAACAATCTTGAGTTGGATTTTTTATCCCAACAGCTCCAATTTCTTTATTTGCTCCGAAATGAATTCCAAAAGGAAACAACTCCGCAGAAAATTTTAATCTATGCGATAGCAAATTCAACCCGACTTCCCAACCTATGTTGTGCTCCTTGATGTAAATAGTTGAAGTGTATTTAACTATGGTAGAGCAATTCTCCATCTGTCGGCTGTAAACATGGAATGATCCCAAAGTGAAGGATATTTTATGTTCTGGTTTCCCATCGGTCTCGTTGTTTTTTGTGATATCTCCTTGCCATGATTGATCTTGCACATTGGAAAGTGGCTCTGTCATATAAGATGCTATGACCCAGTACAAAAATGTTGCATTGAGAAACCAAATCATTTTTTGAAATCACATTAATGTGCCGATGATTTGAATCGTCGATCACAGACGATGAGCGCTTACTGATCACAAACACATCCCGAAGGAGTCAAATAATCAAATGGTTATCTGTACCGAGGATAACCAATATAAGCTCTTAATCCAACGTATAGATAATAAAGATAATTGGTCATTTTCACTTCCTTGTACGCAGGCAGTAAAAGAAGTATTGTAATCGCGAAAATTTTCGGTTTTCAGATTTCAACGGAAATATTCATTTTGGCCATCCCTGCATCCATTTTGACAAGTTTCGTCGTTACGTCTGTATGTACTTTCGTTCGTACGTATCTCGCGTAGCTCAAAAATAGTTAGGCGTAGAAAGTTAACATTTTGTATTTAGGATTATTGAAAAATCTAGTTGTGAACCTCACTTTTTGGTCACTGCATGAATACCGGAAGTGAAACTTGAAGGTCATTGTTAATTTTCATCAAACATTATATTAAAATATTACGCAAAACTTCTCAAATTTGGTATATAAGAATTAAATATTAATATAAATAACATTATAAATTTTGATTTAAATTGGCAAACCGGAAGTGGTATTTTACTTGAAGGTCATATTAGACTTTCATCAAAAATTACATTAAAATATAATATAAAACATCTCAAATTTGGTAAATTAGACTTTTATATCAATATAAATAATATAACAGATTTTGGTTGAAATTGAAGAGCCAAAAAGAGTACTTTACTTGAAGATCGTAATAAACTTACATCAAAAGGAATATTAACATTTAATACAGAGATCATATGGTTCTGCGATAAAGGTTATAAACGCGATTTTTTTTCCACTTTTTAAAACAATTTTATTACTTGTTTTAAGTGTTAAAATTGAGTGTAAAATTCTTTTTTTTCCTCTACATTTGTTAGCTGAACAAGTCTGCAGTAGGAGAATAAGATATAAGCTAAGCGAGTTCTTCTGCTTAAAATGTTGAAAACGTCTATTTCCAATGCTTTATCTAGTGATATGCTTTATCGCATAGACAGTTCTAATGTTGTAAAGGAACACGAAGAAATCTCATGGGAACTTGTTACCAACTGAAAGAAAACGACATATAATAACGGAATGAGACCTCCAGTAATAGCTTATGTGTGTGATTGTATGTGTCAATAGATGGACATCGCGACGCCGAGTGTCGTTTTTGAGATACTGCTATCTTTGGAATCTAGTGTCCAAACTCAGAGTCACTTTTTGAGCCGGTTTATAATTTAACAGGCGTAGTCATGCGGTGTCCACATCGGATATTTTTTAAGTCAAAATTGTTTAAGTATAGAAAAGTAGTATTAATTGCATGTAAAGAGTATGAAGCAAAATATGATTTTATTTTCAAATCACAAAACATATTTATCTTGTTGTGCTTACATGTAATTCTATTCAAATTAGGCAAACATAATACGACTGAAAAGTATTATATTTAAAAACCGTATTAACACCGTATTAGTGTATTATTAGCATACTGTCTTTTGTTTTTTTTTATTTTTTGTCGTTTGTTTTTAGCATATTGTTTTTAAAGCTGGCTTGATGAGTCCATCTCTCAATGTCCAAAATCATGTTATTTAACGCAATTTTAATGTCAAATTTTGTATAATAATACTGACTGATTTAAAATATATAATCAATCTTTATTTATTAAAAAAAATGCAAAAATTGTTTCGATTCATTTAGAAAAAAGTCATTTATTTATGCTTCAGAAGTTAGATATTTTTAAAAAAGTTAAATGATCAGAAAAATATTTTGGTAAAATGTTTTATAAAGAAATTTGATTAATTCATAAATTGGTATTATATTTTATTTTGATTTAAAAATAGTTATTTTACATATTTCAATAATGAAATAATATTGGTATATTCTTATGACATTTTTTTCGTTTATTAGATAATTGATATTAAGTGCTAATTTCAAATGGTTATGAGTTTAAAAAAAAAAAATATTTATTTTTTTATTTTTGGAAAGAGGATACGGATTTCATCGATTTGGTGATCGTTCATTAGGTTTTCGAAGTTGTTAATTTCGAATTCACTCTCGACATTTTGTTCGAGCGCGAACAATACGAATTAATTATTAGTTTGGCAAAAGTCTTCGGTATAGGTATCTCTTATTGGATTTTCAAGGACGCTAATTACGAATTTACAATCGGATTTTTTATCGCGCACGCGCCTTTCGATTTACTGTTACATTTTTCATTGATATCTAATGATATAATACATTAATAGATAAGGATCATTTAGGTTTCCTAGAGTTCTGATTCCATATTTTGAATTGAATTTTTGATCGAGAATACGGATTTCGAATGACCATTAAAGTTTATGTTATTTTCGTTATAGGTATTGTTTACTGGATTTTCAAGGGTTCCGATAAATTCCGAAGATACTATCGGATTTTTAATCGCACATGTGCTTAAGAATAATATATGTATATATATATATATATATATATATATATATATATATATATATATATATATATATATATATATATATATATATTTCTGTCAAATATGATCGGCAGTTTCGGCCAAATAAAGAATATTCTGTAGAATGATTCTTTTAGTTTTTGTGAACTTGTTGACAAACTTAATACAAACTGGACTCGGTGAATAATTCATGGCCATTTGACTCACCAAATTAGACATACTTTAATAGCACTCCAATACAATACAGAGAAATTAGTGACTCTGAAATGGGTAAAGGCACACTCAGGGATTGAGGATAATAAACAGAGATTACCTTGCTAAAAAAGCGGAAAAAATGATTTATTGCCTCAGACCATAAAGCACCTTTATTTTGCATGAAGAGGGATCTAACATTATACCACACATTAGGCTACACATTTACAGAAATATAACCCATAATGGTTACAAACTAACGCGACAACTGACAGAGCATTATAACACAAAACAAGATCTAAAACGATTCAAAATCATAAAAACTGACTTATGTGATGAATACGGACAAATTCAAAATTGTAAACATATACTTTATGATTGTAAATGATTTGACAGACAACGATTACAATTGATAAACAATTTAACTCTCAAAAATGGACAAAATGAAACAGAACAAAATTTGTTTCCTAAATTTAAGGCATACTCGTTTAAATTTTTTAAAAATATAGACTTCGACTCACTGAACAAAGATGGGAAGCATAGGTAATTTCTTTTAGGCTATATTGTGTAGTTTATTTGTTTTTTTAATCCAGTTTTGTTTTTGTTACACATATAATACCTATACATTTAATTAGTTTTTTAATTATTACTTTTTTTTCTTCTTATTATTAACTTGTTATTATTATCATTCCTGTAATATACCTTTAAGGCCTCACGCTCCGAAGTAAATTGAGTCCAGTAAACTCCACTATTTCAAAATACAATTGGTGTTCCCAACTGAAGCGTCTCTTGGATACGATTTTGGAGGGAGATTTGATTTTTGATGACCCTGCCAAAACAAAGACTGATATCAATAAAATTCTTAATAAGTATAAAAGCTACCTATATGAAAAGGATATGGAACATTTACAGGCTTCAGGTTACAGTGAACATTTAAGTCTTTTTTTCAACAATTACCAAAACCCACAGTATTTATAAATCCGGCTAACTAAAGACACTACGTTATTAATGCAAATTAGGCTATCTGGTAAACACATGATAAACATTTCAAAACATAATACAATAGTCAGAATTGATCCACAACAAGAATGTAAAATGTACAACAGAAAAAAGAAAGAAACACTTTATTATGTATTACTTAAGTGCCCTATATATACTAAATTGAAATTAAGACTTTAAGGGAAGGGACCAAGGAAGGGAAAGTTTTAATGGACTCGGAATATTTTAACCTCAAACAATAGATGAAATTAGAAAATTGTACTTAAATATTATATGGGAATTACAAATTATCGAGAGTTGGTTGGGTAGATCAGATTCCTTGTCTAACTGTAAATGATTATTTAGTAATAATAATTATATAATTTTTAACGTTATTATGTCAACTGGTTAAAAAATATATATATATAATTTGTTTTTATCGCTCATACTAATAATAGTTTTTAGCTTATAATGATTTTTAATCTTGTTACGTATACTATTTTAAGAAGGTGACTTTTGGCTCTGCTATTATTACCTTGACTTTTTTATTTGTATTTTTAAACTTAATTTTAATACATAATGTAGTATACATCGTTTTATTTGTTTATTTCTTATCTAAGTTTATGCAAGCTCTTGATTGTCATAGTTTTTAATTCCTAATTCTAGTCTGTAGTATGTTATTCAGTGTAGCGTAGAATTAATATCTGAATTTTTTTTAAATGAAAAAAAAAATGAAGTGTAATAACAATGATGATAATTTAGAGATAGACCCTATTTGTATAGGGTTCTTCCCAGGAAACAAATGTAAATAAATAAATACCTTTAAGGCATGGCACGTGTATCTCTAATAAACGTTCCTTATGTAGGGTTACCTTGTAAGGAAAATATGAATTTATATATATATATGATTGCTACATATGATGATGTAATTGCCGCATTGTTGTCGATAAATTTCTGGCCTATTCCCCCCTCATATCCCATACTCGCCAATGCGTGATATGAAGCTTTAATAATAAGGCTTTTATTCGGACCCTATGTTAGATTACACAGCTCAGTGCCCGCTACGCCAAGCACTTTGCTTTTTGCCATCACCCCATCACGATTAATCTAAAACACATTTCCTCTGTAAACAGATAATCTCTGAGCGGTGCAGAGTACACTCCCTCAGAGAGCAGTTAACCAGTCAATATGACCAGATTAATTTGAAAATTCATTACCGACGTTAATGTTCTTCTTAAAATTTCAATTTTTTATTCAATTTATAAGAGAATGATTTGGTTTTTTGTTTTCTTTATTCAAGTTGTCTATCCTCACCGATTTTGTTACAGAATATTATGGCAAAGCGACATACTACTAGTTAATAAGTATGTGAATCCATATATACACACACACACACACACACACACACACACACACACATATATATATATATATATATATATATATATATATATATATATATATATATATATATATATATATATATATATATATATATATATGGCTTATTGATGGAATGTGTTCTCCATTTCAACAACACAACTATTATTGAAATAGGTTCGAATTCAATACGGAACACAGTCAGTAGAAACGGACAGCCATTATATAAATATATAGAAAATGTTGAAGAACGAAGTTTAAATCACACCGAACCAGATTTTGTTTTCATAAGTAGTTTAAAAATTTATTTCGTGATTTAACATAGAAACCAACATAAAGACTGGTTCAATACATTTTTGCAGTCATATTTTAAAAATTATGGAAAACATAATTTTCTACAATAGTAATGATTTTATTGCAAATATTGTCAAAAACTTTTTATTTTTTTCAGTTGAGAAAGAAATAGATAGAGGAATAAGGTTTATAAAATATATAATAATTTGTATTATAAATAATCATTTCTATTTGGTTACAGTTATGCTTTATGCCCTCACAGGTGTTGATGGAACTACATACAATGTATAATAAAGACAAAATTTGGGTTTTGAGTCAGCAACAGTATTAAACTGAGGAAGTACGTTTTGTTCTTAGAATATAAGAATAACTCTAGTTGACTGCACTCAAACATTACGAATCTTCAGTATTTTTAATGAGGAGGTATTCAACAATGTACGGGAAAAACTTTAAATACGATTTTCCGACTATTTCAATTTTTGAGTTATACCTTTTATCTAAGACATAAGTCATTTATTTTCTGATTCTTTCAAGGAATTCGATAGCAGACAAATATAGACAAATTTTATAATTACTCTAAATATTATTATTTCAAATCTAGGATGCTAGATTCTCAAAATACATCGATGTTAGATACCAATAAACCGGTCTAAAAACATTAATCTTTTAACGAACTCATCGATGCCTTATCGCAATCCCTAGACTCAAGTGCTGACAAGACATGGATAGACCAGACACTATTTACAAAGACTCGGCTCTATACTACACGACCTATAAACTATAAAGAACTGAAGAAAAATCTATAAACTATAAAGAATATGAGTGAGAACTAGAAACAATGAAGACACAAATGGGATAATAATATATTTCACCTTATTATTCGATTGTTTCGAAGTACCATACATACTATAATTACTCCATTTTGAAATAAGTTGCACATCTGAGAGTCATTGGCCCTCACCTTCTTCAGAGTTCTCTTTCATCTCGCATCCGATTTTCTAGCCTGAAATGGCTAACTTGTTCCCCGACGAGATCCATCTCCAAGCATCGGATCTAATTCGATGTAAGCGAGAGTGGGGAAGAAGGAGAGGAAGTTAAGTATAAATTCGCCTTAGGATTACCATAAGAGGCGAGGAGCAATTAGCCAGTGACTGTTTGATGATGTTGTTAAGCGCGCGCAGGTGGGGGTCGTGAGGGGAATACCTTCAAATGGTGTTACCTCGCTCTCTTATTAAAGACGGGGCCCTTACGCGCATACTAAAACCGTTTTACCTCTGGCATTAATGTCGTTTGCATATTTCCATCAGCCTTGGATCTGCCAGGCACGTAGCTAACCCTTACCTTAACTCGTCGGCAAACAAGGACTTATTCCAACGGTAGGGCGTCTTCGGGTTCCATCGTGTGTGTAATTACTGGCTATAGTATTTCTGAAATTTTCATTTGCACCAGACGAAATGAAAAATGGGTATCATTAATCATTAAGTTCGCTTTTCTGGAAAATTAAGTATTCTGTTTCTAATCAGTATAAGGTAAAAACTCTAATTCAGGTCTATTAGCATAACAAAAACTAGCACGTAATTGTAATTAGTTGCCCAAAATAAAATATGAAGGATTTTTTTTTTTTATTGCCTACTGGGTTTTCAGTCCATTTCTGTCTCAAGTTGTCAAATTACAACTCGAATTTAGTCTGATAGACCTCGTGTAGGGTCGCCGGCACTACGCTAAGGATGAACTTCCTCCAGTGGGCTGATGGGCCCGACCTACTCTGGAAAATATGTTTGGTCACTAGTATTGGCCTAGCTAACCAAATTTCCTGAGGGAGGAGGGCGCAGGCTAGCATTCCTCATCTCCTCCGGAGATACCTACCTTTCTACGCCAATGTGATTGGAGGTTTACACCACAGGTATAGTAACCATAGTAGCTAACCAAATGTTTTCATTTTTGCTGCCTCTCTCCCCTCTCCTCCCCCCCCCCCCCCCCTCACCAGGATACTCACCTATAGTTACGTACTGCATCAAGTTGTTCAGTGTTTAACTTTAGTATCCATTACTAACGCACAAGCCCTCTTAGCTATCCCCACTCTCCCGAAATTACCATATAAGTTTTAAAACATTTGGCAATAGTATACTTCATAATAAGAATTTCACACATTACCAATCTGTAGATTTTAATTCCATATACGACAACATCACCCGACAGCGTTCTATAAAGCTCTGTAGAAGATGAGATTCCCCTCAAAAATAATCATTGATAAAAGACATTGGACAAACTGTGCAGAACGCGTCTCCGAACCCATGGACACGAACTGCTTGTAAGTAAGCGGTATGTATTTTTCTGCCAAGTTTGGAGAGATGAAAACTACATGGTTGTCCGAAATTTATCCCCTTATAATTTTTTTAATTTTAGGTGTAAGTGAGTCTGAGCTAAGCAAAAGCCAGAGGTGACTCTCTTTTTCAAACCATGAAGAAAGGAAACACTTCAAGACTAAAAATCCGAAAAGGGTTTTGGAAAAATTGCAATTTTTCTTCAAAATTCTTTTGAAGAGGGAAGCGTCCGACAGATTAAATTTGCAAAATTGTGTTAATTCATACCAATAAATAAGTAATTGATACCAACTAAATTTAAAAAAAAAAAAAAAAAAAAAAAAGCTGAAGCTCTTTTGATTTAATCCATTCTTCCAATAAACAGGACTGGACCGTCATAGTGATTATTTTAAAATTTGTCGCAAAAAATTAGGTGTAGGGCACATAGCTGTGTCATCCTATATAATTTAATATATTTTAAAACATTTTTTAGGGTGGCTTGATGCTGCCAATGCCTTAAACATATCTAATAAAATGTTTACTTCTGTAACTATTCTATTAATAATTGGAAATTAACATTACAGCTTACAAAATCATATCTTCAGGAATTGCTCGTAGCTCCTGTGAGAACCTGAGCTCCTGGTATCACCAAACGGAAAAGCGGGCACGACGCAGAAATCCGTCTGTCGTCCCCTCTCACCACTCTATTTCTCTATACCTAAGTATTGTTTTATACTTCTGTGGTATTTGAATTCATTACAGCCCACAAATGTATTTTATTTGACTAAGCAAGGGAAGTAATTAATAATGCAAAATGAGAGTAGTAGTGTAGTAAAAATAAAATATGAAGCATGTTTTTAAAATTTTTATCATTTATCAGAAAAACCTACAAAACTATAAATTGGACGAATATCTAATTGAATCAAACATAACGGTTTTTTCGGCATATAGCAAATACAAGTGGATACAATATAATTTCATTTGTTAATCAAAATATACACCTCGGCTTCAATAAAAATCATATTTATTTTTTAAAATATCCTCTACATAAAAGAGGAAGGGAAGTGTTCCGGAATAAATAAAGAACTTACTATTATTTTTAAAACCTGGGGGTATGAAAGAAATTTAAGTTGCCAACTCCCAACTAATAAACTAAATTATAAATAAATTGCAATTTATTAATTTTTATAAATTTAGCCCTCAAAACTACCATTTAATGTAATGAAACAATATAATTGATCAAAATAAAGATTGAAAAGAGATTACTCCTCAAATATTTGTAAGTGTTTAATCATATCGACCAACTTATTTAATATTAGATGAAATTAATATGGATTATATGAAGAGCAGGAGTAAAATGTATATAAAATCTAAGATAATTATAATTTGTCCTTTTATAATGTATTTTAAGTTACTTGCACATAATGAGATATCAAAATATTTGAAATAGATAAATAAATAAACTGTTAAATATTGCAGAATTATTTCGTTCTGAAGACGTGTGAAAAAGCCCCGTAAAACAATAAAAAATACGAGTATATAATATTGGAAATAACAGTTCACTATCGCCTTCAACATATAATTGATCACAAAAAAAGAAATTACAACAAAAAATTAAAAGTAGAGAAAGAAAATTGTGAAGTAAATTCTTAAATATTAAACCTTGTTTCCTAATAATTTGAAATTTGTGCTTAAATTTAAATTCCAGCACAAAAATACCTCACAAATAGAAATTATAATGACGTACATTATTTTGTTTAGCACTTTCGACATTTTATTTTCGAACTCATTAGTTCGAAAGAATTAAATAAAAAAAAAAAATAACAGATAACAAAAATTAACGGTGTTTTATACGACGTTTACATCAAAACAGATTGAGGAAAAAAAAATATGCATGATATCTCTAAATTTGGGAGTCATAAATATTAACAAACATTTATGATAACATTTTTATATCAATTTTAATTTTCCCACCCTAAATCTGGCACCTGATTATTTTAAATTGGAGTTCATGAAAAGAAGATATGATACGGTTATCGAACAATAAAATTTAAAAATTTCTTCTTTTTTTTTTATGATTTATGATTAGACAACCAAAAACTGCCGAACTTATAATAACAAAAGAAATAGAATAAAATTTAAATATATAGTTTTAATATTCTCGAATTATAATCATAAAATGGATTAAATTTTGCAGAAAAATTCTAAGATTTTTTCTCAAAAGTTTTGTGTTCTCCCGGACCAACTTAAGTTTGTCCCTGAAGTTTCATCGAAAATAGTCCGGGAATTTGGCAAATGTGTGAATGCACTTTTAGAAATAGTCGGTATAGCGACATACCGACATTTTTTATAAATCATATTTTTTGTATCCATGGAGTTCTGAATTCTATAAACGAAGATAGATAAAAAAAAAATCTACGAATTGAGTCGTTTATTTCCAAAATAAGCCCTAATCACCATTAACAAATTTTCTGGTACCACCAAAAACTATAGTTTCTATTCTAATTATGATATCAAAACCAATTTTTTATTTTTTTAAATATTCTAGAAAAATCTTCATTTTGCACATATTTCCGTGAATAAAATCTTTGATTATATTAATATTAATTAAACAGCATATTAAATTTTAAATAGATTCCAAAAAAATCGTTTAGGGTTCATTTTGGAAATAAACGACTCAATTATTATTTTCCCATTTTCTTGGGTGATTTTTGAAGTAACATGCCAAAACTCAATCTATGTCATACAAATAAATTTTAAATTCAGTAGTTGTGTTTTGATAAATGGTACATTTTAATATCTATTTTATAGTAAAATAATTTATCAGGAATAAATATATACTCGGCCTAATGTTTGTTTCATAAAAGGGAAAAAGGGGAAAGATTATTTCATTATAACTCTTGGCAGAAGATGGGCTCCTGTTACTCAGAAGGACTGGCGAGTCTGACGTACTCCGAATTCCACGGAAATTTTTAAAACGAAAAATGGTTTTCCAGCAACATGCAATCGATTATAATGAAATTTAATTCCAATTTTATTCATAAGTTAATAAAAATAACTCAATTCTTCAGGTTATTCTTTAATGTTTTTAATAATAACATAATATCAGTAGTATTCTGCTGGATTTTTTTTATACAAATCAAATAAAATTTAATTTCATTTCTGTATATTTCAATTTTATATTTATTGCAGAAACTAAATTATTTCTTATTGTTTTTCAGTTAGACTGTGTAAGAATAGACCATACAATGCTAATAATAAATCTTAAAATAGTCCAAAAAAACATGCAGCAACGAAATGTACGAAAAGAGGCTGAGACATGACATCAAAACTCAGCTATCTTATATTTATTACAAGATTAATAATAAACGGTCTTTCACCTTTTTAAAAAAAGGTAATAAAAGCAATGTAAAGAAGCAAGGAAAGGAGGAAAGAATAAAACAATATAAGGCACTGTTGACTTCACTTAAAATATATTGAAACAGTTTGGCATTAAAATACTGAAAATAATGAAAGAAATCCATTAAATCCATTAAATATATTTTCGGATAGAAATAAATTTATGTATTAGATCAAGTAATAAAATTATAAATAGGCCATCATGAAAAATAATTAAAGACCTCATAATTCGAAACAACCCAATGGGCACAGGCAAAACAGATTGGTATTACAACCCAAAATGATTCATAGACTTAATCAATGGATCAATGGATGTTTATCAAACTATCATAATTTTACATTCAAAGAATCAGTATTCAATTATTAACCTAAATTACTGAATATTGTTTGTGATCTAGAACATAAACAAAATTAACTATTGTGGCCTTGAGGAAAAATATTAGAAGAAAACTGAAAAAAATTGACGATTTTGAGTTATTTACTTTTTCAAAACTGGCACAGACATATTTATGCTAATTTTAAAGTTAATTAAGAGTTTTTGGGGATATAATTTTGTCTATTAAACTCAAGATTATGAAACATTATGCAGTATTGAATTTTTCTTTAATTTTATCAACAATGAAATTATAGATTTTTATTAGATTGATTTATATTAATTTTTAGGTCAAAAACAAAATAAAAATCTGCAAGTATTTGTAATTTATCTTGTTATCCACTTCTGATGATGAAATCATTGGTCAATAGGATTAGAAATTTTTAAGCACCTACAATAAATACATTCTTGGCCTTTCTGGGAAGAATTACTTAGATTGAAGGAATTAATTGCACACTAAAAAATATAGCACTAGTATGCTTTTAAAAGATAAAAGATAATTGTTAATTATTTTCTAAAACTGTCCATCGCTGGTAGGTAAGTGTAAAATAATTAAATAATTTTAAATATTAAAAAATAAAACTAAAATGAAAACGAAACAGTGTTTAAATATTTAGCCAATAAAAATCATAGATGGATAATGGACAGAAAAATATATTATATGGCAATTCTCCTGAACACATACAGTGATGAAAATAAGTATTCGTAGACTTAGTTTTCAGGTAAAAATATGTTTAATAATTTATTGAAAAATTCTTCATTAATTTTTACAGGTGGAGGAAATTAAAAACCTGAACTATTATAATTAGCAACAAAAATTAAACAATTCATCTTTGCAGGTAGAACTAATCATTTCGATTTATGACCCATTTTTGGGGAATTATCGTTCAATTTGGATCATTTGGCGCATTTTGGCTTTTTATTTGAATAAGAGATTAAGTACTAAGTGAAAACCAAGAGCTGAGAACAAACTAACAAGTTATTTTCACTATTCAAGTAGCAACTGTCAATCAGTACATTTGTTGCATGATAAATTTTCTATTTTTGTTGTTAATTAGGTTATTTTAACTAGTCTATATACTTCTGAAGGCTTTGGCCATAGAGTCGAATCTGTACTCTTTAGATGTCATGTCTTTAAGAATTCTTCTATTAAAAAGGTTATTAAATATATGGCAGAACCGAGGCAAGCAGAGAGAATGGACGAATCCATGTTCCAAGGTGATCTCGCTCTCAATACCAACTATTGTGCTCCAGAGTTATCTTCGCCGAATGAGACTCTCTGGCAGCTGTAGCACCATCACGAAGTGATCATCCTCTCATATAACAGATCATTTCTGACTATTGTAGATTGGTGCTTTGAAAAACTGGAGTAAATTAATTAACTTAATTGTGTAATCAAATTATTCCTTTTCCTCCCCAATGTCAAGGAGATCTTATTCTACATTTTATAACCTCTAACAACTAAGGTTAGAAGGTATATATAGTACTCAAGTTATATGACTCTGAACTCATCTGTGAAAAAATTGGTGCAAAAGGTTGGCCTCCCCAGTTCTAGAAATGGTAATGAAACACTGAGCTATGTAATATTAAACTTTAACTTTAACACTATTTAACTATGAATACAATATAATTATGGTTATTTTGTTGAATATGACATTGATTATTCACCTAATAATAAGGTTCTATTAGCAGTCTACCAAATGAATCCTTCACCACATTATTACAAATTAATCTGTCATTTCAAAAACGATCCATGACCATATTTTGAGACATACGTCGTTTCTGAAATAACTGATTCAAATTTAGGAATCTAACTAACTTTGTATTTAATTAAAGTTTATTCATTGTTTACTGAACAATTTTGTTTTATTTATAAAAAAAAAATTCAATCCAGTTTATTGTTCTGAAACAAACTTATTATTTCTTAATGACTGTATCAAATATTTTTTCATTGAACTGCATATAAACAAAAGGGTAATAAAAAAAAATTGGGTATAATAAATTTTTAAATATTTTTTAAGATTAACTATTGACCAATTGACCCCATATTTTTCTCTCTAATAACCGAGATTGTTGGGAAACATAAAAAATATAGAAAATTCATCACAAGCAATTTTTATTTAATTATTTATTTATTTTTTTTAAATTTAATTATTTATGATCATTCCACAGAAGTTTCCAACACCAAAACTAAAATTGAATGACAGTAGGTTTTTTTTTTTTAGGTCACAAATGCTTCATACCAGACAAAATCTTTAAAATTATAATGATAATAAAGTTGATGGAGAAAAACTTTTAAATGGCATTTATTCTTGTTCTATGGCATCTAAATGATGAGCTATATAGAAAATTTTCACAAGGTAGAGAGGCATAATTTTAATAATTTCTAGTTTAAATATATAAGACTAATCTCATTTTCAATTGTAATGAAATTCTTAAGTATTAATTCTTCATATTGAATAGTTAAGAACAATAAAAACCTAATATATTTTATGACAGATGGTTTAGAATTATCATATATTCCATACTTATCATGCACAACAAAATTTGTGATATTGTGTGAATTAAACCTCTATTAAACCTTTTTAGATTGAGTCCCAATTTTACCCTCATTTAATTACATCATTTCTAGAAATTTAGGAAATAATTTTGCAAATGCATAAAAATCTGCATATTATATTATTATAACATATATTTAGGCTCGTATTAGAAAGAAAGCTACATTAGCTAAATTTTGTGGAGTAAAATTGATAAAAATATGTACTTAGAATATAAAATGTAAAATATATATATACATATATATATATATATATATATATATATATATATATATATATATATATATATATATATATATATATTACCCATTACCCTCTGAATATGTCACTTAATCCTGTTTGCTTTCCTTTGCATTGAAAATTTCAAAATGTCATAATATTAATAATTTTTAATAAACTCATCATCATAATTTACATCTTTTACCATTGATGTATCAACTGATGTGGTGTGATGTATCTGTTTATACAGCCGATTCTAATCATTTCAGTCTCCAACTAAACAATTCTCTTCTTACCTTAGATTCCTCCTCTGAGAAGTGATTCTAGATCTCCCTCTAGACCAGGGTTGTCAAACTGGGGACTCGCATGTGGCTCTCGAGTAATTTTCCGTAGCCCTCGATGTCAATTCCTGAATCCTAACTTTAAAATATAGAAAATTTGTAAATGTCATGTTGCCCATGAGGATCTTACTTATTGCATTAAATGATCCGTGCTGTAATTGTGTTTGGCAAGTCTGCTCTAGTACAAAAGCAAGGTGACACTTCTCTCTTTTAAGTAGACAACCTTATTCAGAAATACTCTGTGATTGCTTTGATGGAGTTCATACTAAGACCGAATCTTGTTCTAATATTCGTTATTCTCTTTTTTATGGTTCTGTTCACATATCTAACCTTCTCCATCTGCATTGTCTGGATCAGCACAATTTTTGAATATTCGGTTAAACTTAATAAATTAATAAGGAAAAACTGATAGTTTTTCTATTTAGTAAGTAATAAATAGTAATTCTATTCAATCTATTTAAATGATGTGAAGTTTATTTTAATGTCACATTTAATTTAATTCACAAAGCACCAGATTGTCTTATCTCAATTTCAGAAAGAGGAAAAGAAAGAAAAATAATTAGTATGATTTTTATGGCATTTATATACTATAAAGTAACTTTTCCAATTTAACAAAAGAAGAATTGAATTGATGAAAAAATTAAAAGTAATTTTTTGTGAATTTATTAAATTCTACAAATTTTGTATGAAATAGTAAAACAAATGTACACATTTGGGAATTGATATACTGATATATCTGTTTTGTTGGTTAATAAGACTGTTGAATCCAAATTAATAATTATCAAAAAAATCTCAATTTTTGAGTTGATAATGTTTTTCTCTAGATGTGCACAAACGTATAATGTGCAATCCACTAGATAACATTTTTTGTCAGTTATACATCTACTGACTTGCTACAGCTTCTACTTTGGAGGCAGGAATAATAACAACCTCAGTCTGAAGAGATTTTGGTCAGTAATACATTTTAAAACTAGTTTATTATTTGGTACAGGAGGAATTAGGATTTTTGCTAGAGGGAGGAGGCAGCTTAATTGCTTTTTTCACAGCTCTCACTCCAATAAACGCCAAAAGTATTAGTATTTTAATAACTATTTATACAACTGTTATAAGTATTTTAGGTAATATATTTTGGAATAAATATCAACATATCGTAACATTAATTCATTTTATTGACTGCATTAAAGTCAAAACATTAATAATAATAAAAAAGAAAATAAATAAATATTCATTTCGCTTAAAACTTGATACCATCTAAATTATTCTGCGGAGGTAAGTGCCCCCTTTGCCCGGCTCATTTGGTAATTTATTTTGGCTAAAATTAGGTAAAAATTTTGTCATACATGATTAATATTTTTAGTATGATAGAGCACATATGAGTGATAACATCTTAAACACTTCATTAGATGACAGAACGACACTAAAATGAGCATATTCAACCAAATATTGTACATACAATTAATGTAATACATATTTATACAAATAGTATAAGACAAATATTAGTTCTGCATGTTATTTCAGATGAATAATTGAATGATGAAAAAAGAAAAGCTATTTCAAACTAATTATGTTTATTTTATTCACCCATATGGGTGAATAAAATATACATTAGCTCCTTAATATATGAGCTCCTTAATATATATTAAGGAGCTCATTTCAGAATCAATATACATCACAACAAGTATGTACAATTTTTCCAAGCTAGATACCAATCCGTATTTTCAGTATTTACTCTTTTCAATGAAAACTTTGATTTTTAGACCATATTTTTCATATGTAACCTACCTTATTTAGATCTGTTTAAACTTTAACATATTATTGTGGAATTCTTGTAAAATGATGAAAATGTAAGAAAAATAATTGGCTGGGCTTGCTACAACTTTTTAACAGATATTTATTTCATAATTCCTAAATAAAGATGATACATCTTATTTCTTAGCAGTGATTTATTATAATAAGTTTATAATAAATTTATAATAATAATCTACTGTAAAATTAAAACTGACTAAATAATCAATAAATATTATTTTCCCTATTGCCTTCCCTAAATGAATACCAACTTTTAGAATTTAAATAAATATGTTTTGTAAACCTTTATGCTTATAAGTAATGATTACAATTATAATACCTATAAATAGTTTGTTTTCTTTACTAACCTAATGCAATTTTAGTAGATAAATAAATAAACTGAGAGGGTAGGGATTCTAAATTAAACTGTCGTATCATCTGATTGAATTAGGAGCGTAGGTTCAGAGGAGAGCTAAAATTTCCAGAATAGCCAACAGAACCTACTTTATCTGCAGTTCCATAAATTATCGTGTTTATTGCTGTAGAGAGGGCGGTGCCTGAGCTTAAGCATATTGAATTTCTGTATTAATTGTTTCCATAGTAGTCAATCAATTTATTTAGTGCTAATCACTTCCCAAAGAGAATGTGATGGTATTATAAATACACATAGTAACTGTATCATTTATCTTAATCTAAAACATTATCTTTTCTTTTCTTGGTCAGTGTCAATGGCGTAACCAGAGGAGGAGTCCAGGGGGTCCGGACTCCCCTTCTCCCCCCTCCCGAAATTACAAAGTACTGTTACTTATTCTTCTATATAAGTAACAGATATAATTCTGTAAACAAAAATTGTATAAATCTATTTGAATGTTATTTTATATATAATATACCTAGGCATAGAAATATTATAGCTCCGGTTGCGATGGGTTTCTTTAAAGTATATCCTTGGATGGATCCCCCTTCCTTCGAAACGGAACCCTGGCTACGCTATTGGTCGTTGTTTCAATTTGATTGCTACTTTAAAAAGTGTGCTTCCTTTAATCAAAACACTGTTTTATTTGATGCTTCAATTTGTTTACAGAATTGTTTATCAATAGGTATTAAACTTTTATTGATTGCAATCGTTATAAACGATGCAGAAGTTTAATTTACATCACTACAGAATTCATAGAAATATGTATATGATTGTAAATGTATAATGATCTTAGCATAGATAAATGATACTGTACAAGGTGTAATTAAGTTATAGACACGGGTGAATAACTTTTATCCCTGTTCAAACCAACATATTCGACCAAGACGAAATCCTTCTTTCAATCCTTCCAAATCCTAAAAGTCGCGATTAATTGGACGAAGACGATTGGATTGTTTTTTGATGAAGCTTCCTCCGTCCGTTAGAGATAAGAGCTAAGTAGATTATAGGAAAGAGAGAGAGGAGAACGAAGAGAGGAAGCAACAATAAATCAAAGAGCGGCCAGAGCTTTCCCAATATCCCAGAACCAATAGTAAAGGGATTAAGGTTGATCCCGAACGATTTGTAACTCAATGAAGGAGAATATCTGGGGATTTCGTCCTTCGCAGCAGTTCACGACCAAAGAGGGAATTTTATTATAGAAACAATAAAAGAGAGGTGGTTGAGCTAACTAGGTCCCTAATCCTTCACCGGATATTGCTACGAGGTGGCAAGGTAATGGAATCAGTGGACTTTAGTGCTTTAGAAGGCGTCATTCATCTGACGGCATTGATAAAACTTTATTTAGTCAAAATCTCCATGAAACGGGGAGTGGAACACCGGAAAAAACTAAATTAACACAAGCTATTTTAAATTGAAACTCATCATTTTTACTAAATTGACATTTTGAGCTTTAACTTTGATGGAAGTTATCATCAGCCACAATATTAATAAAATTTTATAAAAATAATATAATCTATTCTGAATTTATTATTACAAATAACCTATCCCCTGTTATGAGGGTGTGTACATGGTAAAACGAAGAGATAGGTATAGACATTAGAATTCTAATATTTGCTAAGTAAATAAACTTCTGTTGGTTTATTCGTTAAAATTAAAATTATACATTAAAAAAGGAAACATCAAATGTAAATAAATCGAATATTTATTAAAGACACTATACATGTTTCTTATGGACATTCTTATTTTATTTCTATTAAAATAAAATAAGAAGTAAGATTATGGAGGTGTATTCAAGCGAAAATTCTTATTTAAATAATTAAAATTATTAACGTAAAAATTGGCATAAAAGTGAAAATGTAACATTCCCGGAAGTTACAAGAAACTGCTGGAACAATTTGAAAATTCCAGATACTTTTTTGTCGTCATATTTTTGTCATATGTTTTCATATTTTAAAGTACCAACCTTTTACTTACGATATCAGGTGAAGTGAATGAAATTGAGCACGTACTCATTCCTCAAAAAACTAAGCAGGTGGTCTGTATCTATGTTAATAAATAGATGTTACACAATGAAATACTTAAATGCTCTGTTATTATTTATTTATTTAAAATATATTTTCGGTCAAAACTAATTTTCTTTATTACTATTTTACAATTCTTTTAATTATTATTTTACAAGTTGCATTGACCATGTGCTCCACAAATATGGATTGATTATTGATTCAGAGTTCCTACTCGTGAGAAATGTAAAACGTGAGAATGCATATTATGTGAGCATGTAAAATTTGAATTTACCAAAGAATAAATCGGCGTTTTATTCACGTTTATTCACTTAGAAAGGTGAGTACGTACCCCGAATGAATAATCATTCCATATTTGTTCCATACACTTAGTAAAATAATAATTAAAAGAATTGTAAAATAATAATAAAGAAAATTAGTTTTGAACGAAAATCGGTTTCAAATAAATCATAATAGAGTATTTAAGTTTTCATTGTGTAACTTCTATTTATTCACATCGAATCAGAGTAACTGCTCAGTTTTTTGAGGAATTAGTACGTGCTCAGTTTTATTTGCCTAATGTGAGATTGATACATTTCAGCCAATAGATCAATCCATTAACTGAATAAGAGGATAAGATAGCTTTTATTGTTCTGATATATATTGGGTTTATGAACTTATGGCATCTTATGTTAAACGCCATCAGTTCTGATAAGGGATCATCAGAGATGCATGATTCCGAAAAGATCAATTTACTCTTTGCTACCACTGTGAAGAACTGTTACTTCTGTGGCTATCAGAAGCATAATCGCAACGTATGACCCGCTAAGAAGGCTGCCTGTCAAACTTATGGAAAGAGAGGACATTTCAGTTGTTTGTGTAAGTCGAGTAATTCTAGAGTAAGACAGTCGTCAAGTAACTGTGCAGCCGATGAGTGTGCTGCCTCTCCTCTGTCGTTGATGGAAGCTACGTTGAAGGTACTTGTAAATGAAATGGAAACTGATGCAGTAGTTTATATCGGGAGCTCGGAGAGTTTCATGGATTGTAATAAAATCCAGTTCCATCATTTGAGATGCTGCCCGTCAAGATAAAGCGTACCAATGGCATGAATCGCATTTCAATCACAGGTAAATGAAAACTGTTCAGTATTTTGGCTAAATACTAAGCTCTCTGTAATGAATGGTCTTTGCTCTAATGTTATGCTAGGCTACAACATTCTCCGTAATCATTCCAAACTTGAGCCTACATTTGGAGAGAGGAAAGAGGGGAGACAAAGACTCTCTTAAAATCTGTTGCCCAGCTCAAGCGATTCTCTCACCAGTCAGACTATTCACTAATTTCTTGAACTGAAACCCGATAGCTGTCCACTATCTTCTCTCAAGAACAAAACACCTTCATCCAGACCGAGATAGAGAGGATGTTGTTTCATAGAGCCCAAGCTTGTCAGCTTGGAGAGCACAGGTGTAGGTAGTAAGCAGTGTGACTTGGAAGAAACGAATGTGAATCGACTATTCCCAGACGTATATGAACTGATACTCAGAACTTGGTGCATACCCACTTCCCAGAATTGAGGACACTTAATGACGTTTCCAAACACAAAATCTTCAGAAGTATTGAATTCAGTTCATCACATACCATCAAGTTCCGATCCAAACAGTACACCGCGCTTGAAGGCTGAAGACAACTCTACTAATTTAATCGTTCACTCTTCGGTATAACGAATGACCTCTCTGTTTTTCGACATGATACAGATGAAATAATTTCACAAGAAAAACTGGTAAAAACCAAAGACTATTTTATTGACGTCACCATCTATGGAGGTCACGAAGTTGACCACGAGAAGAATCTAAGACTAAGTCATGAACAAGTTCCGCCAAGAGTCGGTTAACTAACCTTGCTATATTGTGTCTCGTCGCTCCTGATTGAGATCGATAAAATCCAGTGTTGTCGTTACCGGTCCCACGGGATCTCGCAGTTCTTTAAAGGGCAATGTGTATGTTCGGCCATTATTACTGAATTTTCAGAAAAGACTCAAATATTTAGTAACCTGACACCAGTTGCCTTTTGCTGAAGAAGCCATATCAGTATTTGAACCGTTCAAGTCAGATCTCAAATCTGATAATTCGATGTTAAACTTCCGGAAGAGGTGGTTCCTTTAGAATCTCCTTATCCAACGATACAACCAACACCAGATCTACAGCATCAAGGTCAGCGATCTTCGAGGCCACAGCTGAATCGTCGCCTTCCGTCGTATCTTTATTCAACTCTAGTTTATCATGATGAAATTTGATATTCAATAAACTCTTGTTAAAGGGTCAATTTATTACATTGGCAAAAAGGATTATCGGTTGTCACCCATAGAGGGCAATGCAATTGTACTGAAGGATTTTTAATGGTTACTTTTAGTATCAGAACTAGTATCTAATAGTATCAGAATATAGTATCGAACTAGTATCAGAATAGTATCAGAACCCTGGCCGAGTACAGCGAACTCTACCTTAAGGTAGACGTCATGCTCCTTTGCGACATATTTGAAAATTTCAGAGATGTCTGCTTGGGAGCATATTCGCTGGATCCGGCCGGGTATTATACGGCACCCGGACTCGCTTGGGATGCCATGCTGAAGTATACGGGAGTACAATTAGATCTATTGTCTGACTATGATATGGTCTTAATGATCGAGCGGGGGATAAGGGGTGGCTTGTGCCAATGCAGTCACCGGTATGGAAAAGCGAGTAATAAATATCTGGACCCAAGTCGAGATCCCCAGGAGGAATCGACATACATCGCTTATCTGGACGCCAACAACTTGTACGGATGGGCGATGTCGAAAGCGCTGCCGTCTGGCGGTTTCGAATGGGTTCAGAATCCGGAATCTCTAGATTGGCTCAACTTACCGGAAGACGGGCCTTTCGGCTACATAGTTGAAGCTGATATAGAGTATCCGGAAAGGTTACACAATTTGCACAATGATTTCCCCCTGTTGCCAGAGAATAAAGTTCCACCTGGTGGGAAATTTAGAAAACTTTTAGCCTCTCTGAGCAACAGGGAGAAATATGTTGTACATTTTGTAAATTTACAGCAGGCCATGGGCTTAGGATTAAAGTTAGTTCGAGTACATCGAGCTCTCAGATTCCCGCAATCTCAATGGCTTCATAGTTACATTGACCTCAAGACAAGACATCGACAACAGGCCACTAATGATTTTGACAAAGACTTCTACAAGCTCATGAACAATGCCGTTTTCGGGAAGTTTATGAAGGATGTGCGAAAACGACATAAAATTGAGCTTGTAGTTAGTCAACGATGACTAAACAGACTAATTGCGAAACCTACTTATAAGGACAGGACGATATACACCGAATCATTAGTGGCAGTACATCTGGACTTTGAACAGATCAAGATGAACAAACCTATTTATGTAGGGATGGCCATTCTGGATCTCTCCAAAGTCCGGATGTACGATTTTCATTACAATTCCATGCTAGCGTACTACGGACCAGAGAGACTAAAACTTATGTATACTGACACAGACAGTTTATTATATCTTATACAAACGGACGATTTTTATAATGACATGGACAACTACATGGACGAACTCGATACGTCTGACTACTCCCACGACCATCACGCACACAGGACTTACAATAAAAAGGTGTTGGGGAAATTTAAAGATGAAGCCAACGGAGTGCCCGTCTCCGAGTTTGTCGGACTGCGCGCGAAAATGTACTCGCTACAGATCCGCAACGATGAGGAAAATAAAAAGGCGAAAGGGATCAAAAAGGTAGCTGTTAATAATAGGATATCGTTTTCAGATTACCTCACCTCATTGCGCGACGGAAAAGAGTTTAAGACAACTTTTCGTTCGATAATATCGAAGAAACATAAGCTCTTTTCCGTCGAGCAGACTAAAACGTCCCTTTCGCTATACGACGATAAACGTCATCATATCGACGGGATTCGTACCTTGGCCCAAGGTCATTATTCCATACCGGATGTGTAGATGAAGTGTGGGGACATGACAGAATTTCTTCCTCTAACAATCTCTCTCACAATATTGACCAATGTAATGTAAATAGTATAAATTGTAAATAGTAGGAAATAATTTTGTTTAAAAAAGAAAAAAGATATTGAATAAAAAAAATTAAATTAAGCAAAGCAATTTTTTTTTTTAAGTATATATTAAAAGTAAGTAGTTTGAGTTTTCTTAATCGGTATTAGTATAAAAGTATTGAAAGATGAGGTTTAATATATCAAATCTCATTTAATTTATTTTAAAGATTTTTTCCTTTGTCTCAATTTATTTATTTTAAAGATTTTTTTGGGGGATTTTTTATTTATTTTATTTTTTAAATCTACACCATGAAAAAATGACCAAATGGAAGAAAGGTTTAAAAGAAATTTTCAATTATTTATCGTTTCCAGATGCTATTGAAGATTTAATTTTGTAAAGATCATTTTTTTTACTTTTTTTTTCTTTCTTTCTTTTTTTTTTTTTACTTGTTGATATAATATTGGTGTTTTTATTTGTAAACCAAAGAATGAGTGCTATGGAATGTGTGTTTCTGGCGTGGCTGCGATGGCCGTGCAAGTTGGGACGAAGGTTCCAGGGTGCCCGGTTCGGAACGGTATGAGCTAGATGGCGAGGCCGTGATGGCCGGGCAAATTGGGACGAAGGTTCCAGGGTGCTCGGTTCGGAACGGTGTGAGCTAGATGGCGAGGCCTTGATGGCCGGGCAAGTTGGGACGAAAGTTCCAGGGTGCCCGGTTCGGAACGGTGTGAGCTAGATGGCGAGGCCGTGATGGCCGGGCAAGTTGGGACGAAGGTTCCAGGGTGCCCGGTTCGGAACGGTGTGAGCTAGATGGCGATGCCGTGATGGTCGGGCAAGTTGGGACGAAGGTTCCAGGGTGCCCGGTTCGGAACGGTGTGGGTTCGATTCCCACTGGGGCAGTTAATATTTATTTTTCGGCGGCCCCGAGAAATAAATCTTGACACTCCCACTCTGGTTAGGCGCCAGGACAGGACCACTAAATGCCAAGAAAGAATGTATGTTACAAAATATTAGCATCAATATTACATCAACAAACCTCCCTGATGCACTCACACCTTGACGAGGTGGAGAGGCTTACTTCTAAATTATATTTAGAAAACTAAGATGAGTGCAAATGAAAATATGAATTTTATGAAACATTTAATCCTTAATATTTTTTAAGACAAAATTAGTTTATAGTAGGTCTCAACCATCACGGTAAGTATATTGATAAATACGCGCTAAAATCAATAAAAATTTGTTTAAAACGGTGACAGTGAAGAGTTGTGTACTCGATGCTCTGTACTTAAACATATTTAATAGGTTACAAAATGCTAAAAATCATATTAAAAACATGCTAAAATAGGTAAAAGCATGATAAGACATACTAAAAAACCAAAACAAATCTGGTGCGCGTATCACCCATACATTTATTATGGCAGCACTATTCTTATTTCCGGAAATATTTTTCAACCTAGAAATTTTTTTCTCTCCTTTAGTTAATTATTAAATTCCTTCATAGTTTATATTTATCCATTTTTTTTTATTTATTATGTTTCTACTTACAGTGAGAGGTGGTGGCACAGACATAGACAATTTACACTCTCACACATATTTTTTGAGACTTGATTATTTGGACTCAAGAGACCTTAAAACGTATATTTCCGTTGATAACTGTGATTTGAAACTTTTTCACGATCGAAATATGTTCTCTTATTATATATTTCATATATAGTTAAGTGACAGTAAAAAGAAAATCCGCTGAAATTCACAAAAACAGCTAAGATCAATATAAAAACAACTAATAGCAATTATAAAAATATCGAAAATCAATAAATACGTGCTGTAATCAAGAAAAACCGTTAAAGTAAAATTGATTATAAAAATATCTAAAATCCGTTAAAATCAATAAAAATTATATAAATATATAAATTATATAAATTTATAAAAAATATAAAGGTTATGTAAATATTGGAAGGCTACAGTCTAAAAAATGTATATTGTAGGACACCTTCGTTGGGTACACTCAACCTCTCGAAGATTGGTACAGAATAAATTGTGGTTTAAACGGGTGTTAGTGTTATAAACAGGTGATAAATAGAGTTAGAGAGATCGAAGTTGGCTCCGAAACACACGAAGACGAACAGTCTCGTACGGCTCTAAGGACATCCGAGATTAGCCGAAAGGACTCGAAAACATCGTGAGGACTGATTCGAGTGCAATTACGAGCCAGGTTTGTTGATTATAATTAAATCAATTGTACCTACAGCGTGATACAGTCGTTTCGATTCGTCGGTATATTTTAGGGATTAAAAGTTCGATAGGAACATAAAGGGATAAAAGTTAATCCTTTTAAGACAATTATTTATACTATCAGATATTAAAAATACGTAGTACATTGAAAAGTTGTTTTGTTTATGTTTCAGCGAGATAAGTAAAGGTAGAGTATTAACAGCTCAAAGTCCAAAAGCTCTTTAAATATTAGGAAGCCCTACCACTTATTTATGTTTTAGAGATAAACAGTTCAGGGTCCAGCAGTTGTTATAGGATTAAGGGACTATGCTATTTATTCATATGTTAGAGATAAACAGTTCAAAGTCCAGCAGTTGTTATAGGATTAAGGAACTCTACTATTTATTTATATGCTAGAGATAAACAGTTCAAAGTCCATATTTGTATTTCACCAGGACATTATCTAACTTGTCTATACAAGATGCAACCTGTTTACATGTTGATACACTTACATATTGTAAAGATTATGTAACCATTGAGAAGATTGCAAAAACACGAAAACGATGTAAAGGTAATGTAACCTTTAAGAAGGTTTATTTATATGTTAGAGATAAACAGTTCAAAGTCCAGCAGTTGTTATAGGATTAAGGAACTCTACTATTTATTTATATGCTAGAGATAAACAGTTCAAAGTCCATATTTGTATTTCACCAGGACATTATCTAACTTTTCTATACAAGATGCAACCTGTTTACATGTTGATACACTTGTAAAGATTATGTAACCATTGAGAAGGTTGCACAAACACGAAAACGATGTAAAGATTATGTAACCTTTAAGAAGGTTACAGACTATAAAGTACCCACTTTACGTACTACTTTACGAAGGTACCCACCTGACCCTTCATCGCATAGGTTATGATTATATAACCGTTGGGGAGGTTACAGACTATAAAGTGGGTACCTGACCCTTCATGGTATAGGTTATGATTTTATAACCGTTGGAGAGGTTACATACTATAAAGTGGGTACCTGACCCTTCATCGTATATGTTATGATTATATAACCGTTGGGGAGGTTACATACTATAAAGTGAGTACCTGACCCTTCATCGAATAGGTTATGATTATATAACCGTAGGGGAGGTTACAGACTATAAAGTGAGTACCTGACCCTTCATCGTATAGGTTATGATTATATAACCGTTGGGGAGGTTACAGACTATAAAGTGGGTACCTGACCCTTCATCGTATAGGTTATGATTATATAACCGTTGGGAAGGTTACAGACTATAAGGTGGGTACCTAACCCTTCAACAAAACCTCAAGTCTCTCAAACAGTAGAAACACAAAATGGCGGCCGGGTACAGTCATGCTCTACAAGATGAGTACTTGACCCTTCAACAAAACCTCAAGTCTCTCAAACAGTAGAAAAACAAAATGGCGGTGTAAGAAAAACAAAATGGCGGCTGGGTACACTCATGCTTTATAAGGTGGGTACTTGACCCTTCAACAAAACCTCAAGTCTCTCAAACGGTAGAAAAACAAAATGGCGGCCGGGTACAGTCACGCTCTATAAGATGAGTACTTGACCCTTCAACAAAACCTCAAGTCTCTCAAACAGTAGAAAAACAAAATGGCGGTGTAAGAAAAACAAAATGGCGGCTGGGTACACTCATTCTTTATAAGGTGGGTACTTGACCCTTCAACAAAACCTCAAGTCTCTCAAACGGTAGAAAAACAAAATGGCGGCCGGGTACAGTCATGCTCTATAAGATGGGTACTTGACCCTTCAACAAAACCTCAAGTCTCTCAAACGGTAGAAAAACAAAATGGCGGCCGGGTACAGTCATGCTCTATAAGATGGGTACTTGACCCTTCAACAAAACCTCATGTCTCTCAAACAGTAGAAAAACAAAATGGCGGTGTAAGAAAAACAAAATGGCGGCCGGGTACACTCATGCTCTATAAGATGGGTACTTGACCCTTCAACAAAACCTCAAGTCTCAAACGGTAGAAAAACAAAATGGCGGCGAATAAAAAAAAATGGCGGTCGGGTACACTTATGCTCTATAAGGTGTGCTCTTTAATGGGTGGAGGGGGTAAATCTTGGGCGCGGAGCATAGGTCAGGAGGTGCCGTGGGTCACGTGACTGGATCACGTGATTAAACATGTGGGAGAACATGGACCAGGAGGTGCAGCAGGTCACGTGACTGGATCACGTGACTAAAAGGGGGCGGGGCATAAGGGTCACGTGGCTAAAAGGGGCGTGGCATAGGGGTCACGTGACTATAAAGGGGCGTGGCCTAATAGTTAAGGTTAGGTCGAGGTGAGACCACGTGGTGGTTAAGGTAGGGTCGAGGCAAGACCACGTGACACTGGGGATGGAGGAATCGTGCGCCAGCTCCCGCATTTTCTCTCTACTAGTTATTTTATTCAATTATCTGAATTTTATTATTCCAATGCATTAAATTGCTTTGAATAACAGAATAATCCTGGAAAGACAAAATTTATTCATTTATCAAATTTTAATATATACTTGAGTTAAAAGTGGAGTGATTTCACTATACCTGGTAAACTAGCTATCACCAGACATATATACGAGAAATAATAAAGTTTTTATCCTTTTATGAATATCACTTTTTACTATTTGAGATTCTTCTAACTCTGGCTAGAATAGGTTGTAACTATCGGCGCAGCACAGAGAGGCTATTAAAGTACGAAAGGAGCATGATACCCCTCTACCTGCTGATACCCTCTTGTGTTGCGTGAAGCCAAAATGCAGGGCTAACTGTTGTGCGGGTAGCCTACCCCAATCCCTACATGTAGATAACAAGAGAGTTGATTGTTTTTCTGTTCTTTTGGAACTAACCGTTTTTAGTAAAAGTTTTTATAAAACTTTTATTTAAAATTTCTGTTAAAGCAATTGAGTTTTTTTAAATCAAAAGTTAATGGGTATATCTTTTTTTTTTTTTTTTATTTATTTCCCCAATATGGCCATTTCTGGCATACGGGTTTCAGCAGCAGTGGGATGTTGCGTATGGGATGTGCGTATGCCACTACCGCCAATAAAACTTTGAATTAATTTTTAAACTATTTATTTATTATTTTTATACATAATTTAAGAGTATTTTTAATTATGGGAACAATATTTGGGTATTCTATGGTGCAGCCCGGTGCGCGGTTGCACACCGTTTACTGATGGGGCTGCACCTTTGTGTACTTCCTTCCTGATTCGTGTAGTCAGGGCTGGCTTTGACTTACCACTCTGAGCCTCCTCTCTGCACTGCCCAGAGCCGGCACTAGACTTCAGCTTCTTCCTGCGGTTTCTCCTCAGGCTGTCTCAGCGGCGGCAGCCTCCTCTTCTTTGCGTGGACGGCCCTTGCCAGGAGTGAAATGTGTGGGACCCACGACCTCTCTCAACCTTCCTATGTACCATGAAGAAGGGGTAATTTTCCTCCTCTACTAACCTCCGGAAATCGGCCTCGTCAAAGGCATACAGTCCGGTTTTCCTGGATAGTCAGGCTCGATGTCCATCCATAGCAGCGCAGAATATTACTGCGTGCTCGGCTGTATCAGGCACACCGCAGGTGGGGCACCTGGGATCGATATTCTTGCCATGTTTCCGCAGCTTCTCCCGGAAACCCCCATGGCCTGTCAGAATCTATGAGGACCAGTAATCTGGATGGACCCAGTTCGCCCTTAGCCTAGAGTAGATGATAGGAAAGAACTTCTTAAGAGTTGCGCCCTTTTCACAAGTGACCTACCGTCTGTTCCACTCATCCAGTGAGTCCTCCCTCAACATCTTCTTCCACCTCCCAGGCTCCTCACCTATCCTCTGCTGCAGTCCCTCCGGAATTGCATCAGCCCTTGCCTCTTAACATCAAATTTGATGGTGTGCTCTCGCAGGATGAAATCCAAGGGGATCCCTCCGGCCAATACCTGCTCCGCCTCGTGCGACACGGTTCTGTATGCCTTGGTGAACCTCAGCAGTGCCAGTTTCTGCATGGTCGCCAGCTTCTTCTTCTGCGTTTGTGTGAGATAACGACTCCAAGAAGAGGATGCATACCTTAGGATGCCCAGCACGACTTCTTTTAGATGGTTCTAGTTGCCGGGTACCTCAGGCCCCAGAATGCACCCCCTAATCTTGACAGTCCATTCAGGGAGCAGGTCACCGTATCTCGGAGGTATCCCGAGGCACACCTCACAGACACATCCACAGAGTGACGTCGAATCTCTTCTTGAATTTCACCCCAAGGTATGTCACCTTATCACCGAGGCGGACCCCTTCTCCTCCAATGTTCAGGCTGATAGAGTGATCTGTCGAGCCTCTCAGCATTGCCTGCGTCTTGGCAGCGGCTATGCTTAACTTTCGCCTCTCACACCATTCCACAACCTTACTGGCACATCTCTCCGTATCTCCGATTAGTTCTGGCTCTGCTGTTCGCGGAAATCATAACCGCTAGATTGTTGACATAAACCGTCCCTCTGTCTCCAGTTCCTCCAACAATTGATCCCTGCGGGCAGCCCATCTCAATCCTTCTCTCAATCTCATAGAAGCAACCACGCACCTTTAGGCTCCTATCACTGAGATAACTACTAACGATGAAGTACAGGTTGCTGGAGGAATAGATATATCAACTTCTCAAAAACATAAATTTTTTTTAACAAATTAATATTCTTCACCTAAAAATTATTCAGTTTATTTCAAATCTTAATTTTTCATGTGTCAAATAGGTGTTACAAATGAGATATTGCCGAGGTAGGAAGCTAAATAAATAAGTACCTTGATCACTTGTAAGAATCTCCTTTCAATATTCAATTCAATATCTTTGATGATTAAGGATAAAATTAATGCTAATAAATAAAAATTTATGCAACACACAAATGTTAATTTAACAAAAATGAACATTGTGCAATTTTCTTCTGCTTTGTTGGCTAGTAGCAATGTTCTTTCAATACATAATTATTTATGTTTGCTTATTTAAAGTGAATGCATTTATGTATAAAAATAAACGCAGGCTGTTACTATTTCATCAAGTTCATTTATTTAAATACAAATTTTCGGTCTTTCAGTCATCCTCACGCATCTTTCAAAGATTGTCAAAATATTCATAATGCCATAATTAAGTCCAATCTGGACCAAGTCCAATTATACTGAGTCAAACTTTAAAAAATAAATTAACAATTAGGAAGCCATCTCAGTCATCACAGCTGTCACAGGTGAAACTCCAAAGAAGAAGCACTTATAACAATATTTTTTATTCAATGATTTTTCAAAAAAGTTAGTCATTTATAGTTAGTAATAGGTACTACCATCTTGTCAGTCTCCTTCTCTAAGCCCTTTGACAGCCATTCTCTCCACATCCTGCATCCATCTTTTCTTTGATTGTCCCCACAAATTAAAAATATAAATAATAATTGTGATCATAAAATACATATAAAAATAATAAAATATATATATATATATATACATATAATATAATTAATAATATCAATATTAGGAGCTTACTTTCAAATGTGCTTACTTTCAAGTTGTTTTTTCAGGTTTTATTTTCATTTGGGCGGACTGAATCAAACCCTCTGATCATTCCTATCAAAACTGAACAAACCCCTTTCTCTTGCAAGGCTTAAGTTAGAATAATTATTTAACTAGTACTCTCATTCATTTTTTCACATGACTGAAAATATTTCCAAAATGGATATGTGCCCTTTTGAAAGTAATCTCTTCATATTGTAAAATAATAAATAAAAACGTGAAATGTATATAATAAATAGTTTATAAAGGAATATAATAACTAAAAATATTTATTTGAATCTTAAAAAATCCTTTTCGTTCATATTTCCTAAAAATTAATATTAATTTCCTTTAAACAAAGTAAATTTATCACAACTGAACTCATCCATTGGGCCAGTTCAGTTATAGTTTTACAGGAATAACTTACCCTGACTTTCATGTAATATTTTATTATCAATCTTATAACATGGAATATATGACCATCACCTACACTTTGATCCAATATTTGCTGTGGGAATCGATCAGCGTTTCAACAGCGGTCCACCCACATAAGTTAAATCAATTTGATTTGCTGTAAAAAGCTTTCTGCATAAAAAGCTGTACTTTCTTGGAGTCAATTTATCTCTTTTCGCTGCATTTACCCATGCTTAACTTCTTTCAGGTTCCTATTTGCCTGGTAATCTTTTAAAATTAAGAAAAAATAACTTTAATTTTACAACAACACCTTTACTTAAACTTTATTACCTGCACAACCTAATAATTTTTAATTTTGGTGATTTTTATTTACCAATCATCTTGTGTAAAATAACTTTAATTATCTATCCTACCTAATCTATGGTACAAGTAAACAATTATATATATTGTACATGTAAAACAGTAGAGAAACACTTAATATTTTGATACCTGCTAACGAAGATTGAACTGTTTTCAAAGTGTTCATTACATTTAATGTCTAGTTATAGTTATTATTTTACTTTTCTAGTAAATTTTAAGTCGCATTTTGACAATAAGTTTCTATTTATTTAGTGCCACTTAAGAGGTTTTTGCAGGCATACTATCAATTTTTTAATTAAAAAATATAAAAACTTACCTAAAAAAGCTCAACTTCTTTATACTTTTGTCCTCACTAGTCTTATTATTACAACCACCAATAACTCAGATCAATGTGCTTGAAAAATAGACAGAAAAGCAAACTAAATAACCAAAGGTATAACAACTCCCTGAAAATACTATAGTGTTGATATCTGGAAAGTGATAATAGAAATGCCCAGAATTTTCTGGAGGGTGAGGGGCCCAGCAGATATCTGGGAAGGCTAGTTCCCTTCCCTGGAGATACCTACCTGTCCACTCCAATTTGCTTAGAGTTTGAGGCCACAGGCGCAGTTAAACAAATGCTTTATTTTATTTGTTTTTTATTTTTACTTCTTAGTATTTCTTTTTCAAAAAATTGTTTTGGGGGACCATGACCCTCTGGAGAAACCTGTCTGCACCCATGGTCATAAGCTGCAAAAGTAAACTATAAATTATAAGCTGGGAAGGCCTTCTCATCCTGCCCTTGCTGGAGTACATTAGGTGGTAACCCAATTAATATCAAATAACAATTGAGGAGTATCATTATGTTGTTTTCAATTTCTTTTTAACTTCTCCATTTATTCGAATGTCCTGGGTTTTTGTTCCTAAATTATTGGTTTGCTTTGCCTTTTTTAAAAATTTGATACCTCTTCCAGTGTTTATTAGTAGTTTTATTTAAGTAAAATTTTATTTTATCCCATTGTTTATTTGGATAGATAAACATTATTTTATTTATTACTATTGGTAAATATGTTTCTATGGTTTACAATATTCTGATTTGGTCGTGTTGATGCTTGTGTCTACAAATAAAATCTGAAGTAAGCCATAGCTCAGAATCATGGTGGATTTTGGCTGACAAGGTATATTATTTTGGCAAAAGAACATGGAAGCTAAGTACTTCATAAGATAAAAGGGTTAACAATCAGAGGATCCTTAATAATTAAAATCCTTCAGGACTTGACAGTAGTCCTTGTAAGAACCTCTTTGATTTAAGATTAGCTGGCAAGCCCCTCTCCAGATTTCACAAAGTGGAAGGTGAAACTAGCTTGTAAATTGAGAAATAAATTATGATAAAATTTATATATATTGATTATGAAAATGAACATCTTGAAATTATTTAAAAGTTTTCTACTTTCACTGTTCTTAAACAATGGAAAAAAATATAGCATTATTTATTAAATATTTATTAACATAGTACAACCAGCATAACAACATTTGTTCAAGGTCCTAAAACAATAAATAAATAAGACTATTGATATAAACTAAAGTATTGAAGAATAAATAATTATTCCTAAGTTTATAATTAAAGTTTTGTTTGTACAATTATCATCAACACAAGTAAAATAACTATTATGAAATAAAATAAATCACCAAATTTTCATTGATTGATAAATGTCTAGAATAGTATAATGAAATATAGTTGCAAGCGAATGTATATAAATAAATTCTATCTTTGGGTCTATTTTTATTCTGATAGTATATTCTATTTTGTCTTTAATTTTATTATTAGTTTACTGTGATATTTTCTTATGGACAGTTAAATAACATTTATAAAATAAATACATATAAAAACCAATAAATTCAGAAAAATATTTATGGGTTTTGGTTAGGTTTTTCATGAAAATTTCAAATGACCAGAAATATTCAATATAAAAGTTAATATGAATACTAATAATCAATGGAAAATTCTAAAATTATCTGCATTAATTGTTAAAATCTATACCAAAATTTATGGCATGTTTCATTTTTTTTAATGATCTGATAAGTTCTTTTTTGCTGAATATTTATCCTAGTTTAAAATAAGACTTCTAAAATCATACAATAGCACTTCACACAAAGTCATGTGATTATTAATAATAATCAGTACTGATATTTCAATACCATATAATAAAAAATATTTTCAGATAAAACTAAAATTGTGCTAAACTTGAATCAATGAGAAATTGGAAGGCAGAATTGTTGAATGCTCTTTAATCCATTCTGATGCTCTCTCTTTGAGTATTCCTGTATATTCTTCATTTCCTCCGATTTTACCTGGAATAATAAAAATTAAATAAGGCTTAGAGCCAACTGAAGAAACTAATGACTATGAACCAAATGGTCTAGATAGTAAAACAAATAATAGTTCATTGTTAATAAAATATTTAATCTTTTTTCAATTGTTCATCTTACGTTTTTCACTTTTTATTACATAGTCAACTATTATGATTTAATTTTATATTTTTATGCAGTTGTTACTGGGTTGCTTCTCAAAGTGACAAAAGCAATCAGCATATAATTCATTAATCAAGAATACCCTTGATGATGAGAGTGGGCCATTTCACAGATTGCCTAGATGCAGGAGACATTGAGAATGGAAATAGAAGTAATAGAGGTATCTGTACTGAGTCCACTCGTAAGAATAAGTAGGTAATAAGTGAGTAGGTAAGAATAAAGTTTTATGTACGATTTATTTTTGCAAATTTGTATTGGGTAGGTGAGGATAAAAGTACACAATTTTTACTCAATGGGGCAAAAGCATGCAGTTTGTGTAAATTTAAATTTGCGTTTAAATTATGTCTTTTTTGTCAACATAACTGTCTTCTTCAGTCTCTTGTAATTGGTATGTGTTGGGTACTTGTTTGTAAAACACTCCATCATAACCATCATGATAAAAATTATTAATTTTGAAAACATAAAACTGAAAAGAATCCTTGGCTTTCCTTTTTGACAGATAAGTTAGTTCTGAAGAAAGGGGTACCCTTTATCATTCTGATCTAATTTAGAGAAGCACATATCAAAGTCAGAGCTACTGTTGCCTTGGCTCATATTTGTGTCTGACCCAGAACATGAATTAGAAAATTTCTTTTTGGTTTGGAAGGGACTAATTTCCTATTAGGTTTTTCAACAGCTTCCTGTTATTAATTAGCTTCTTCTGCTTCAAGCCGTTCTTACCCCTCCCCTTCCTTCACCTATCCCAACTCCCACAATCTCCCCTCCCACCTCCCATCCTCTTCTATCCACCACCTATTACTATTATTATTATTAATGTTTTATATTTTGCACTACTACAAGTCACGAGGAGGCCCCTCACCTCCGATTCATTAGAGGAATCCTAATAGGAAAGATGATCACAGGTTTGTAAATAGTTGACCCACCTTCAAGTACCCACAGGTAGAATAAGGCAGTGTATGTATTCTGAATCATATTTTTTACTTGCATGATGTTATAATGTTACTAATTTTATGTTTTCTTTTGTTTGAGGTATCCGGGGAAAAAAAAAAAAAAAAAAAAAAAAAAAAAGCCGTTCTTTATTTGGTGTTGATGTCAGCAACTCAGATTTTAAGTCCTTGCTTTGGCGCTTTCTTCTTATTTTAATTTTTGATACAATTTAAGTATTAAAACCAAGAATAAAATAAGCTCTATTATTTTAGAATTAGTGATAAACCACTGTATAACGGGGTAAAAAGTGCGTACTTTTGCCTCATAGTCCTTGCGAACTTTTATCTCTTTTGTGCCATTTTGTTTTTCATGCCTCAACAGTTTAGTGAAATATGCAAACATTAGAGTTTGTTTGATAAATTAAAAGATCAAATGCATCACTATCAAGACAATAAATAACAAAAACAAAAGCTCTACTCTGTTTTACAAAATGGTTAGATGAATTATTAAATATATTACACCAAAACTGCTTGATCTATGATCTATCTTTTTTATCACAGAGGAAACTTAAGTTGGGGAATAAATTTGTTCCATTGTGATTTTCCCAGGAGAGAGCTGGAAACTGGCTGTTATAATTCTGGGTGAGACAGCCTCCCATACATTCATTTTCTTATATACTTCTTCATTGGTCACTAAGCCGAACCCTTTAGCATATTCACATTTAGGAACCTCTGAATAAATGGGTGTATAACCCATAGACATACTTCTCTAATTCCTTTCTTTTTACTTCAGAAATACCAAGAATGTCCACATTATACTTTGTGATCTCCTTCATGAGTTCAGGTACTTTCCTGTGATGGTTTTAATATTTCATGTACCAAATTTCAAATCCACATCATTACTGTGTTGTTTCTGATTAGTCAATCTAGTTCCGAGGCTAATATTACATCTTTAAATCAAAATGCGGGTGATTGGCCCACTAGGACCTAAGAACCTAGGACAGTAGGTCTGATGATCAAAAGTATGAATAGGAATATCACTGTTATGTAGACATTAATGAAAGAACTGCATGAATTTTAGAGATGGCTATAGAGTTATGGGCAAACACAGAGGAGAAAAGACAAAGAATGAAAATGGCCAATGAATGATAGATTTTTGCATTGATAATAACCTTTTCATTGGTAACTGCTTCTTTCCCCATAAGACGGTTCAGAAACAATATTTTCAGAACAGGAAAGGTACAGTGTTATTGATTACTTTGTGTATGAGTAAGATGTTAGACAATAGTTCACAGACATTAAAGTGATTAGAGGTGCTGAAATAGATATGGACCATTTGCTTTAAGTCGCAGACACACATATCATGAACTATAGAAAAATAAAATACAAGATATATGAAAAGATGTATGTGAGAGCCCAAGCATAAATATGAAATATATCTAGAAGTAAAACTGAGAAAGTTAGACCAGAATGGGATTTTGGAAGAATTCCGGAAGTTAATAAAAGAAAGCATACTGGAATCACAGATAAGTAATGTTTTTTTATTTTATTTTATTGATAAGAAATCTAAAACAGGAAAAATGAAAGTGGACATATTGTCTCAACCATGTCCAACTATAGAATATGCAAAAATATGATTTTCATATTCATCACTTTAAAAGATGCTAGTTGAGGCACGCATTTTGGTAAAGTCTTAAATTCTTAACATCCAAAAGACACCAGGCATCAACCCTTGAGGATTAGTTCTTCAAGACTTTGCCACAATGTGTGTCTCAACTAGAATTTTTTAAAACAAGGAACATGAAAACCCCATTTTCATCCCCGTGTTCGATAGTTGGAAATGGTAGGAACGGTATGATCACAGATGAAGACAAGATCGTGGTTAGATGGAGACAACTCGTTCCAGTTCTCTGATCTTAGGTAAACCCCAAAACTCTAGACAAAAAAGAATTCACGTGGCTAAATATCTGGATACAATCTGGGAAGAAGATATTGAAAGAGTCTTGGAGAAAGTAAAGCAGCAGGCAGAGATGGTTTATCATCTTTTATCATTTTCCCAGAGTTTATGAAGTATGGAGGAAAAAAATGATAAAACTGCTGCAATAACTTTTTCAGAAGATATGGGATAATAAGATTATTGTGAATGACTAGGAGTACATTATTAGTACGGACACATAAGAAGGATAGCACAACTGAGTGTGGCAATTATTGACTATATGCCTGTCCCAAGTGGCCTTCAAAATGTACATATTATTCAGTAACATATTATTACTAAATTTAACAAAATAATCTTTAATAGAAATGTATGGATTTATTTTTTGTTACCTTTTCTAATGAAACCTTGTTCTCTTGTATTTTTAAGTCCTTTTACATCATGAGGCAATCTGACAGCTCCACGAAAATTATCTATCCTCAAATGATTGTTCAGTCTGCTGATATCACCCTCACTCAATGTTTTCCCAAGAAATTTTGATACCTTTCTGATACAGTCTGGCATATTCTAAAATTATAGTTAAATCTCAATATTACTTTTTTTAGAGATATTTTAATTTCCATACCAGCTGGTGCATATCGCACGTTCAGAATGAAGGAGGCATATCTCAAAATTTCTAACATCATAGATTTTAATAGTTGGACCCCTGTTATCACAAAGAGTAATCACCTCTCAATTATCAGTCAAAACTAAAAGACACAACTGGTAATCTAACAACAAAAGGTGTTAGAGGAAAAACTCTGCAGCTTGTATGAAATACTTAACCTGTGCCTAATGTTGTTCTCATATAAAAAATTTTTTGATTCCCCTTTCATTCTGGATGTGCGAAATATAAATGAATGCAGTACTATCTAGAATTAAAAATATATAAAATTGACAATTTTAGTTAATTGAAAATCACTATGGTCTTTCAATCTTAAACTTTAATTGTAAGAGACAGAAAAATTTATTGAATAAATGATAACATTTTTACTCTTACTTTGCTGAGTTCCTCATAAAATAGAAAAAGAACATTCTCTTTATTTTTTACTTCCCATCCTTCTTTTATGTGTTCCCAAAATGGGGAATATGTCACTGAAAAAAAAATTAAACTGTCAATTCATAGTTAAAAAATATAATAAAACTGACTACACTCATTGAAACATTGTCAATCTTACATAAATCATTTTGGAAATAGTGCCAGTATTTTTCAAAGTCTCCTTGATAGTCAAAAAACCTTAAAAGTCTATTGTGATGATAATATGAAACTGCAACATCCTTTGGATTCCTTGCCACATATATTACTTTGCATTTGTTTGGAAGATCTGGAGGTAACAGAGATAAGGGTAGGTGAGTTTTGAACAGTCTCGGTGATGGGATGTCCCAGTCATACACTGGCTTTCTCCATAGAGCCAGTTTTCTTTCGACCTCAGGATGATTGTTATTTATTTCACGAACTTCTGCATGAAATCTTTCGTCATGGAATATTATATACCTAAATAGTTAGTTTGTATTATTTTATTGTTATCTTTGAAGTATAATTATTGCAAAAATAAAACAATACTTACTCAAGGAATGGAAACCTTTCGTCCATAGGAACATTGCCAGCAGTTTCATAATCTAAGTTATTTGCAATGAGCCAAACTAGTTCTTGGGTTAGTGTTGTTCCTATGAATTCATATTATTAATCATATAAATACACAATAAACTTCATTTTCTTTTAACAGATAAAATTATATATATAACAATGTATGTATATATGTCTGGTGGACAACAATATAGGCCTTAATACCATCTCAGAATGTAAATAAGATACAGATACTATATTAAGAGGAATAAATCAGTTTTAGTTCAGATCTCATGTGTGTTATTTCAAGCTCTCTTTTCCTTCTTTTCTTTATTTCATTTGTTTTTTTTTTTTTCGTTTCCAGCTGAGGGAGCTTATTATATATATATATATATATATATATATATATATATATATATATATATAGATATATATATATATATATATATATATATATATATAAAGACCAATGTTTCTATGTTTTATTAATTTAATAATAGAAGCCATGTGAGTTGATAAAAAATTGGAGTATTTATTTTAAACATTTCAGTTAGATGAATTATTATTGTTAATTTCAAAATAAGCTGGATAAGGTCCCATACATAGAGGCTAAAAAACTGTTGGTTATTTGTTCAGCCATTTAGTGAGCATCATTAGATGAAATCAATAGTTGTGATCAACTTAAAGCCATATTTATATATGAACTAATAATAAGCATTGGGGCACTGTCGTAAGGGGGTTGAAAAATAATATTTTTGTTGGAAAAAGTGCTACAGCTTATTGTATTTTTATAATATTATTGATATAATTATATGCATATAATATCCTACTTATAAAACATTATGATATTTGTTAAATGTGAGAAAAAAAGAGCAGATAACCATAGTATTAAAAGAAAAATAACTAGCAGTTTACTATTTAAAAAACTATCTGTTTTTCTTCTCATTATCTCCGAAATATTATGGTAACAGTTAGGGACAAACTGAGCAACAGGTTTTTACAAACAAATAGCACTTTTTTTTTGTACGATAACAGATATTTATTCATGCCTTAATCTTATGGATTTTTAAATAAATGCAAGGTAACATTCTATGCTTTTAAATAAATGAAGCAATGGATGCTCAACTTCAGAATAATTGTAAATAGTAGCAATCCTACCCACTATAGCACATTTTTATAATTTTTTTATTTTACATTGAACTTGTTTATGAATTACCTGAGCGTGGATATGTAATCACCCATACATCATCCTCCTTAATCGGAAAGTTATAAAAATTGTCTGCATGCTCTGCATATGCTGCTGGGAAAAACCATTTTTTCGGTCCAACTTGAACATAGCCATTCCTCTCACCAATAAAATCTTTCATTAGTTCTGCATTCAATTCCTCATCTAGAGATGTTATTTCATATGGAAACATTTTCTTGGTTATATATCTAAAACTAAAATAATAATTGAAAAAAACAACACAAATACCATTGTTGTGATTGTAAATTTAGGTTCATCTTTACGAGATAATATCATAGCATGGTATATTATAATAACAAGTAGAAATGCACAAACAGTCCTCTGAGTAACGAGTACCGAGTATTTCAGTCGAATACTCTTACTAGCCGGGATTAAATATGACTGGGGATGGAAGGGGACTGGTGAAGACTGAACTGCCTCTTCCATCCTCCAAGAGTACCTTTTGCCCATCTCTACTAACAAGCCAATAATGTGGTAAATGCATATTTGATAATTCCGCATTCAACTTAAAACTTAATAATACATTAATAAATGAGGTTAAAATACAAGGTTATTGTAGATTCGAACAATAACTTGTTTATGCAGAAGTAGAATTAAAAATAAATAAATAAAGTACAATATATATATATATATTATTGTTGGATTGTTAATAACGATCCCAGGATCTTTAGGTCTTCTGCTGACATCTGGGTACCCATCAATCTGGCGATCACAATAGGATTATCCCACTGTATCGAGTTCTATTTGTTACAACTACTTGTATATTTATTTATTTAGTTATTTTAATAGATTCGATTTTCAATTTTTATCATATTTTATTCATACCATTTTTTAATTATTTTTTTGTCATTATATACTTTTTTTTTTGTTTTTCAATTTCTTATTCATCAAATTTTTTTATCTTCTCATGTTCTTCTTTTTTATAGCTCTTTTTGCATAATTTTTATGTTCACTATTTGCTTCTTAAAAGATTTCATTCTTCAAATTGTCATAGTTATGAGCATCATCCCCCCAAATACTGTATACTGCCCTATCTCCCCTCCATGTCTAGTGTCCTGACCTCCTGTCACATTAATTCCCAATCCTTACCAGCTCATTATGATGAATTCCTCCAGTATTTTACTCATAACTTTTACCATACCTTTGCAGTCTCCGAAACATGGCTAAATCCCTACACCCCTTTTATTGCTTTAAGGCTGGACAGGTGTAGGTGTTGGCCTTTAAGTTCATAATGGCCTGAAATCCCAAATCTTAGATATCTCATCCCTGTCCGATCATCCTCATATTGAATTCCTTGTCGTTGAAATTTCCTTCAATGCGCTTACTCTCCTATATGCTTTGGTGTATCGCTCTCCCTTGGTTCCTTTTGACTCATCCTTTGAATCAATCCTCTACAATAATGTTTCTCTCTATAACAATATAATAATCTCTGGCGATCTTTATACCAATCTCCTTTCTGATTCTAACGACAAACTCTATCTCGAAAATCTATTCTTCTCTCTCCATCTCTTAATCGTCCAATTTTCTCCTACTCATCACAATTGCCGGTCCGATACCTGGTTAGACCTGCATGTCATCAATTCAGCACGAAATTTCCTTTCCTCTTCTCAACTACCTGTTCCGTTTCTGTCATACCATATCACCTGTACCATCATTCAACTCTGATAATTTTTATTTTTCATACATCTTTCCTATCAACCTTATTTCCTCCATAATGAAAACTCACACAAATTCCAGAGGGTCTGATGGAATTCCCATTAAGTTGTTAAAATCATGTCACTCTGAAATTCGACCAGTTCTTTTCATTTATAATTTCTCCCTCCAAAATTCAGTATTTTCTACCTCGTGGAAAAAAGCTTTAGTCCATCCTATTAACAAAACCTCCAACCCTATTTCTCCTAAAGACTATCGCCAAATTTCCATCCTCTCTAACCTTTCCAAGCTCCTAGAGAGAATAGTACAATCACAAATATCAAATTTCCTTGAAAAGTCCAAACTTCTCGATCCTCTCCAATCTGGTTTCCATCCCAGATTCTCCACACAATCGGCTCTAGTCAAAATCACCAGTGACTTTTCATACCGCTATGTATGAAAAAAAATTAATTGTATTAATACTCCTTGATTTCTCCAAAGCTTTTGATTACCTGGATCAATCTATCCTTTTTGCCAAATTAAAAGCACTATCCTTTTCCAACAGCTCTATTCAGTGGTTCCGATCCTTCCTTTCTGATCGGACTCAAGCAGTTACCATTCCTAATCAACCCCTATCTTCCTTCCTTACCCAGTCCTCAGGAGTATTTTCCCTCAGGGCTCGAGTATTTCCCCATTCCTTTTCAATTCCTATATCAATGATCTTTCTAATTCAATCCACCACTGTTCCCACCACCTATACTCCGAAAACTTTCAAATCTATTTATTGAAGACAGATTGAAGGATCATGAATTGCTTTTAAGATTTGCCTTCGGTATCTCGAGGCGGACTCATGTGTCCCACCTTTACAGTGAGTTAAAGTGGTTCTTCCCCTCCAACCGTAGACAATATTTCCTGCCAAACTATCACCACCCAGCAACCTTCCTAAATCTACAGCCTCCTACAATTTAAATCCTCGGTCCATGCACAGGAAACAAGATTGCGCCTTTCTGACCTCTATATCCCTTCCCATAGAACCAAAACATTCAAACATTCCTTTCTCACCCGCTCCTCTATTCTCTGGAATTCCTTTCCTCCTATTATCTGCCATGCTTTTTCTTTATCTTCATTAAAATCCCTCCTTTTCCAACACCTTCTTTCTTTCCAAAATGATGCTCGCTAATTGTGAAATTGCAGTCTAAGATTAACATCTAGATCAGAAGTAAATAATAGTTTTTAATGCACTAGCTTCAACTTTGCTAATCAGCCCATTATTCTTGTATTTTTCATTTTATCTCTTTTTCTATTCTTTTTTCTTTTGCTTTTTAATTTTTGGTTAACATTAATAATTCTTTTCAAGACAAGAATTTATATTATTTGCTTATTATTTTATTGAAAATATTGTAAATATTAATTGATCTTTATTTTGTAATCTTATGGCCAGATATTGTTTCTGTTTTATTTGTTACATTGTGTTATTCTTAAGGGATCTAGTCCCAGAATGAAATCCTTCTTCTATTCTTCTATTCTGTTCAATATATTTATAAATATGAAATTCCAGATGTTGCTGGGGTTGAGACTCAGGCACCTGCTGGGGTCCTGTGTTGGAGGAGAAGGAGAAGTCCCCAGGATGAGTGTAAGTACGCATATATGGCTATATTAATTTTTGCTAACATAATTTGTTGTTCATTTTTAAGTTTGTTGTATACTTTTATATTGTTGTTTAGTCATTATCTTTTAGATAAGTATGAAAATATTAAATCAGCTTCATTGCTTATTGCCGCTTAATTGCCAGAGTTTTAATATTTACAGAAACAAAAAGTCACATGATATGCAATCTATCATTAGCAATAGATATATTTTACATGAAAATCCTGTCATTGTATAAAGGGTGGGAGCATTGATATTCAACAAGTTATGTGATTGTATCAGATTTGTTTTTTGTATCTATTTTTTTTTAAATATCTCTGTTTTCCATAAATTTAGTATTTAACTTTCCTTTTGATTTCTTGCAATTTCATGTCAATCTGCCCTACCAATCAAGATAAATTCTCATTTTATGATTAATAAATAAATAAATATATACATATATGCATACACATTACGATTAAATTTTTTTTAAACCCTATCACAACCAAACTAAATGTAATAAAATAGTAAAGTTGGAAGTAGTATTGATGTAGAGTCAATACTGTACAAATTTCACATATTAAATCACAAATATATGCACATAGTTTACATAATTCATCAACCTGTCTTACTAGTCTGATTTTTCAAATTCATTATTTTCCATGGTGACACCGAATAAATGAAGAATAATAAATTCACAACCTACTAGTAGACTCTTTTCAAGCCAATACTTTAAAAGGATGCTGTCCATTGCCTTTCTATTTACATTTTAAAATGAATTTTAATTTTTTTTTTTTAATAGCTTTGTTCTGTACACTATACTATGTGTGCTTTTATTTCTACATTTCTATTTTGCCAAAAAACAATACAAAACAGTATGGCATTACGACCCTGTGTGGGTGCTAGCCTCCTCAAGGAGCCTTCGCCAGGTGGCTCTATCGAGTGCGCTTGCCCTCCAGTCACTAACATTCAAGATAAGCCTGGAATCTAGCACCACTTAATTTGCCAATCGCACTCTCCGTCTCCCTCTCCCTCTTCCTCTAGTAAGGTCCAACCTTCCTTTCAGCAGCTTTTTAGCAGGATCCTCCTCACTCATTCTGGCCACATGGCCGGCCCACTTCAATCTGTTGATTTATATACATGTAATTATGTCAGGTTCCCCCAACATTTCATACACTTTCCTGTAGGTGCGTCTTGTTCATTGACCATTTAAATTAATTGCCCTAAAAATTCTACATAGTAGCATTCTTTTAAGGACTGATATTCTTTTTTCCATTGTCTTTTTTATGGTCCATGTTTCAGAGGCATGTGTGAGCATTGGTCGAATACTGGCCATAAAACACAAGTTAATAAATACATTTGTTGTATATATATTGCACATAAAAACTATTTTCGGGGAAGAAAGAATGATAGGATTCTGAAAAATTAAGAATTAAATGTACTAATGTATTAAATGGTACAATTTGAAACATAAGATAGCATAGCTTGATTGATTAATCTTTCCATTTTTTGGTCAAAACTACATATTTTGGTTTTATAAATGACTAATGTTGTAGCTTAAGTAATCTATCTGGTTGCAAATTTATCACACTCGTTGAAGTATACCTGGATGAAATTTTTCCATCGATATGATTTTTTTTTTTACATTAACTATAAATATTATGTGAGATGTGTTTATCTGCCAATATTTTTTCCACAACCAGATGTTTCAATTGATTACATGTAAACAACTTGTTTCTTAAGGCACTGAGCCAAATAAATCTGTCACCTCTTCCTGTTGTAAATCTTGGCTTAATAATAACTTTTCTTCACGAATAGCTAACGCACTCTCTTGATCACCAATTATTGCAAGTATTATACAGATAATCCTTGCAAGAGTAGACAATTTTATACTTCAACTCTGTGTAATAGAAATATGGTTATCTTCACTCAAAAAAACATTTCAGATAATTTTCTCGTTTAGACATTTTGTTACTTATATATATATATATATATATATATATATATATATATATATATATATATATATATATATATATATATATTGTTTAAGCATTTTTTGTTTAAAAAGAAACTGAAAAAATAAAATGTAGAACACTATACCAAGCACTTTTTGTTTACGCTCATATTGTAGTTGGTCAGTGTTTACTTTAATTCTATTTGAATTTCCCATAAAATACAAAATAAGTAAGTCAGCATATGCATTAAGTAAGCAAGGGCCTGCCGAGATCAAAATAGAAGGGGAGCAATTTTCTAAATTTAATTTATTTCATGAAAAGGAGGAGAGAAACCATGGTGTCATGTAATAATTAATAGTAACATTAAAAAAACACAATTTATTTTTAAAAATCTTAATTCTTAAACAGTAGATCGCGAGGATTAGTTACGAAATTTTTAAAAAATTTCACTTTGGAAGAAGGGCACCTGCCACCAATTTGTCCCTCCCTGGATAGGCCCTAAATGGTAAGGAACCATTAATAACTGATAACTGATGTATGTGTATCAAAATTGGCATTACACCATTTATGTGAAAATTTTGTACAGGATATGCTCTATTTGTTAAATAATAATTTTTTTACTCTTTGCGAAAGAATTTTAAAAAACCGCCTTAAGTCTTCTTCTTACAGCCCATTAACTATGCACAAATCATCCCTACCATGCCCAACTATCTTATATGAAAAAATGAAATTTGAATATGCGTCACTTTGAGACGTTCTAATTGTGGAAAGTCTTGAATTACACAGGCCAACAAAAAAAAAAAATGTTTGAAAACTTTTTTAACTTTAATAGTTGATCTTTATAGATTTTTATGCACTGAATCTAAATCTGACCTTAGTTTTTTTTGTATCACCCATAGTTTTCCAGCAATATATAGTCTAAACCCCTATATGGTATACGGGAGAATTAATGAAACACTATGTTACATCATAAGCTTAGTTTGTATTTACAGTGGCTACTTTAAACAGTGATATAATGTGCTAATACAGGTTTTACTTGTCAACTGGAATTGGTCTATACTTTCTTTCTCTTTTTTCTTTGAAGCTTCTTGTGTAGCTTTTTCTACGATGAGTCGCTTGTTGAATTATGAAAAAACTTTTGTACTGAAAATACCTTATTCCTATAGTTTTTAGGATGCTGAATCCAAATGTGGTATAAAAAAAGCTGTATCACCCACAATTTCTTCACATTTTATAGTTAAATTTATTAAATTAAGCGATTTTTAAAGAATGGAACAGCTTTAATAGTTAAAATTATGGGTGATACAGCTTTTTTAATATCATATTTGGATTCAGCACCCTAAAAATGATAGGAATAAGATATTTTCAGTACAAAAGTTTTTTCATCGTTGGCATGTGTTACTAATCCTCAAGGGTTGCGTCTTCTGCCTTTTGGAGATTAGGAATTCAAGATTTTGCCACTATGTGTACATCAACCAGTGCCTTTTAAAGTGACAGTTGGTCATAGTAGGGATTATATGAGGCGTGGATATGCAAGAGGGGAAAGATCCAAATTTGAAAACTTGTCAGGAAATCCTAAAATATTCATAATTCGGGTGGTACGACTTTACATTCGTTACGCCTTATCATTGATTCGGGCCGAAATTATCCCAAGATCGCCGCACTACCACTCTCCAGCACGATTTGTGCTTTGTATTCAATTCTTGTATTCGAATTCTTCGGAATTATTAAAATTATTACTGCTTTAATTAGATATTATTTAAAATTATTAGTGCTGTCGACTTCCGCTCACCAAGAGATATACAAACCCCCATCAGTTCCTTTTTCAGTTGAGGTCGGGCTCTTATCCTAATTTAAATTATTACTGCTTTAGATTATTACTACAACTTCTCCAGTCCACCGGAAGTCGACAGCACTTATTAATTTAAATAATATCTACTTAAAGCTATAATCATTTTAATAATTCCGAAGAATACGAATACTAGAATTGAATATAAAGCACAAATCGTGCTGGAGAGTGGTAGTGCGGTGACCTTCGAGTAAGGTCGGCCCGAGCCAGTGATAAGGCGTCCTGATATATTTGAGGGATATATCACGGAGGATCTCTAATACAATACTATTTTTCAAAGGTGTTTTTTTGTTGGTACGACATAAAATGGATAATACACATATTATATCCCTCAATACTTATTAGTTGCATTCAAAACTATACATATTTTCTACCACTGAATGAGATAAATCAAATTAAAATAGCATGAAACTAGAAGGTATCCAATGATGTTTTAGCCGGAATAGGTTAAAATGTATCTTGATTATATGTTCTTCTATTGATCAAAGAATATAATTCTCACAGAACCGGAAATACTACGTGAAATGGTCAGTTGTGTAATTTGCCGTAATGCTTGGGTGAAAGCTGACAAGCGACTTCAGGTTGTGGCGTCATTGGTTATCGCTGATAACCTGAAATCTTCCCAACTTATCGAAATGATGGCGGATAAGATACCAGAATAGGTATGGGAAAATATCTTGTGACGGAAGAATGCATTGTCATCGCCATTGCGTCAGAGCCCCATGTCATCATAATAAAATATAGCTGAAATCAAAATCGAAAATTATTCTTACATCATTCTTATGTTTAAACGAATTACTGGGTAAATGGAAATATATATCAAACTTGTGAAGCAAGGCTCTCTCCTAGTAAACAGAATGGCTTGTCTGCATCCAACGATGTATTCTTAAAATTATGGATTATTTTAAGATTACAGGAGAAAAGTATGTCAAAATGAGAAAACATAACTTTAAGGTCGGAACTCTTGTTTCTTATTTTTATCATTTAACGAAGATGGAAAATTATAAATTAATATTTTGAAATATCGAAAACTGAAGGATTATTATTAATACAAACATTCTGCTCTTTAAAAAATAGAACTTTCCCAATCATCCATCATCGTGCTGAGGATCCAGAAAGAATAGATCAATGATGATTTGACAGAAAAATATGTAACAAATTACTGTCAGTTGTAGAAAGTAAACTAACACAGGAAATCAATTAACATTATATCTTATTTTAAGATAGCATTTTTTTTAAATATTCCAAAGAAAAAATGAACGAAAGTAATGAAGAAGCCGAAGTAAAAAACTTTGGTTCATATTATATTAATCTTCCTCAGTTATATGATCAGTTATATCACCGACAGGCGCGAACACAGAAGGAGATGGAGATCAGAAGGATATATTTGAAATCCGTTTCATAACTCAGTTTTGGGGGCTCCCCTTTGGTTCAAATGAGCTGAAATTCGGTTGTATGATTCTTTTCTAAGCCGAACGTGGAGTGTGAATATCAGTCAAAATGTCGGCCTTACTAACCGTTTTTCTCCCCACTAAATCCCCTCCAAATTGAGTTAGAAGATTGAACATTTTTATATGAATTGAGTCGGTGTTAGAGAATCGTCTATAAGGGGTTCCAAAATTTTTTTCATATTTCAGTGAAAATATATTTCGAGCAAGGAATCAACAAAAAGCCAATAAACAAATCCAACAACAATTGGTCTTCACAAATATGGCCAATGACGACACACTGTGTGGCAAATGATCTTTAAACCCAAAGATAATAAGAAAAATTTAAATCCAGATATTGAGTAACTAAAACAGGTTTGTTATTATGCACCTGAACTAGCTGGAATCCGATATTTTTCACCGTGAAAACCTCTTCATTTATATGTTTAATCCGGACTTTTACCACTGCCTGTTTATTTACATTATTATCACTTGCCCTTAAAATTTTATTTGTACTGTGCATCGTTGATGTCAGTGACCTCTTATTAGCTACACTATTATGGATTATTCACCTTAGGGTAAGTGTAATAAAATGTACTTTTAATATACTAATATTTTTTTAGGACAAAATACTTCTTTTCTTTTGACTTCTACGTGTTCCGATGCTCTTTTTTTTCATATTAGTAAAAGTAATTCTCAGAGTACTACAATGAAACAAAAAAGTTATACAAACTTGTACCTTCTGTGAGAAATGCATTTCTCGGTCTGATGTTGAATACTCACTTTCACAGCTTCCTGTTCTAGTTCCAAACGACTTCTCAACACCTGTCGGAAATTATTTGAAATGATTTTTGAATCTGATTCTTATACGTTGGAAGGCAAGTGTGAAGAGGCGAGAGAGTACGTTTTCAATCGTCTTGGCACACTAATCAATAAAAATACCCACCTCGATATAGATTACCCTGCCTTTTATAGATTAGTTTAAGTTGAGGTGGTCAGCATGTCATCGAATGAAACCCAAGTTTGTGATTAAGAATAAAGAAAAGTTTTCCGCTACCCTTAGTTTTGGTTTTTCAGAACATGGGAACAAAGCTATTGACCGCAATCAGTTTCATTTCTCGTCTTGCTCTGAGCGATCAAAATGACGAAAAAGAAAAGGTTCATGAGAATCGCACGTACTTAAAGAACTAACGTACAAAAATTCTTTCGGCAATTCACGAAATAAGTAGTAAAATATTTCTCTTATGCTGAAAGTGATTGTTCAACTAGTTCATCAAACGAAGAAAATAATGATTTTCTTTTATGATTTGCTATTTATCAAACAATTTTTTATTAAAATAATGTCACCCTCTTAGTTTTAATATTTATTTTTCTTTTCCTTAAATAACTGATGTAACTTTGATTAAGTTTAGATTTGACTTGCAATAATCACAATTTATCTGACTTGAACTGACAAACGAACTCAACCTGTCCAAATTAAAAATTGGCAAACAAATAGTTGATTGATTATCTTAGAAAGAACACAATGAATATAACATATCCCGTTTGTTTTCATGACTACATTAGTATACAACACTTATCTATTCCATTAGAGGAACAATGTAGCTTTTTGGCCGAAAGATTCGAACGGCATTATTAAATTCAGAAATAACTGCTTAAGATGTGATCGCAATTTTTAAAAAAATATTTATTTCGAATTCAGCATTTATCATAACATTGGAATGGTAAGATTCCGAATTTTGGCCCCACTTGTGCGACAATACGACATTAAACAAAAAAAAAATAATAATAATTGTTTGACTTTGAGGACCATAAAACTTTTAGAGAGGTTATCGCAGTTCCTTTAGTTCAGGTAGTCAGAAATTAAAAAGACCATGAATTCAGTCCATTTGCATTAATTAGTGCCAAGCACTTACAGAATTTATGTCATCAATAAAGATTTATAACAATTTAATAATTTTTACCAAGTTTATCAAATATTTCGCAGTTCTAGATCGTATCTACTTTCTCCGAGAGAAATCAGTGCTGTCAATAACCTCATTAATTTATCAGCAGGCGGCCCTTGTCTATACCTTTTTTATTTATTTTTTTTTAACAATAAAGAAAATTTTATCTTAATCGTTTTCCATAAATGATTAACTTCACCATCTAACTGCATTTGACCAATCGTTATATTTTAAGTATTTTCATTGATTCCTAATATATCAGCCATCGAAAATTTTATCACGTATAAGAAATGCTTTGTGGCATTAATCAATTGTTTGAAATTAAATTCTTAAGTTATAGGCTCTATGAAATTATGATTATTAATGGACAGAGTGCTTCATCCATGGGATAGTTATAATCGCGTTGGTCAGGCTTGTGGTGGCTCAATTAAGAGAAATATTTCATTCTGGCTCATTTTTACTCGATTTTATTTCATTCTGTTTCGCGTGGATTAAAAAATTCTTAAAATACTGTTATTAACACTATTTTAAAATCATGATTCATACATTTTAGAATCTTGAATTATATTTATAACCGTATATGCTTATTTCCACATCATATTTGTATGTAAAATGAAACTTTTATTTTAAATCTTCTAAAATTTGTTACTTAGTATTCAAAATTGTGATTTTGAATTAGCGATAATGCCAGTATCAGAAGTATTTTCGAACTGATATAAATATAAACTGCTGATACTAATAAAACAATAAAAAAATTAAAGAAAATAAAACACTGATACCCCTCCGTTTTAATCCTCAGAAGAATATCAATTTTTACTGATACGGAAACACGGGGTTTACTTGCCATTGGTTTGTGTAAATGGACCCTCAAGGCGTTTTCACGCAGTCCGATAAATCGGATGTCGGACCGATATTTGATTTATTGATTATGCTGGAAATGAACGATCCGACTCTGATAATGATTGGGCCGTGGGATAACGGCCTTAAGCGGTAAGCGGGCAAAGTGGCCGCGTAGGGAGCCGGCGCTCATTGCAAGGGCGCAGAGGTCTTAAAATATCTTAACATAAAGATTTTAGAAATGACCGAAAAGTTTCAAAAAACCCTCCATCAAATCGGGGACCAGAAAGCTTTAATTTTAAGTTTGGGCGGATAAACGGAAAGCGGACTATGCGGCCGCGTTTGGCCCCGACTTGTCTTGATTCTTCTCTAGATATAAGAGGCCAAACAGTGGAAATTAACTTTGAACTTCAATTCTAAGTAAAATTGTATCCAACACAAACTCTTCGTCGAAATGTTATATTTGCGGGGCACCTCCAGTGGAGATATATTTGTAAAGAAGTACGGAAAAAAAACAACTCCAAATACTCAATAATGTCGTTTTGGTTTGTCCTCATTACACTGTTGGATAAGATTTTTACTAAGATATGATGTTTACTTCATATTTCGCGTAGGCTGCCATTTAAGAAATGACAAGTGAGGGGTGAAGAAAACAATATAATGTTTGCAAACAACAAAAAATTAAAAATAATTTAAGTCCCGTTTCGGTCTTATAGTGGATAAGCCAAAACCGAAATATGCGCCAGAAAATTATGGTAATTTAGCCAGGAGATTTTTGAGCAGCACTGAAATCAGCTTTAAAACCGCAAACATAGATATAGATTTAATCAATAAATGTAATGTAATTTTTTATTTTATTTTTTGTATTAATTTGTTTTTGTTTTGTTTTTCAGCTATGGTAATATATATTAATGCGAAAATACTTTGGTGAACTATCAACAGTAATAACTGCATGTTATAATATTGTTTATTGTATGTAATTTAGTGACATTTTTTTTCTGCTTATATTTATGTATCGACATGAGAAGAAGAGCCTCTTCCAAAGGCCATTGCTAATACCCCCCTCAATTAAATTAATTTTTTTTGTTTTGATATTTCAGAAAAGCTCGCACTATTTAAACTTATTGAAAATCATTGCTTCCCAAATACATTGGGTTGCTACAATACACAGCTACAATAACTTATATTACTTTATTATATATATTATTTTATCACTAATTATGATATAAATTTAACTATTTGTTTGTTCTGCAGTATTTATGTATCAACATGAGGAGAAGATATCTTAATTTTTTTTGAATTTCCGAAAATATTCATGTAATATTTTTGATAAATGCAGACCAGGAAAAAAAGAATTAACGATATTTAGATAATTTTTAATTGATTTTTGAGGCACTAATATTAAATATAAAATACAAATTCTTGATTAAATCTCGTTTAGATATTGACTATTAGACCTTTGATGAGCACTTAAATGGTCTAATAGTGGTATTCAATTGCTGTACAAACAAAAAAAACCGAATGTTTAATATAAAATCAGCAGGTAACAATTTACCTAATAAAAATTGAAAAAAGAAACAACAAAACAAGAAGAAGAATATCAATTTAAAAGACCAATGTCAAAATCATATTATCTTTTTTTCTTGTTTATCAAATATAAAATTTTTTTTAATGAAAATCATAATCAAAATTTATATAATTTCTTGGAATATTCTCAATAGGTCCATTAATTTTTTCTACATCACGATTATTTTCATGACTGCGGAATTATTTTATTTTTCTTGCCCAATTTGATTCGAGTGGCTGTCCATTAGTGAGCTCTCAAATAAAATTTTTAAGGCGATTAAGAAGCGAATAATTTTTAATAGTGTTGTAGAATTTACTGTTTCATTCCCATACTTAATTCAACATTATTATAATAATTTAAAATGTTTACATCCTTTTAAATTATTGTATTTTATAATTATATACTGTGTAGATAATAGATAAACTATTAGCTAAATATCTTGCCACTAACAAAACATCTTAATTCTGCAAAGCATTATTCTCGAAAGTGCATACGGGTATTTTTCAAACAAATTGCCAAAAATCACTTGCCCCACCTAAATTGTTTTTTTTTCCTTTTCTAACGCAACAAAACTTATTCTTTGTAAACAATAGGCATTGTTAATCATCATCATAATCGTTCCCTCATCTATTGCTGTGCGGTGTGAGGCTGTTGTTTATAGAGTCTGGATCAAGTATCCCTTTACTGAACCAACTCTCTCCTCTTGTTCCAATCCATTCCTCTCTTCCTGAAATCCTTCTTTATACCTTCAATATGGTCAGGCATTATTAATGTAAAAAGTAATAACAGCTGATGTAATTATGTTTACTTTTACTTAATTGCATTTTTTTAAATCCATAAAACAGGGGACTGATGGAAATTGGAGGAGAGGCCTATGTCGGTCGCCAGGAGGACCCAAGAGATGCCATGGAGGGCCAGTTCTCTCCCACATAGATATCTCTACGCCAATATAGGTACTTGGAATTTGTTTTCTTTATTTCTTAGTATTTCTTTTTCAAAAGTTTCTTTTTTTATTTTTCCAGGTAAAAATTCAGATGGAAAAGTTGAAATTCATAATAAGCTCCCCGAAAAATGTAAAAAGCAAATTTTCAGAACTTTCCAAAAATTTCCACCGATACCACATTCTGACTCAATTTGATCATAATTAACGCGTGATTCCTCATATTCCGAAATATCAATCCGCAATCGATGGGCCAATCCCGCGTTGATTAGCGCCAGGAACTGACGGAGGACAGTGGATTGACAAAGAAGGTTTTAGGAGTTATATTACGAAGCGCAAAAAAAGGAGATGAAAATCAAACAACAACTCTTCTATATACTAGATAACATATCTGATTTGAACAAATTTCTTTTGATTGTTAATGTTGTTTTGATAATAAACTAACAAGTGCAGGAGACTGACTCGGTGAAAAACCGCCTACTGATTTATCTTTCTACATAAGTTTATCCACACCAACAGGATGTAATTCGACCGGCGACATGCCCAAAGACAATGTTGGTACTCTCTACTGTCTGTTGAGATGTTGATAGACTATTATAGTATCACTGAGGATTGACGCACTTTACTGAAATCTCATTAATTTACTCGAATGACGTGGTATGTTTGAACTAAATATGTAGTTGAGCATATTTTTTTTTAGAAACTACAACCAATTCTAGATACAAAGTAATAATTAAGTTGATAGAAATATACTGTACTAATTTATAGGATACCCGTCTTTAAGGTGAAGTCACAAGAGGTAGCAAGCAGAGGTACCATATTTAAAAAAATATATATTTCGATAATATCAGCGTGCTCTGACTATTTACTTGTGTTTAGATATTGAGTACGTTCATACAAGATTTTTCAAACTTGTTAAATTATTTATATTTCTATAGTATACCTACTGGAACATCAATATTGCAAGCTATGTGAAAAATACCCATATATATGTGGATATATATCAATGGGTGAGTCTGATAATATAAGATAGTGATTATTGTCAAATTATGAGGAAGTGTTATCACCAACTTTTTGGAAAATATCCAGTTCATTTTGTATAGATGTCTTAGTGAAATGCATTTCATTTATCACAGTTGGAAGTAACGGATATTGAAAAGCTCATCAGTATATAAAAGTGGTTTTGTCGTTTTCTCGTTATTATATATTTTCTTGTCTTTAGGGTTCTCCATTTATAAGCATATTAAAAAAAAATCCTTTACATACTAACTTTATAGCAGAAGCGAAAGTCTGTTGTTTGTAAGCTGAATATTCCTACTTGTGTTGATCATTAAAAAAACCGAGCACGCTTTTGCAGATATTCATTCACCAGCAATACAATAGTGTAAAAATACAATTGATGCAGCTGTACAACGATACAACGATACAACGATCGCCCTCTCGTACGAAAGACCATTTCTGGCTGTTGTAGATTGACACTTAGATAAACTGGCGTAGATTAATTAATTTAATTGCTTCATTAAGTTATTCCTTTTCCTCTCCTAATCGAAACAGATACCATCCTTATGCTTATTTTCCAAATCCTAACCATGAATGTAAGAAGGTATAAAAAGTGCTCTAGTTTTATGCGGTATAAACTCGTAAAAAAATTGGAGCATGGTATGCAAATGGTTGGCCACCCCTGCCCTAGGTACTGCTTTTTCTAACAAACTATTTCCAATTCCCTCTTAAACATAAAAAACATAGCATAATTGTTTTCAATATAAATAACTGAATAATTATTAAAAAAAACATATAAAGTTGATTGAAATATTTCCCTGTATATCCGTTTATACACTGCGTCCCCTCCCTGCCCCACGGACTCTGCGGCCCAATGCGTCTCATCGGTTGTACTAGCATTATTTACGCCATTGGTTAGTCTGTATGTTGGATTAAATAAGATCTGGTAGGAATCTCCGGTCTGCATTTGTATATATGATTTTATCATTTACTGCCCTAACTATACCTGTATGGTTGAAACTTTGCTCTAATTAAACTACATTCATTCATTCAACGGCTCAACAACTCATTTCTGAGTCTAGGCCTCCCGGATCAGTCTTCGCCATGTGTCCCGGTCCAGCGCCGCCACTCTCCAGTTCCGGACTCCAAGAAGTGCACGTGTGTCATGCGCAACCGCGTCCTTCCAGCTCAATCTTAGTCGTTCTTTGCGTCCGGTCCCGTGTACGACCTCAGGGAGAGTTTTCAGGGGAATAGTACCATCTTCCATCCTGGCTAGGTATCCAGCCTATCTCATCTTCCTAGACGAACATACTTCACAATATCTGGCTGCTAGGCGTAGATCTCTGCATTTGTTCTCCTGCGCCACTCTTGAACATGTAGGATTCCACCTTAGATGCATCGGAACATCCTTCACTAGTGGCTTAGAAGTGACTGTTCATCTGCCTTAGACACTGTCTACGTCTCCAAGCCATTGGAAAGCACAGGCCGGATTAAAGCTTTATATAATTGGACCTTTGTTGCTCGAGATAAAAATTTGCTCTTTCTGGTACCATAGTCGATACCGTAGCAGCGTTCCGAACATCGTTCCGTACGAATTGGATACGAGAGGGCGATTGGGAAGCGAGCGTTCTTCTGAAGTTGTGGTCGTGTTCTCGCCCACTCGATCAATCATGGAAAAAGATGAAAAAGAGAAAGTTGAAAAAGAGGAAGAAAAAACCGCGTTGGTGGACAGCGAACTTATATTCAAACTGGGAGCAATTTGGTGGGAGCAGCCTGTTGGTTGAGTTGAAATTCCAGGAGGTAAGCGGCCTGTACAAAAATTTTACCCGGATGCATACAACGGATTTTGAAATCTTGCTACAGAAAGTAAGTCCGAAAATCGCGACACAGGACACGACCATTCGAAGAGCAATTTCCGTACAGAAAAGGCTCGCGGTGAGCCTACGGTTTTTGGCCACGGGTGACTCCTTTACAAGCTTATAATGCCTGTTCAGAATTTCAAAACAGGCAATCCGTGAAATCGTCCCGGAAGTATGTCAAGTGATAATGGAAGAGTTACTTGAAGACTACATGCCAGTAAGTATATTTTTATTAGCATTCTAACATGTTGTTTAACATTCAATCTTTAAATTAAGCATTAAAATTTTATTTATTTTTCTTAAGCCTACTGCTTTGAATCCCAAGTTAATTTATTCGGCCATTTTAATACCAGAGGAATTACAAAAACGTATAAAGTTTGTTGTAAAAATTAATCGTAACATAAAAATATTAATAGTTGTTTTAAAATGTTTACTAAAGACTGGAATGATGATCATTGTACATTTTTAGATTTTATGGATTTATTGAAAACTTTAATATTTTTCTTCAAATAAAAAAATAGATAAAAATAAACGTTATTAAAATGAATCATTACAGAAGTTACTCAACAAGTCATTGGGAAATCACGTACGTATTTTACAGGAACCTAAGATTTTTTATTCATTGATGAGATTAATATTTTTCATATTATTATTCATTGATCGTATGTTATTATTATTTTTGATTTTCCAATAAATGTTATTGATTTTTTTGCTATTTAAGAAATTCGAAGAACGGAGGAACGGAACGGTGCTACCTTCGATCTCGTCCACACTAGTCACCCCGTTTCGAGCATTTCTTTGATGCGACGGCGAAAAACCGCCGGCGGAGCGATCCGTCCCGATCCATTCTTCCGAACATTATTTATTTGAAGTTTTGCCACCCCGATCCTAGATTTGCTCGGTTCGGAGAAACGGAACGGCAGTTTGTTACAAGTGTGTACAAGGCCTAACAAGGACTTCGTCCTTTCCTAGGACCAAATTCTTAAGCTGGGTACGCACCCGTAACAAATTGCCGTTCCGTTCCTCGGTACTACCGATCCAAACATTGTTTCAAAGAACAAGACAGCGTTCTGAGCATCGTTCCGTACGAATTGGATATGGGAAGGCGATCGGGAGAATCGAGCGTTCCTCTGAACTTGTGGTTGAGTTCTCGCCCAAGAATCAATCAAGGTATCTCAGCAGCAAGTGTCAGCAGCATTTTGATTGATTACGTTTTGAAAAAAAAAAAAGGAAGAAAAAACCGCGTTGGTGAAGGATTTCATATGTTTCTCACTCCGTGCTTAATTAGCCTTTTCTATTTCGGAGAAGTAACAAACCATGCCCAAACACAAACTGATAAAATAATGAAAACTCACAGAACATACAAGAGAAAGGAACGACGGGCGAGAAAAACGGAGGGACGGAACGGTGCACCTTTCCGTCCACATTAGTTTCACCCCATTCTAAACATTTCTTTGATGCGACGGTGAAAAACCGCCAACGGAGTGATCGGCCCCAATCCGTTCTTCCAAATATCATTTCTTTGAAGTTATGCCGTCCCGATCCTGGGATTTGCTCGGTTCGGAGAAACGGAACGGCAGTTTGTGCGTACGCAGCTTAAAGTTTTTCTTTGACTTCCAAAGAAGTATTCACATCATAATGATTAGTATTATTTAAACAATCCAAGAAAGAATTAAATACTTTTGCTAATTTCTAGGTCGGTCCCTTAATATTATTAACCATAGGTCTTAAGGATATTTCAGTTGTGTGTAGTTTCACTAATCCATATATTCTTGGATAGCTTACTGTATGATTAATATTTTTTTTCTTCGAATCATCAATGCACTTATTTTTGTGTAGTTTTTTATCCACAAATCTATTGTATTTATTAATAAGATATTTTAGTGGATCTTTTTTATTATCTATTCTCAGTTCTCGATAAGTTTCATCATCCACTAATAAAGAAATAATTTTCTAGTCATAAACCTCTTTATTAATTAGTACGATCCATTTCGTTTTATCAGATTTAATAATATAAAGGCCAGGATTGTTTTTCTTAATTTTTTTAAGATTTAAAAAATCTCTTTTCAAAAGATGAGTCTCTTTCATAATATTTATTAGATAAAAAGTTGTTAATCTTCCGAGAAATATTATTCCTAACTCCGTTTTTATGAATATCAGATGTAAGAATGGATTATAGAATATTCTCAGTCTCATCTATGATACTGAAAATTAAATATTTAGAATTAAAAAAAGAGAACTTTCTCGAGAATTTTAGAGATATAGATATTCCTAGGAACATCCTTAATTTAAATATTATTAATATAATAATATATTAAACCAAGTATAAAATACAAATTTCAATTACGATAAATTAGGTATTAATTCTTGCCTAAAGACAACCATAATCTTGATTTAAGCCTTAGAATAATTTATGATATGCTGAATTAAAATTATTTTTTTCTGAAACTATAGCCACAGTGGCTTGATAATATTTTTTTGAAATGTATAACATTTAAAAAATATAACAAAAATATTTATTTTACAATGTGCTGCATATTATGTGTTTGTGGTTGTATCTAGATTACCAATCTCAAATCATTAAAACGTTAATAGTTAATAAGGTAGATTTTAATAATAATATATACATTCTTAATAATATACATACATATATATTTGACAAAAATATACAATCGTAATAAGTACCTGCTCTTGTGTTGGTTGGATGAACGCCGGTGTTGAACTGAGCGATACGAGTTGTTCCTGAGTGGGGCAAGTTTCAAGAAAGAGTGCTGCAATTAATAATGGAACGTTTCTTATATCCTCCATACAGACAACTTCAAAGCTGGCAAGGGTTCTGATAACATTATCAGTAATATTTTAAAAAAAAATAAGTCTTTTATTTTTTTCTAAACTAGGGTGGTATAGAAATTAAGGTAACGAGTAAAGAATAACTTCTAAATTTAATTTACAAGGGGAGTGCAGGGTGTGTCTTTTTAGACCTTTTTTTTTTTTTTTTTTTTTTTTTTTTATGATTCTTCATTGAAAACAAATCGACACGTGTTCACCGTTCCGTGAGCTGAAAAAATTAAACACGCTGTAACTGCTTTATTTTATATCTCGAGTTTGGAAAATGATATCGACTTAGTTTTCCTCCAAAACATTCGTTTTTCGATGTAGATGAAATGATATATAAAAACTTTAACAATAAATGCTTTTTGGTTAAATAAATTTGTAAAAAATGTTTAAATTAGTAATTAAAATAGTCTTATAGACTTTTTTTTTTTTTTTACAAAAATAGTGGCAAAAGTTGATTCAGCACACTAAAAAATCTTTATGCTGAAAACATCATTGATAACAATAAATATTTTTTTTTTTAAATTACAAGGAGGTTAAAATTTTTAGGCCACGAAATCGTTATGAAGCTCTTCTATATCTCGTTTTGATTTTATCCGATTTTGACGTTCTTGGAATCGTTATGCAATGTCCACACTGTTCGACTTTCGATTCTACATGACGAACGAGGAAGGGGACGTGTAGAATGTCTTGTAGAATCGAAAGTGTAGAAAGAGGGGCGTTTCTTTTTTCCATCCATATAAACAGCTATTATTACATTATCTCACCGCCTCATACCAGAAGAAGCTCAACTCCAAAAATTAAATTTTACAGGAGAGGTTTTATTTTACTTTTTTCTTTATCGTTCCATAATATGAATGCATAAACCAAACTTTTGATTCTCTAGTTTAGGTATTATAGATAGATATTGGTTAATTCTGTGTGTAATCCACAGAAATCTAATCTATCTTAATATTCTTAATAGTCCAGTCAACTCATATGGAAGGTTTTTGAACTTTTTTTGGTTATTCTTGTCTTAAGATTTTTGGAATTTCGACTATATAGATCTTATTACAATTTCATCATTGAGTTTGTAAATTATACTTCGTTTGCTCAATTTATCAATTTTGGCTATTATATTTGTTATGTAGTTTTACATTTTTTCGGTTAAATCGATCGCTCTATTTATTAAATTATTAGCAACATTTATTTAGAATAGGGCATATCGTAACGTGTTTTTCAATGCTTCGAAAGTTTATAATAAATCATTTATTTTTTCAGATAAAGGAATAAATATTTTATTCAATTTGGAAATATATCTACCATCCCGGAAGAAAACATATTAGTTCAACGAACCTGTTTAACCTTTTTGTACCACCAGACGTAGTACAACTTTCTCTGGCCATGTTCGTTCACTCGATTACTTATTGGCAATCTGATGAGGAAACTGGATATCGGAACCATAACTTGAGAAATCAATGAAAATGAAATGGGCAAATATTGACATTTCGTTCACATTACATAACAAAGATATGTTCTGGACAGCGCGTACGCAGAATTTTTTTTCCGAAGGGAATTTAAATTTTTTTCGAAGGGGGATTTAATAAGAAGAAGACAAATAATCACCTAAATGTCTTTAATCGCCAAATTTGGCGCCAGTTTTGAAGATAAGAATGAAAATTGGATCAAAAATTTAATTAATTTAATAGTTAATTCTTAAATAGGTGGGTATGAAAATTATATTTTTTCGTACATTTCGGAGAGAGGGGAGGGGAGGAAGAGAGGTGGAGGAGAGGGAGATATATCCTCCTGATCCCCTCTCCTACGTACGCCACTGATTATGGAGACATTTATTAATATAATAATGATCTGGTTTCATTACGATATAATTCAGGAATAAATTTTAAATAATCCTGTTTTTAACGAACCGACTTTTCGTAAATAAGTGGTGATAGATATTTTCAAGGAGATATCATAAGCGATTTTGAGACAATTTAATTATACAGATTCCTGCTTATCGATTTGGTAGTGCGATGAACTGAGGTTAGATGAAATTGGATCAAAAGTGTTTTTGTTATTTTATTTTTTTTTTCATCTGTTCAAAATATTATCAAATCTCCAACAGAATATTAGAAAAAATATTTATATCCTAATAGTTACTAAGTGGCTACGTGGGTTAGGCACTGAAGGACTCTCAACTGAGGTGCCCAGGTTGAAGTAGAAAAGTTATTTCCTGTTCTATCAGCCGTATTTAATTCTGTCTTCGGTAGACAACGGGTTAAGAGAGGTGCTTAAGAAATGGATAAAGGCTGCCTCAACACCTTAAGGTATAAGGGGGGATAAAGAAGATGAAGTATTTTCAAGTATAGGCTGCCAATTTAATTGTAGGATTTTACATAGTTGTTATTTATGTTCTTAGATTAGTATTATTTGCACTTTAATATCTGTTAATTGTAGAATAATTACTTTAGGCTTTTAGTAAATATTTCTAGCCATTACTAGGCAAATTTACTTTAAAAAATTGTTTTGATCATTAAAAATGTCGATAACTTTCTGGAAGGATTAATCGGTTAAACATTGTTTCATTTTTTCATTGCTCATAAATGCAACTTCATAAGATCACGTTATACTTGCATGTAATATAACCATAAAGTCTTTTGAAGATAATAAAGAATAACCATTTATTATACTCCTCATTTAAAATGAAGTGCGTAACAGGCCTTGGCATTGAACAATAGATACTCAAAAGACTATTGACTCCTACTAATTAAATTAACAACTCTTATCTCAGAGTTCTTGAGAATATCTTACGATATAGGCAATTTTCTCTGCAATAATATACACAAAATTATTTGATAAAACATTTCACTATAAACTTTAAGCTAGTATTTTTAATAAACAGAAAAAAAAGGAGAAATTTCTAAATTCATGTTTTTTTTTTAAATATGTTAATTCATAATTTTTGTTGCCTGTTCAGTAATACGGAGTTGTGCTTTGGTGGCCCACCAAACCATCAAATTATTCCTGTGTCTAATTCTGATAATCTAAAATCAAATTGAAGAATATAATAATAGCAGTCTCCTCGAAGGTTGAAACGGCAGTACCGTTCATTACAGACCTTTTGTAAATGTGCTATTGGAGTTCTGGCAATGGCCAGCTTCTCCACTCACGTCCTGAGCGTCTCTGGCTCTAGTGCCGTCATTCAGTCTCCACTGGTCTTTAATACCAGTGACGCGACTGTGTGAGAAGCGCTGGGATCTCCTGGAGCCCGGCTTTGCCATTCACATGTGGTGGCAGAGCTTGGTTCGGAGTTCTCTGGGCAGATTGTAGATATTGTATATAGGTATGAATGTGTTTAAGATGACTTATTTTATTTTTACTTAACTTATTTTTTTTTCTTGGTTGTTTACTTATTTTGTTATTTTATTTATATTGTTTATCTATTCATTTTTACTAGTAATGTACATTTTTATTTCTTTTTATATGATATTTATTATTTTTATTTTATTTCCTTGTTTTTTTTTCTTTCGTTTATCTTGTTCATATGGTATGGATGGATTCTCATAGCCCTAATACCTATAGCCCTTGAGTGTGGCAGCTTATATAATTTTTTAAATAAAAAAAAAAAAAAATAATGGCAGAAAATCGAAAAGTCCTTTTCTCGGATTTTAGAGAAGTTGGAGTAATTACTTTATTTTTGAAATTCTGTATCGCCCTTGCATTTGCTTTTATAAGAGAATGAGAATTTCAACAATTTTTTTTGTCTTTATGAATGAATTGTACAAGTATTCTCTTACCAACAACGCTAACCGAGATATTTTGAATGTACTAAAAAAAATTGTAAAAATTTCATTGTTTTCATAACACAGTAAGTTCTCCCGAAGGAATTTTGTTAGTAAGTTCGGTTTTCTCATACAAAAGTTAGAAAAACAATTTTTTACCTGACCTTTAGCAAAGAAACATGTACATTTCTCCCGAAGTATATCGCCGTTTACGCGACCCGGCTGCCAGCCATTTCTGTGAGGGCTCTAGGGGACTATCCGTCTGCCGTGTGCCGTTTAACTGGCTCCGGTTAAAATCCAACAAGTGTGAAAGCTATCTACTATGTTCTAATACCAACGGTCGGATATACGGAACCGGGTACATGGCAGCCGGGTAAGTATCAAACATGCCTCAGTCTATTTATTTATAATTTTAAACGTCGTTACAATCAAGGGCCTAAGCAGGAATTTATTTTGGAAGCCGCCGGTCCTAGAAAAATATAGCTGAGATATCTGAAATACAGGTAATTCAGCATTTATTCAAGACAATTGTTGAGTATCGAACACATATTTGAGTATGTAACGGCTTTTTTGAGCAGAATTTCGCTCATTATAATTTCACCGATTTCCAGAATTTTGTTAAAAATCAGACGAGAATATGTTTTGCGGATTTGTGGAGCAGAATTCAACTCTTTAAAATTTCACACGTTTCAAGAAAAATTTTGGAACGTAATTCGGCTGGTTTTAATATCGCTCATTCCAAGAAATTTGGCGAAAAACGGAGGAGGAATGAGGAGTAGTGGAGGTTTCTGGAGCAAAATAGTTAGCTTTTATGTTGCCCCTTACAAGAAATTTTTTAAAAAATCTGTGTGTTTTTAAATGTGAGTGTTTTGTGGATTTCTGGTGCAGAATTCAGCTAGTTATATTTTTCATAATCGGAAGCAAATTGTTATTATATCCCTTATTGTTACTATCCCTTTCCAAGAAAATGTTTATGAATCTGGCGGGAATTCGTGTTTTGGTGCTATCTAGAGCAGAATTCAGCTCCTTATATTTTTCATATAGGACTAGAATCACTAGAACCCGAACTGTCTAGATTTTGATCATTTTTGGAACACAGTTGAGCCGAAAGGAGTACTTTACTTGAAGGTCATAATAAATTTACATCAAAAGCTATATTATTTTTATAAATAATATATATATATATATATATATATATATATATATATATATATATATATATATATATATATATATATATTATTTATAAAAATAATATAGCTTTTGATGTAAATTTATTATGACCTTCAAGTAAATTATCCTTTTACTAATTTATATATATAATATATATATATATATATATATATATATATATATATATATATATATATATATATATATATATATAAATTAACCATTTCAATATTTATTCTATCTTAAGTAGTTTCAAAAGTAAAATTGTTTTTATAATTTCAATAACAGTAAATATGAGGAAGTGAAATCTCAATACTGGATCTGGGAGTACGATGAACTCAGCAACTTTTGTTCATCTTTCAAATGATACCTATTGTGATGCAAGCTCAAAAGAAAGCTATCTTCTGGTATATCACGATGATGGATCTAAATTATAGGATGTGAAGATTCAGGTCTTAATCGTAATTAATTATTAGAAACAGTTATCTTGGAAGAATAATATTCTGAAATAAATTATTTCTATTCCTAAATTAATGATTGAGCAATTACATGTCAATAAATTAATTAATATTTTTTGTTAGAAATTGTAGAACAATGGTAGGCTACTACCTAGTTTTTATGGTCTGAATTCTTAAAAATTAATAATGCTTTCAGGAAAAAAATTCCCTTTTCTATCTTATTTTTAATTATTAAATTTCTTATTGTTTTAATAGTCTTACAGTTTTAATATTGTATGTACTTTTTTTTTGTTTCAGCAAAATGACTGTCATATTCTAACAGCTTTGAAAAATAAAATGAAACAGAAACCTTCCAGGGTAGTATTGTATTTTTTTATGAACTTCATGATTATACAATTACATGATTGAAATTGGTCAAAATAAATAGGGCCAAAATGTCGCTTTACTTAGACTTTTTTTTTTTTTTTTATATTAAATAAAAATTTCATCATACCTGTGACGGGGCTCACTTCTGTTTGCGAAAGTAACTTATAATTACGCCTTAATTCTAACTTAATTAATTTTATCTAGTAGATGCTACAGCATCTTGCCATCGTTTCGGAGCTGGTGGAGGTACAATGCTATCAAATAGCGGATTGCCGACATGAGTTAACGAATCGAAATACTTGACATGGCGTCGCGTTAGGAATTGCTTCACTGTCCGTATTTGTAGAGTGCTATGGACGGTAGCAGCTTTTTGTCTCCAAAGGGAAGTATGCTTGCATATTCTTCTAATTACCCCGTTCTGAAATTGTTGCAGCACCTTCGCTGTATGAGAGGTTATATGTTCGAACATTGGAGCATCGTACAACAGAGTTGAAGAACTGCGCCTTGGGTACACCACGAGTCACGGCTATCGGCCTTGGTAAACTGTTCCCAACCTTGACTGAAATGTTCCTCCGTATGAGGAAGGACTGTATAATTGAGCTGTTGGCATAGCAACCCATGCGACACAGAATCGAAAGCTTTAGAGCAATCAATGGATATCATAGCCGTAGCTAGGTTCTGTCTAAGATTCCTCGTGATATCAGCTTGCAACGTGATCAGTGGGTGCTCGGTGCTTAACTGGGATTGGAAACCAGTTTGCTCAGGTGGGATAATGTCGTGATTTGAACAGAAATCTCTTAGAACTTGAAGTATTATTTTTTCAAAAATTTTGCCCATATGAGGAAGAATGCATACAGGTCGGTAGTGTTCTGGTTGGTCTCCATTTTTCACTGGTTTTAGCATAGGAATGAGTATAGCATGTTTCCATACATCTGGATAATACCTCAAACGAAGACAGGAGTTGTATAAATTTGTCAAGTGAATGATGCCTTTCTTAGGTAATTGTTTTAACAAGATTGTTTGAATCCCATCATTCCCTGGCACTCTATTACCCTTTGATTTGCAGAGTATCGTTTTTAGTTTTTTGGGAGATATAAACATAAAGTTCTCCTGCCGAGGTAATTCCTTATGCAGCATTTCGTTTGTTGTTTGGCTGCTAAAGCCCTTTGCATAGTAATCAGCCAGTATGGCAGTCTGCTTATCGGTGTGCATAATGTTGCCCCCATCATTAATTCTCACTGAATTTGATTGTTTCGTGGTTGTGCGCATGTGCGTACCCAAAATTTTGGGTAATCACCGTGGGTCGCATTTAGTTTATTTTGCCATATTGTTGAATTCCAATTTTTCATGAGATTATGAATTTGAGTAGTTAATGCGTTAACAGTACGCTTGACATCAGAATTTTTAGTACGATACCATTTGTTTTTCCACTTGTTTCGTAGTGCAATTAGTTGTAGAATGTGATCGGGAGGTGATTGCAAGGAAGGAGGGAGTGGTGCATATCTCGGAATAGCAGAGTTCGCAGCGGTTACTAATATATTTGAGAAATCAAATATGTAAGAGTCTACTTCTTCCTTTGTGGTCAGTGTTGGGACACAATTAAGCTGGGTTTGAACTATGTTTCGATACATGTCACAATTCGCCAGGTAACTGTAATTTGTCGGCTTCGGCTTCGCAATTTTACCCATTAAATCATAAAGTACAAGGCGATGGTCCGAAGAAATAAAATCGAGAGCTTCACATCCAGTAATTTTGTGGGGTTGTCGAGTGAGAAGTAGATCAATAGTTGAAGTCATGGAAGGATTAGCTGAATGCCTGAAAGTGAGAGTTGAAGGGTGTATCACAGTAAAGTTCAACTCTGTATGCGCGAGTTGGCCTTATTTCAGTTATGTAAAAAAGCCTTAACTAGTAAGAGTTTGGGATCTTGTAATTAAAAAGATTTGGACTATTAAATGCTTTAGTATTTTACTTTCTTGTGGTTTCAGTCCCAGTATGAGATATTTTGGGCTAAATCTTTAATATATGTGATGTTTTTAATTTTATTTTTCACACAAAAAGAAGAAATGACGAGTTTGGATTGTAAGATTTGGATATATGAAATATATTAGAATATATAACAGCATTTAAAATGATACAGAAATAAAAGGCTGTCTCATGCATAGCCAATCATTATTGAAACTTAGGCAGTGGCTGTATGTTTTTATATACCTACAATAAATTAAATGGACTGTATTTCATAATCTAAGTGGTTTATTAGCAAATACATTTTTAATGATCTCACTCTAAGCCTATACATTAGGAAATTGAATAAAAAATAAACCCACCCAAATCCGTTAGTAGTAGTTCTTCCTCCAATTTCTTGATCTATGGGATGACTCGATGGCTTGTGATTGACAGCCTATTCAATTCTATTTTCTATTGTTGAAACTTGAGAAGATCATAATAAACATTTTTAAAATTAACAGGGCTCAGATTTATGCGACAACTTCAAACCATCTGATTGATATTGAACAAAACACAAACATATGAAAGAATAATATTATTAAAAAAACAAATGCAACCCGTCCGGACCGGAATTTGAAATTGATATTTTTAATATCGAATATTTTTATTCGAGTACAAGCGACCACCTATTTAGGCTCTTTTGTGACTGCTAAATGATATGTATTAAAATTAAAAAAAAAAAACAGTAAAAAATAATTAGCCTAATAACATGCTCACAATGGTACATCAGTAACAGAACACCAAACACCAGTACAATTTTTACATTGATACTATACACTATCAGATTTGGACTTCATAAAAACGATTTCATAACAGACTTTACAAACATATACAAGACAAGGCCTCAACGCATATACAAGAATGTGGCCAAACATGGCAGAAAAGGAACTATTCAAGGGATCTTATTGTATAAATTCATTCAGCTTCAAGTTTAGAATGAATCTTGATTTCAAGGTGCGAATAAGATTGGAGATGAGTCGCATGAATCAATCATTACTATTTGTTGGTAGTGGCAAGCCCATGACTTAACTCACTTGGTTTGCTCTTGAATTAAATAGCAGTTCAAATATTATTTCTTGTTAATCGTGATTTTATCTAAATTAATTGTACTAAATCTGAAATGTAAATAATGTGTACTTATAAAATCAGATGAATAAATACAATGTTTTCAATATTTATAAAAAATTTCTCAATAGCTTATAGCTGAAAATGGCATACCAAAACTAAATTATGTTCATTAATAAATAATTACATAGTTATATTTTGTTCTCTTTGTCTAACTGTTTATCATTTTCTTTTGAATATTAAATCAAATATGTTTGTTGACTACAATAATAAAAGGCTTAGCGAACCCGGAGGCTCGATGCCAATACCACCAATCGCTGTCTACACACCTCGGTCCACCAACTACCATCCAAATCAAAATCCGTAAGATCACCTTTATCGCAATCCTCCCACCTATGTTGAATATAAAAACAAAATTCAAAAATAAATGAGAATAAAATCATGAATGTTCAACCTGTCATGCAAAATTCAGCTAAAGTATTTACTGAAAGCATAAAGTATGGTGAGTATGTTTTTTTTATATTGAAATGTTTTTATATGTCAATACCAAAATAGTAATTAATCTGCAATTTAATTTATAGGGTACTATATTGAGTGATTCTTCAGAATTCAAAAGACCACAACATACATAGGTCAGCTGACATCTGCATGATGGCATAGAAGCATCTATCTAATTAGGGATTGATAAATTATATGCCACTTCTATAATTTTGTTTTTATTGAAAACTAGTTACGAATGATATGCAATTCATCTTCAGTTCTAAAAACAAACAAAAATCAGCAATTCAAAATACAGTTTGGTATCATTATACATATTAAATTAAATTAATTTATATTACACTTAATTTAATAAGTATAATAATACCAGACTGTATTTTGAATTGTTGATTTTTGAATTTTTGTGTGTTTTTAGAACTGAAGATGAATGTATAACATTCAAAATGTGATAAGTCATTATTAATAAATTAATGAAATCCTTATTACCCTAATCATTTATGTAAATTTTAAATAAATTGTCATGCTATGAGAAAGTATATGATTTAGATAATAAATTTCAATGATTATATTAATATGATAATATATCATATGATATAGATAAGTGATGTAAATATTGGAAGAATAAAAAGTTGATGAATTTTATATTATATGTCTATGATAATATTCAAAATATCTGATGTGGACAACACATGACTTCCTTGTACGCCTGTTAAACTATAAATCGGTGGCTCAAAAAGTGATTCTGAATTTGGTTACTAGTTTCCGAAGATCGCAGTACCTCAAAAACGACACTCGGCGTCGTGACATCCATCTATTGACACACACACACAAATAGGGAGGAAAACCAGTATTTTACACTAAATTTTAACACTTAAAACAAGTACTAAAAATGTTTAATTGGATTGGATTCAAAATTGCGATTGTGACCTTTATTACCGAAACATATGATTTGTGTATTTAATTTAAATATAATTTTTGATGTAAGCTTAATATGATCTTCAAGTAAAGTACCATTTTCAGCTCACCAATTTTAACCAAAATATAGTAAATACATTCAGATCAATTTAAAAGTCCTAGTTACCAAATTTGAGATGTTTTACATTATATTTTAATATAATTTTTGATGAAAGTCTTATATGACCTTCTAGTAAAGTACCGCTTCCAGTTTTCCAATTTAGACCAAAATCTAGTATGTTATTTAAATCAATATATAAGTTATAAATACCAAATTTGAGAAGTTTTGCAAAGTATTTTAATATAATTTTTGGTGGAAATCAATTATGACCTTCAAGTAAAGTACCACTTCCGGTGATTAAGCAGTGACCAAAAAGGGACGTTCACAACTAGATTTTACAACAATCCTAAAAACAAAATTTCAACTTTCTACGGCTAACCGTTTTTGAGTTATGCGAAATAGGAATGAACGTACTTCTACGGACGTACAGGCGCCACGACGAAACTAGTCAAAATGGATTCAGGGATGATCAAAATGGATATTTCTGTTGAAATCTGAAAATCGAAAATTTTCGCGATTACGATACTTCCTTTACTTCATACAAGGAAGTAATATATGATATGAATGTATTTATTATATTGTATTATATTATTTATATGATATGAATGTTATTGAATAAAAACATATTGTGAAATTACAAAAACCACCCTGTATAAAATAAAAAATATAAATGATTATGATACTTCATTTAAACTTTCCATTTTATATTTTTATTTCTATAATCCAAGAATAAATAAATCCATTAGACAAAAGATGAATCTCAAGGCAAATAAAGAAATATTTTATTCCATTCTCTGAAAGCGATTTTTTATTCATCAACCATAAAAGAATAAGAAACGGTTGAATTGAAGTATTTTCCTCAATATTGAAATCTATATAATTTTATCAGATGTATTTTCATACAGTTTGAAAATTACTCTCATCAAGATTAATCAAGTGTCTTTCCTTCTTAATTTAGACATTTCGGATTAGTTTGAAGTTCAATAGTTGTTAGATAGAATTTATGTTCTGGGAAATTGGGTAATGACAATACATTTGTCTACAAACATATGCTTAAACTAAATCACTGTGTTTCAACCTTTCAACCTACAAAACTATTTTCAAACACTTATTGCTATAATAAAAATTATTATTCTAATAGTTATAGGCTTATCTACAGCTAGAATGTTATTTTCTAAAATCATATCAGGCAATCCCGAATAAGAGATTTTGGCCAAACACACCATCAGATGCCATATTTCTCATTCTGCTGCGAATGCCTTTCATTTGGTAACTTTCAAAATTGTTTTGGTGGCTGCAGTTCTAATATCCAAAAATCTGTGCATGACTTCCCAAATCTTATGAAGTCAATTTCAGTTTCAGGAGTTTAATAAGTGTTTAGGGATCCTTATTCCTCCATTTTATGAAAAGGTCGATTTCCATATCTACGATGAATTTTCTGGACTGCTTTCTTTTATCATCCATTTCACTAATCCCCAGAGACCTCAAATACTGTAGTTTTTAGATAATATTTGGGATCAACAAAATATTATTGTTGATTAACCTTCATATACTGTATCTACTGCAATAATTGATATGGGATCACCTTAAGCCAATATAATAATATAATAGCGCTTCTATAAAGAACAACTTAGTTTTTAGAATGCTTTATCAATTTAATAAATAACTGTTCATTATTACTGTCATTGTACTGAATCTTCATTGATCAGATATTTGAGTTATAAATTAATCTGCTCTCATAAGATAGCATATGACTGAATAGTTTATAAAGCATAGCATAGACAGGGGTCTGAGAAGCAATTTTGACATTAACTTTGCATCTTCCAAATTTTCGCTTTTGTTAAAATGACTCATTTAATAAAAAATCTTGCATGACCAAGTCTTTTTATATTTATTATTACTTAACTAGTTATTAGCATAATTAAAGAATAATCATTAAAATTTTTAATGCATATTGTTGGGATTAGGCCCGCAAAAAAAATGTTATTTGAGAGGGGGTCCTTGGGCTACATTAGTTTAACAATCGCTGCTATAGAGTATTATAAAAATGGTCAAAAGCTAGGGTAAGCTAAATAATTAATATCCAGTTAAGACTATAAATGCTAAGCTACACACAAATGGAAACAGACCAATGTACCCAAGATCAATTTGAGAGTTTAAAAAGGTTATGTTTTATCCTCAGTATAATCTGTTTTAATTTTTGACTTAGAGTTAGACTATTTTGATTAGATTATTTTATATTATATTATATTATATTTTAATTAAATTATTTTGAGTTAGACCAACGAGGGATATCCTGGAGGAACACCAGCTCAAGTGGTACGGACATGTTTGCAGGATGGGCGACAATCGTAAAGCCAAGTGCCTGCTAGAAGCAAGACCAAGGGAGCAGATACCGGTCGGTAGGCCGAGACTTATATGGAAAGACTCGGGAACGAGTGGGGCTCCTCCTTGATGGAGACAAGAAGAATGGTCCAGGACAGGGACACCTAAAGAAGATAGGCTGAGGCTGCTGAGGAAAGAAGAAGAAGAAATATAAGAAAGTTAACTAATGCATACCTCTTATTCATCTTGTAAATTATTTTGACCAATAGCAATATTCTGTTATTTTAAGATTTTAACCAACCTATTAATACTCTATAACAGGATTATCTCCTTATCTATTTGTCTTTTGAATCAATTATAGCTCTTTGTCTTATTCCCATATTGTTTTAGCTTTGCTAGAAACAAGCTTTTATTACTAGCTCTTTAAGATATGATGAAAAGATATGATGAAGACCACTGTGCAATCTTCTATCCTATCCTATCCTATCTGGCGGCCCTATGGTCCTTGCAGGACTTTGGCATCCTCAGTGATCCTCCGCCACTCAGTCCTGTCTTCGGCTGCCCCTCTCCATCCTTCGACACCCATCTACCAAAGATCTTCTTCCTCATCCTGCAGCCAATAAAGTTTAGGTCTATCTCTGCTTCTTCTTCCACCTGGGTGTCCCTCCATCATCATTTTAGGGAGCCTACCACGCTCAATTCTTTGTACGTACCCCAGCCGTCTTACTCTGGCACTCTTAATGGTGGAAACATTATTGTGTGTTTCATACAGGTTCCTTAGTTCCTCATTGGGGTACAACTATAGACTAGAGGTGTGTGACAAGTGATAACGTGCCCCTAGTCTATAGTTGTATCCCTCATTACTCTTCATCTGCCCTTCTTTTCTGAGAGGTTCTAGGAGAGTATCAATGTGGATTCCGCCCTGGAAGATCAACAATAGATCACATTTTCAGTATGAGGATGATGCTGGAAAAATGAAGGAAACGGAATGTGCAACAGCATCACCTGTTTATAGACTATAACCAAGCCTATGAAGGTATAGACAGAAATGTGCTGTATTAAAAATTAAAATTCCTAGGATATCCTATGAAGCTTATCAGGCTTATTAAGATGGCCCTGCATGACAGCAAAGGAATAGTGAAAATTCAAGGAGAACTTTCAAAGCAATTTAATATTCAGAAAGGTGTTAAGCAGGGAGACCCTCTTTCCCCAGTATTATTTAACATGTTGCTAGAATTAGTCATGAGTTCAATCTGCACAAGGCCAGTAGGATATATATATATATATATATATATATATATATATATATATATATATATATATATATATATATATATATATATATATATATATATATATATACCACAGATTTACATAGCATCTAGCATTTGTGGATGATGTAGTGATCACAGGAAGAACAACCACACTACTTGGAGCTTTCGAGGAGTGCGAAGAAGCTGCTAGGAAAGTGGGACTGGTAATCAATACGGAAAAAACTAAATATATGATAACCAGCAAGAAAGAAAATAGGAACAGGTATATCGAGGGGGCTGGATACCGCTTCGAGAGAGTACCACAATTTAAGTATCTGGGCACTGATATCACGGAGGACAATAACATTAGGGAAGAAATTAAGGCAAGGATAACAGCTGGAAATAGATGTTATTGGTCCCTAATGAAAATTTTTCGAAATTGGGATACATCCAGAGCCCTTAAAATAATTGTGTACAGTAAGGTCCTGCAACCAGTGGTTGTGCATGGAAGCGAGTCCTGGATGTTGACACTTAATGATGAAATGTTATCAAACAGGTGGGAGAGAAAAATCCTCAGAAGAATCTTTGTACAATCTTCTAATACTCATAATTTACAATTTGATAAACTAATATTTTTGAAATATTTTTATTTCATAATTTTGATAGAGTGTGCATCCGGAGTTAGGAGCATGTCAGGTTTCCTGAAATAGACTTGAGATAGTTCCCTAATTTATACTATTTAAATATTGGTATTTGCCAATAAATTATTCTATATCATTAATTCCTAAAATATTTTATTCTAACAAAATACCTAAAGTATGGCTTTAAGATCAATGAACATCAGAAGCTCAGCAGCTGGGTATTAACCCTCCGAGTACCAAGGGTCTCGTGAAAGTACCATGGACATTCTTTTGGAAACCCTAACTATTTTTCCACTCCCAACCTCAGATTCACTTGGTACATACTTCTAAATGTTTTTGGGTGCTGATAATGAATTTCACCATTGGGCTTGGTTTTCTTTTTGCATACCCCCAAAAATAAATAAAAATTGTATCCTGTTTTTTTTTTTAGGTTCTCTTTGATAAAAATAATTTATTGTTTAAATGTTTCGAACTTAAAATTCAAATATTCAATATTTCTAGTCAATGAAGAGAAATATCCGTGCACGGATATAAAAAAGAAGGATAAATTTATCAATAAGTTTTATTGTCAAAATGAAGCACCATCTTTTTCTCAAAAATTAAACTAAAAAAAATAATCACTCGCCTGGTTTCTCAAGAAACATCAAAATGAATTCTTTGAAAGATAACCAAGTTTGTGAAAAAACAAAGGGACACGATTCTCCATAAAAAGTGTTAGGAAGTTTTTACCGAATTAGGGCCTTTGTAACCCCTGAAATATAATCCTTCAAGATAAATTAATTAGTTATTTTTACTTACAGGTCCTTGTGATAAATAGTTATAATTAATTATAATTATATTATAATTCAAAATTAAATATTTAATGATAATGTTGTTATTTTGAAAAATTGTTGTTTGATATAATAATGCCCAGGCACTTAGGGTGCTTCCTTTTTTTATATAGTGATTTGTAAAAAAATATTATGAGAAATATTTTTTTATATCAGAAATTATTTGCAAATGTTTCATAATGCATTTTTCAAAACAAATAACATAAAAAATGTCACATCTGATTCTATGGAATTCCCGAAAGGACCCCAGTCACATTTTTGAGAGAGAAAAAATTCTTAAACATTCGAAAAGGACCTTTAATATTTCAAGTTCTGTTTCTGAATATTCCAGACAGTTTTATCTTAAAATTCATTAAACGTAACAGCTGTCAATGGATTTCTTAAAATGTTATTTCAAAAATTAGAAATGTCCTAAAAGTACTTGGTCCTAAAAGGACCCAATGGTACTCGGAGGGTTAGTAGATGGAACAAGCATTCAGTCCCTGAGGCATCCCTCATACGCCACATGGAGACATTGAAAGAAAACTTGATCAGCCAAGTAATAGGATTTTAAGGTTAGCTAGAGATTCGAATTGATCAATTTAAGTTTCTTTCATAAAAAAACAATGATATCCCTTTTAACTATTCATCTGACATTTCAATGGTTTTAGACAGAGGTATATAAAGAAACTTACCATAATCTAATGAAGCATGTAAAAAAAGACAAACAGTCTGGTATTATATTTTTGGGGTGGGAGAGAGGGACATAACTTAAATTTATGTTAATGAACTTGTTTTGTTTTTTCATTAGCTGGAAATTTTCATTTCACTCCTTGATAACAGCTTTGATTCTATTGATTTAGCTTATACCAATATACTATTTCTTCATAAAAAAAAAAATTGTTTATCAAGCATTTATATTTTAACTAAACTACAACCTGAAGTCCAATTATGGAAACTATCTTTCCGAGATTTGAACATTTTTGTCTTTTCTGATTTAAAATTCTTCTCAACTAGGAGTAGAAATAAACGATATTTAAGTTTAGATTTTTAGATAATTTAATTTCGATTCAAATGAGCAAATGGGTATTCCAAAAAATGTATAGTTTTCGAGTTAGTTATTTAAAATGCCCAATGCACTATACTTTGCTAATACTGATTAGATTTATATGACTATTTTTGTTATGTAGAGAATTACATTTAATTGCATCATCATCATATTTCGAATCTCTTCTAACGTTGCGCAGCGTGAGGATCTCTCCTCCTAGAGTACAGGAAACGAATGCCGAAATCGGCGATTAGAAAAAATAATTCATATTTCAAGAAAAATAATTTCTAGATTTTGGCCCAGTTATTCGTTGGAATACCCTGTACAACATACTAAAAGTTCCCGCCGGTGGAGGGCTGATCAAAGGTACTTTTTTCGGTATTTCCCTTACATCTCGGGAACAATGCGTTCTGGCGATTAGACTACTCCATTTAAACTTAAAGCTGGCAAAATATACCATAAGATTGATTTTATTATTTGTTTCGCTATCTTGGAATGTTTCCGAGTTGCCCGTGCTCTAATTCGACTTTTGCCTTATATGACTAGCTAACTCTTCAGCTCTTCATCCTACAAAAAGGTCAAGAGAAAAGAAGTTGTAGAGTATTAAATTTCCTTTAAGAACATATGGTAGTTAACAATTTTATCTTTAATCGTTCAAAAGATAGAGTAGTATGAACTTTGCGTGTAAATTACGAATTTTCGCAATACCTTTTCTATCACCCGAACTACTGACTTTATTAATATGAGAATCTTTCTTATGAGAAATTTGGTGTAATATATTTCACAAGATATTTGAGAAAAAAGGTACTTTCAAATTGCATCCCCATCCACAGCAAATTCCCCGCCCAACCACCACTGGCTCACAGTGCAGCAAGTATACAGGTTCCTTGGACATCGGCTATAACTTGCTCGGAATATCAAGTAACAGCTCAGAGTTTATCAGTTTATGAGATTGAGAATGCAGAATTTGAATTCAAGCCATTTGTTAGATAATATGAAAATATTGGAAGATATAAAATATTAATTTTTTAAATATTGCATTTAATAAATTCTATAAGGTCTAAAATGTCTGTTTAAAATTAAAGTTAGTGCAGATGAAATATTACGTTTAGTTACATTTGCATGCTTAATACTACTGCAGTCCCATAATCTTCTGTTATAAAATTCATAATTATAATTTGGACCGCGAGAAGTATTTACCTTTTTTCTTACTCTTACCTTTATATGAAATATGTAGTAAGGGAGAGTATTGCGATCGTGAAAGTTTTCGAATTCGAAAACCCCCGAGTCCAAACAACCAAGTCTCGCAAAATGGTCCGTGCTTGTGTGAACAGCCTAGCTCAAAATACGAAATGTTGTACGAAACTGAAATTACGTATTTAAGATATGTAGGTATATGTAGTATGTAAGATATGTAGCTGCCTGTGATGTTGCAGCAGCTTTGCCGTCGAAATCGATTAACAGGAAGTGCCACTTTATATTATCGATTTTACACTCTTTTACAATTTCCTCAAAAATTATTCTGACGATTTTTATGAAACTTGCCTAATGTCATCTCCTTAAAGCATATTAACTTATCATAGACTTAATACATCACCGATAAGATGCAGATAAAAAACTTATAGCCAAAAGAAAATTTTATTTGCGCATAATCCAAAAAAGTATGCATTTTATGGTAAATTATGTATGAAATTTATCTTTAAAAAATAAAATATCTGGTGTGTCCACTCACACGACTTTCCATACACAACAGTCCAAAATAAAAACTTTTTGCTACATAAAGCTCAATACGCTATATCTTTGCCTATATTGGTCCGATTTAGATATTTCTTTTTTTGTTTTGTAGGCAATTTCATAGCATTTCCTTCTTATTCTCGCGGATGTACCTAATGTATGAATAGTTAGAAAGCTTTAAGTAGAAGGCTTAAAGCAAGTTTCATCAAAATCGTTAGATCCGTTTTTGCGCTACAGTCTGTAGAAAAACAAGATGGTCGGTCGGATACTGTGCACAGGGTGCCGGATTACGCACGCAGGCATTGGGGAATAAAACTCTGCAAAACAAACAAAATCGGTCTATCCAATCAAAAGATAATCGTGTCACGGACACACAGACAGACCAATGGCCGAAAATAGTTTTTTCCGACTATGGGGGCTCTGAAACGCATAGATCCGTTGAAAACTTCACATGGAAATTTTGACTAGATTATAATACTTTCCGTACGTAGTAGGGGTAAGAAAGTAAAAACTTGTCAAAAATGTCTAATACTTCGTATCTTTGGTAATAATGGTCCGATTTAGATTATGTTTTTTAGAAAATTCGATTTCAAATAATTACATTCAAAATATGGCATTTTGAGCACAGGGTACCGGACTTCTTACATAGGCATTGCGAGACAATTTTATTAAATAATGATAGTGATATGCCTGGAAATAAATTCATATTTTCATGCATATCACCCTTTGTCTGCTCCCTTTTTAGGTATGTTCAATTTTCTTCCTTAAATACATTTAATGATAATCAATATAATATTAATGAAATTATTAAATTAGTTCTGAGCTAGGAATTGTACTCATTACTGACAAGGAGAGGCTGCGGACATAGTATCATAGATTTCAATGATACATTTTTTTTGGTTATATTTGGCTGACAAATATTAGACACGCGTCAGGAGGTCCTTGCCAATGATCCCTACGACCCGAGGAAAAATTATTTTAGATAATTTAAATAATTGTTTATATTATTATTTTCTGTCTTTGCCCTGCATGGATTTCGATGTTCTCATATACCAATGGATGGCGATAGTCAGATGGGTCGGATTTGTTTTTGGAGTTGTTGAACAGAACAATAGTCGTCTCAGAGGAGGGCACCAGACTGAAACGCAGGCTTTCACATGCTGCCCTCAAGGGAGTTGCATCTCCCCACTGCTCAGGTGCGTTGTAATGGATAAGTTGTTAAGAAGACTAGAGGATGCTGGATTCTCTTACCCGGCGTTCGCAGATAAACTTACCTCATAACAGGTAAGTTTATTAACACCATCTTTGAGCGCATGCAGGTCGCATGCGATATTGTTCAGACTTGGTGTAATTAAGTTAGACTCTCGGTAAATCCAACTAAGACTGAGTTGATTCTCTTTACCAAGAAACGGAAGCTGGATGCTTTTAGGACTCTTTACCCTTTTTGACAAACAGCTCCAATTAAATCAACAAGTCAAATACCTCGGGATTATTTTGGACTCCAACTGGGGCCTCCATTTGACTGAAACCAAAAGGAAAGCTATAGCACCCTTTTGGCATGTTTGACGCGCTGTTGGCACAACCTGGGGTTTTAAACTTAGGGTCATGCACTGGATATACACATCAATTATAAGACCTATAATTCAGTATGGAAGCATAGTGAGGTGGACAGCCCTGAATAGGGCCTCCCATGTTCGAACGCTCAGCCGCATTCAAAGGATGGCATGCATGGCCAAGGCTTTAGAAGTCCTTCTATGCTTGACACCGCTTCATCTATGGCTGAGGGGTGAAGCGGTTATGGCCTACCTAAGAATCAAAGAAAACAAATAGTAGCAAGTGCAAGTGAACCTACAGGCCACTCAGTAATAGCTGAAGTGGTGGAAAGGTTCGGAAACTCAGTCGCATTCAAAGGATGGTATTTATGAGCATTACGGGAACGTTTCGCACTCTACTGTGTTCCAAGCAGAAGTGTTTGCGATATTGTCTGCGGTCACATGTACAGAAGTTATCAGTTGCGATAGGGCTGGAATTGCTATCTACTCAGACAGCCAATCGGCTCTCCAAGCTCTGGAATCCTCTAGGGTAACTTCCGTTCTGGTAAAAGAGGCGTTGGATCTACTCGCCTGCTCGAAGAGATTGGAATTAGTATGGGTTCTTGGACATAAAGGAACCAAAGGCAACGAGATAGCTGACCAGCTTGCAAGGGAAGGCCCTGAGAACCCTATCTTTGGGCCAGAACTTTCAGTAGGCATCTCTAAAAGGTATCAGCGGAAGGTCCACGTTTGGACATGGAAAATAGCAGATAAGGAGTGGAGGGAGTGCGTAGGCCTCAGACAGGCTAAGGCACTAATTAAAACATCATCTGCTTCTAGAACCAAGTGGCTGCTGGGCCTCAACAGAAAGGAATTCCGACTGCTTATCGGGGTACTTACAGGTCACTGCAGGCTTAAAAGACACTTAAAGATCTGTGGAATAGCAGGGGATGAGACCTGCCACTCCTGTGGGCAGGCACCTGATACTGCTCTATACTACATAGCCGAATGTAATAGATATGCGTCGCTAAGATACAGATTGTTAGGATTTGACAGAATCAGAGAACAAGAGGCTCCCTCCATTGAATGGACGTCTCTTCTGAACAACATCAGGAAAACCAGAAGGTTCGACATGGAGGGTTAATAAGCTTTTTCTATTGGTGACCACCCTCGGGTTTGATAAAAAGGACCACTAGGCCCACTTGTCGGACTTTGTCCCCCCATCCTTGCCAGTACCAGTACCAATGGATTTGTTTTTTTGTATAAAAGAAAAAATATCGCCGATTTTATTAAAAGAGTAAAAAGCCGATTTTTCATATACCTACAAAAAATTACGAAAAACAAAAGACGCTTCCAATAAAGTAGATAAAAAAAAAATCCTTGAGGAGTAGAATTCCGTCATTAAAGTCGTATTTTCCCGTTAAAAAAAGATAAAAACGGAATAGTAACAAAAAAAATGAGACCCACAAAAGACAGTTCCCTACATACCGAAATTTACATATGAAATGACAATTTATCGAAAATGACATACCGAAATTTTGACTGGAATTTACCCATTATTTAATGGTATCGTTCTGCTTTGAAGAAAGCCCTACATACCGAATTTCAGCTCATTTGACCCAAAGGGGACCGCTGGAGGTACTCTACTTGGAGGGGCTTTGAAGGTGCGCAAATGTTTTAAAAAATCGGAAAACCCAGAGAGGTGGGGGAACCAAGTCGAGACCCCCAAAGGATACTTCCCCGACACCAACTCAATTCACATACAAATTTTCACCCCTATAAACTAATATGGTGGAGCTGTAGCGATGCGCAAAACTTAAAAAACGCCGAAATTTCAGGTTTTACATACCGACAAACCGAACCCTACATACCGAATTTTAGCTCATTTGACCCTAAGGGAGCGCTGGATGTGTTCGAATGTAGCGGGGAAAAAATATATATATAAATATATATCTGGCATCTCCAAATTTTCCATAATCGTGCTCTAGGGGTTATGAAATGGATAGAATTCGCAGTCCCGCCGCTCACCGCCGACCTTCGACCCAATGCAATAGTCTATTTTTTTCGGGGAAAAAACGACTAAAAAAAATATACATATTTTACGAAAAAAGCGAGCCAGATTCGGTTTTGGCGTCATTTAAAACGCTTAGATAAGAATTATGATAGAAAAGCCCAGGAAACGAAGCACTTCTATAACACAAAAGGTAGTTCTGATTTTTTGATATGTTGTTTAAGATTGCGACCTCGACAGACGACCAGAACTTTATTTTATTCAAGAAAAATCCTGAAATTTTCGTTAATTTTCATTCCATCCTCAATATCTTGGAAACTACCTAACACAAGAAAAACCTTATTCATACCTATCTCTTCGTTACTTCTTTTATTACCTATACTTTTTAAAGTTTAGTAAATTTGCTTGTTTTTGTATATTTGGTATTATTAGTAATATTTTAAATTATTATAGCTTTAAGTTTTCACAAATTAAACAGTTATACAAATTTTCAACAAAATTAAAACGGGATCTTTTTTTTTTTTTGGTACAGAACTTATTCTATTTGCACTAGCATAATGCCTAATTTTTACTTAGTCTGTTCATGAAATCGAGGAGCAAAACAGTTTTTCAACTAAACAATGAGCAAGGTTGTAAAAGATTCGTAAAAAAAAAAACCTCATAACAATTTTCCGATTCCTTCATTCATCGACACCGATTTCAGTTTTTTTTTTTTTTATGGAGTATCGACAGTATTATTCAATGCAAATAGAAAACTTACACAACAAAGGGTACACCCAGTAACCGTATAAGGATCTTCACAACATACCGAACATTCCTTTTTTAATACTAAAAAAAAAAGTTTTAAAGACGAAAAAAAAACCTACTTTACTAAAACATTTCACTCACTAAACAGATGTACTTTCGATCTTGGATAAGGTGTAGCTAGGCAAGCAGAAAATCTCTCCTATACAAGGACGTTTTTCCCACCTTTCCTATCAGATATTTTCAGCCTCTTCTACCTTGTCCGGGACAAATATTAGATTTCCACCTTAAGAGCAAGATTGGAACTGTTATCAAATAAACTCTCAAATTAATTTGCCAATTGTATTTTTTATTCCTTTTGTTGGAATGTGCTTTTATTGTTTTCCCTTTCCCTTAGGAAAAACAAATTAGGAATCCGATAAGAAAATCTAAAACAATTGAATTGAATCATCTGATCAAATTAAATATACAAAAGAAAAAGGAAATTGTTTACTGTTATATATGCATATTTTCTAAAGCCTTTAAACTAAGTTTCCAAATCGAATAATTGAAAAATCTCAGAAAAAAAACGGAATTTAACTAGGATACGTTTCATAAAGATGGTGAAATATAAATATATATATATATATATATATATATATATATATATATATATATATATATATATATATATATATATATATATATATGTGTGTGTGTGTGTGTGTGTGTTAATTATGTATTTTGAATCTCATCATCATCATCATTGTCTATCCTCTATGAACCGCATTAAGCAGTGTGAGGAGGAAGTCTACAGAGCCCTCTCCAGCTCTGCCGGTCCTCTACAAGACGCCTTCTGTCATTCCATTGAAGTCCTCTTCTCTGGAAGTGGCTCTTTACCTCATCTTCCCATTTTCTTCTTGGCCGCCCTTTTCCTCGCTTGCCCTCAACTTTTACTCGATAGGTTTCGCTAGCGATTCTGCTTGGTTCCATCCTCAGGAGGTGCCCTAGCCATCTTAGTTGACTTTCCTCTATTATATCGTTTGCCGACTTAACATTGAGGTTCAACCTGATGGTGTTGTTGCGTATTCTATCTCTTCTTGTTTTTCCTTCGATCTTTCGAAGAAATCTCATTTCCGATACCTGTATTCTCGATCGATGTTTCTTTGTCAGCGTCCATGATTCTGACGAGTTCGTTAAAATGGGCAGAAATGTCGATCGGAATACAGCCACTTTTGTTTTCTTTTCCACCTCTCGCCTGCTTAGAAAACCTCTCTTCACTGCTTCAAACATCCTGCCCGCAGCTGCGATTCGTTCAGTCACTTCCGAATCGATATATCCATATTCATTAAGGTGCGCACCCAGGTATTTGAAGTTTTCTACCTGTTCGAGGATTTCGTCTTCGACTCTGATGACGCGCATGTTTCACCTGGGTTTCTTCCCAACCCTCATTAGTTTTGTTTTCGCAGGGTTCATAATCATGTTAATCTTCAGCAGTTCTTCTTTCAATTTATTAATATTGTACTGAAGATTCCTATCAGTGTCGGAGAAAATGACAATGTCATCGGCGAATGCAAGTAATGAGAGGCTAACTGGTCTCAGATTGGCGTATCCTAGGTGATATTTCCGCATTTTCTCTTTAGCCCTCCGAATAGCTGAGTCCATAACTAAGATAAACAAAAGTGGGCTGAGACTACAACCTTGCCGGATTCCTATGGTAGTTTCGATTTCCTTAGAGGTGCAGTTGGCAAATCTTACCACGTTTCGTGTTTTATTATATAGACTCTCAACCGCCAGGATATGACCATGATCGATCCCTTTTTCTCTTAAGGCCTCTAAGATATCTGACTTTCTTACTCGATCAAAGGCTTTTGTAAGGTCAACAAAGCACACGGACATTTCCCTTTCTTTTTCAAGTACTTTTTCGAAGACCTGTCTCATAGCAAAGATAAGGTCTTGGGTGCTACGATTTTCACGAAAGCCGTACTGTTCCTCTTCAAGCAATCCTTCGATTCTTCTTCTTATTCTCTTTTCTAGAATCTTAGAGTAAATTTTACTTGGTACGCTTAAGAGAGATATACCTCGGTGGTTGTTACAATCTCTGTTATCTCCTTTCTTAAAGATAGGGACAATGACGGCTACTTCCCAATCTTTCGGTATTTTCTTTTGCTTCCACACTAAGTTTAACAGATGCAGCAAAATTTATTTTCCTTTGGCCCCCATGTATTTTAGCATTTCAGGAGTTACTCCGTCACTTCCTGCGGATTTCCCGAGTTTCATACTACAGAGTGCTTCTTCCAGTTCGTCATCATCAATAAAATCATCCTCTTCCCAGGGTCCTATCTCTCTTTTCTCTTCATCTATGGAGGGCGTTTGTCCATTCTCATTCAACAGATCTTGGAAGTACTCCCTCCACCTTTCCATTATATCATCCTTCTGCCTGAGAATGTTTCCTTCCTTATCTTTGACGAATTTCAGGATTGGTGCTCTTTTCTTTCTTAATCCCTTGAGGACTCGATAAAATAACTTTTGATTTTGGTAGAAATCGGATTCTAATTTTCGACCAAACTCTGTCCAGGTAATCCTCTTGGCTTCTATAACTTTATTTTTAGCCTCAATTCTTTTCCTATTGTACTTTTCGTAGTTCTCCGGTGTTTTGTGCTCGAGGTATTCTTTCCAGAGGGTCTTCTTTTCTCTTATTACTTTTTAACCTCATCAGACCACCATGCTGTTCTCTTGTGTTGGCCTCCAATTCTTTTCTTTCCACAGACCAATGTCGCTGCATCCAAAATTATCTTCTTTAAGTATAACCAGCTCGTTTCTACGTCATCCGAATCCCACGGGTAGTCCAAATCACTGGCCATTCTTTCTATTTCTTCCTGGTAATAGGTAGCGATTTCATCTTCTTCTTTCAACCTATGTGCCTTCACCACTTCTGGTTGGATCCTTCTTGCGTTCTTTCCAGTCTTTCTCTCTCCTTTCCATACCATATCCATCTTTAATAGGTAGTGGTCGCTTCCAATTTCAAAACCTCTTTTAACTCGCACGTCAATCAAATCTTTGAGAGAATGTTTCTTAACTAGAAAATAGTCTATTACAGACTTTTCGTTCCTGTTTGGTTCCTCTCCTGTAAATTTATGTGCGTTTTTATGAGGGAATTTGCTATTAGCGACAATCATTCCATTGCTGGCACACAATTGGAGTATTCTTTCCCCATTATCGTTTTTAAATTCTTCTCCATGTACACCTAAAACATCCGGCCACAACTGTGAATTTCTTCCAACCCTGCCGTTTAGGTCTCCGACGACAATTGGTTCACCGTGTGCGTCATCTATTTCTCTTTGAATACAGTCAAAGAATTCTTCCTTCTCAGTGGCTATGGCATTATCATTCGGTCCGTATACTACGATGATAGACTTTAAGGCATCTCCTTCTTTTAAATCAACCACCATCAGCCGATCGCTAACGAATTTCCAATCTTTAATCACTGTATTCATTAAGGCTTCCTTAAACATGAAACCTACACCTCTGCTGGCTATCCTATCTTCAGTGGTCCCTGAGTAGAGTAAAATATTATCTCCTATTCTCTCTTCGCCTTTTCCTTTTCTCTTGATCTCAGTAATAGCTAGCAGATCAACCTTTGCCTTATCTTTCTCTTCCAGTAACTCGCACTCCTTCCCCCTCAATCCTCGCACGTTCCAAGTTGCCAGTCGTAAAATTCCTTTTCCTCGCCATGTCGAATTCCATAAAAGCTGTCCGGCTATATTTCTTCCATGACTCGTGATATTTGAAAATTCGGATGGGCAGGGTATCGGCCTGTCCAGTCCTAGTACGGTCGGGGGGCTGCCCCTTAGGGTAACCGAACACACCCTTTCCTGGTAGGAAAAATCTCCTAGGGGAGGTGGCCCTAGGGTGTGTACTGTAGTTGACCTTATGTTGAGAGTAAGTGATTTGTGTACTGTTCTGGTGAGTATGCATGGTGTACTGAACTGTGGTAACCCGTGGGGGCGACACTCCCCAAGTACCTGCATGCAACAGTTACTCCTTGCGGGATATTTTTGAATATATATTTATTTTGAATCTATGAGTCCTAAATAGAAGGATTTGAGAACATTATTTATCTTTCAATTCTTGACAAAAGCTATAAAGCAAAATGTTACTTCATAAACCTCCACAACCCTGGGATGGTGTACCCTTTACCACTTAGTTTATAATAACTTATCAGAACATATACTTTAGAAAAATTCATGGATACGTTGCATCGAATTTTTCTAAAGCAACTATTTTAAAGAAAAATAATTATTTATCACCACAGATTCGAAAAAAATTTAAGTTATATTTAAAAATCATATTTAGCCACCCGAGGCTAATTTGGATTGTGGTAATTAGAATACTAAATAAAAACAATAATAACAAACAAAACTTATCTAAGATAAATCAAATACACACACACACACACACACACACACACATATATATATATATATATATATATATATATATATATATATATATATATATATATATATATATATATATACGTATATACATTTTTTCTTTCTTTTCCTGATGGATTGCTTCGCGCTACATGTCCCGCCCAGCTTAGCCTCTTTGCCTTCATATAATGGGATATTGACTGCCCAGTTATGTAAGCAATTCTTTATTAGTCTTTCTTCTCCATGAGTTTAAATTTTGATCCCATATCGCTCCGATTATCGTACGGAGTCCGTATCCCTGCCCCCGACCTGTTCTAACTTCAAAGGCTACAGACATATCTCCTTTCATCAGGACTCTGCATTTCGGGTCGATTTTACACGCCTTCGTCAATCTCACCAATTTCTCGAGAATGCCTAACTCAGTCATGATTTTTCATAAGCAATTTCTGTCCACGGAATCATAGACTGCTTTAAAATCGAAAAAGGCGTGCGTATCCTGTTCTCCTTCCCATCGTTTTTCGAGTACCTGCTTTAGGATGAAGATCTAAGCTTGCTCCTTCCTCTTCTGATCCTGCTTGGTGGTCGTCTATTATATTTTCATAATGGCAATATGTTCGGTATTATCTGTAATTATCTCATAGAGAACCGGAAGGAGTACTATTCCTCTGTAGTTACCACATTCATACATGGACACCTTCTTTATGATAGGGCATATTCGGCCTGTGTTCTAAGCCTCCGGTATCCTTTCTTCCTCCCATATTTTCTGGATTAGTTCTAATAGCTTGGCTCTTAGAAGTCTCTCTCCCTCCCTCTCCCTCCATCTTTAAACAGCTCTGGTGGTATCCTGCCCAATCCTGGGGCCTTCCTTTTTTTAAGCCTGACGATAGCTATTTCCACATCCAGAATGTCTGGTTTTGCAACTTCTTGTGGGTCGAGGTCTTCTGCCTGGTCCATGTCTTCTTCGATTGTGGGATTCCCTTGGATGAGAAATGTTCTTTCCAGATGCTTAATATCTTTTCTTTTGATGCCGTCAGTTTGCATCTTTTCCTCGCATTTGCATGTTTCTCGCTTTATATCTTACCCTTTCTTTCCTGATGTCTGTTTAGAATCCGCATATATTTTCAACCTGCTAGTTGTCCTCAATAGTTTGCAGTCTTTCTTTGAGGAATTTTCTTTTTCCTTTTCTTATTGTCCTGTTTGTCTTTGTCTTGGCGGCGGCTTATTTTTCTAGTGTAGCTTGATCAGCCTTCACTGCCTTTTCACATGCTCTGTGAACCACTTCTTGGATTTTCGTTTCTCTTGCAACCTATTACTCCTTTAATTGTTTCTTTTAGCTCGGTTTCTAATGCCTCCCAGCGCTGATCAACCGTGGGGCCCTTTGAGTCCTAGGATTCGAATTTATTCTTCAGTTCGATTTGGAATTTAGCTTTTGATTCAGGATTTTTCAAATAATTTTTTTCATAAATCATATATTAATCTTATGTACATAAATTCTGTTTAAAAAAAAATGTGAACGTTTCGATGAAACTATTTTTTAAAACGGTTAAATAAAATTGGTTGTTGAGACAAAGATTTTATTATTATTTAGAAGGGGCGTACGCAGAATTTTTTTTCGGGGTTGGTTTTCTAATAAGAAGGTAAATAATCACCTAAATGTTTATAATCGCTAAATTTGGTGTAAGCTTTAAGGATAAGCATGAAAATAGTATCAAAAACTATTATTAAAATTTCCAAAAACATTACTCAAAATACAAATCTTATATTTTTTCGTAAATTTCTGGGAGGAGGTAGAGGGTAAATATATCCCCGATATGCCACTGTTCTTCAGTTCTATTTGAAAACCTAGTAACCCTAAAATCTAATAGATTGAACAAAATAAAAACCTGTACCACTACAACCCGATGAGGGTCTTGGGTTCAGTACTTGGGGTAAGGACCGTACTGTTTCTAAGCCAACAGTTGTGCAAGGAGGTGATTCGGCCAAGATCACGCTCAACCGCCAGGTTTTTCCCCCAATTAAGGGTACCCACTTTATAGAGGCTGGGTGAGCCCCAGGAGGGTCTCCCGATCCCAAAGGGTCGATCCCCGGCTGAATACAGAATAAATAATTATCTGCCTCAGCCGGTCTCGAATCCGGGACCTTGAGCTTAGTAGCGCAGTGCCTTACCCACTGAGCTACCACCCCGCTCCCTCGATTGAACAAAATAAAATAACATAAATCAAACCATGTAAATTGATTGTTTTTCAAGAAATCCAGAACATTGAAAAAACTCTTTCAGGTTTAATTGATGTTAGTATACCAGTATATTTGCGATTTTTATAAAATTAAATAAAATATTAACAGTATTAAATAAAATATCAAAGAAGATTTTTATGCAGATCTTGTTAGAGAAATCATTAGAGGGCAAAAAAGGAGTAGAGAAATTATTTTAATGGGCGATTTCAATTCTATAACGAGAAAAGGCCATTCCAATAATCATGGTATTAGAGGCCTATATGGAGGGGAGCGCACTAGAAACGGAAATGATCAGAGGCTCATAGATTACGAACTCTTCATTGGAAACTCATATTTTCCTCGTAAAGCTGACCAAAAAATAACTTTTTCAGGTGAAGAAAGAAATGTTAATAGTTTAATAGACTACTTTTTATAAAGTATGAGAATTAGGAGATACTTCAGCTATGTGAATTATTAAGAACCGCTGAAATTGGTTCAGACCATTTTATTTTTATCTGTGTGTGTGTGTGTGTGTGTGTAATGAAAATTGCGCACATAATATAATAAACATGATTCCCTAATTAACCTCGAGGTAAAATACAAGAAGTTTTCATTTAACACTAAAATGCATTACTAAGAATATTATTATTATACAGTGCAATAAGTTAATAATAATAAGTTGTAATTTTAAAACTAATACATTACTGCAATATATGACTATATATATATATATATATATATATATATATATATATATATATATATATATATATATATATATGTATACACAGGAAATATCTTAATAATTAGTTATACAACAAGTAGTATTTGTTCCTTACATTACTAATCAGCCTACATTAATAAATAAAAAAGCGATTGTAAATATAAAATACAGTTTGCCTCTTACTGCTTCACGCCACTGGATACTATTCGCTCTGTTCGGAATGCATATTTTCGAAATTGTTTAGTAAATCGAATGTTTCTTTGGAAATAAATTTTATTGTGGGAAAAAAAAATTGATTAAAAAAAAAAATGGAAAAATATTCAGCATGAGTAACCGCAGCTCATGTTAATGAATCCGTTAAAAAAACAAAACATGTAAAACATCTATAAAATCAAAGATAGCATGGAGAACAATTCCATTTGCCTACTGATTGCTCATAGAGGGTATATCAGAAGAAGCTATGAACAGGAGTGGGGACAGTCCTCCAGAAGTCTTCTTGGTCAAGCTTGTCACTTCGGAGGTCCTCGGCGCTCTAGCATATTTCCAGCACTCCAACATATTATTTTGGATCATATTCTGCAGGTGAGTCTTATACAGATTTTGTCATATATATAAATAAAATAATCTGCAACTTAAAAAAATAATAATGCAATGCTAACGATTTGCATGCATACTTATATGTACTTAATAATTAAACAAACAGAAAAATAAGTCAAAGGATAATAGAAACATGAAATATATTGAGATATGATAGCAACTTTCATTTATTAAAAATTATGAGACCTTTGTATTCCGTTTGTACTATGGAATTGGTATTCAATTTCATCAAAATTGATTAAACAAATTTCATTATTTATCCTTACAGTGTCATTCATTTAATAATAATAATTTCCATAGCATTCACTGTACGAAAAAGGAGATGGCATGTCCAATTTGTATAAATCCAGTATTTAAAAATATAATTTTATATGATGCAATAGGTACTCTACTAAAATTTGTCGCATTCAAACAGGCTAAAATTGTTCTTCGTTATAGAGAAATAACTTCTCTGAAATTACAGGATATTATGAATAGTATTATCAAAACGTTAAATAAATATAGATATATGATTTCCATAGAACTAAAAAATCTAGACTCCTTTAGGCGTCTATAAGAAATTATTTTCTTAACCCATGACAAAAATTAAATATTTTAACACAGTTATAATAAACTAAAAACTTTACTCGGGTCCACGAACATGTTTGCTCCCTATGTATAGTATGAAGACAGGACGGTGCTTCATAAGAATTATTTATATAAATCGATTAAAATATATATTAGTAAGAAGATATGACTCACTTGTTGTAAATACATTTTTTTTAAGGAATATATATATTTTTTAATTGATAGAGAAAAATATCGAGAAAAAAAAAAAGCCGAATACAATTATTGCGTTATTATTGAAAAATTCAAAAATAAGCCTTGAATCTCTTGAATAGTGACAATTAACAAACCAGTCAAATAAATAATTATTAATATTATATAATTTACGATAAAAAATACAAAATACAGCTTTGCCTATTACAATTTCATAATATATTCATAAAATATACTATTTATTGTATTTACAAATCTAAATCTGCCAAATTATTTGAAAATTTCCATCAGGTATGGAATTTAACTTACACTTTTTATCAAAATACATATTTTTCTTATTTAACGTAAAAAAAAACCTACATTTTTTAAATCTTTTTAAAGCCTACCGTTGTAGATTGCTCACTCAATATTTTTTTCATTATTTAGTATATTTTTTACAAATCTATTAATTTATTGTCTAATCCGGTGATTGTGGTATTAAAACGTAATACTACCTTCTACCCCTCGCCCTGTTGTTTACAAGAGAAAAAAATGAAATAGAAATACGGTATTAATCATAATGAAAAAAACTAAACATGATTATAAATTAATAAATAGGACATATAAATTAAAAGTGGAATTGGAAACGGGATCAAACATCATGATTGAATCACAATCTAGTAAACGTTTCACCTGTCAAGGTACAATCAGGACTAAACTGTCTGTTAAACTTATTTAAATGATGGAATCTAAAGCAGTCTACAATTTTTCAATTAAAATAAAAAGCAAATTTTAGCTTAAACTTAAATCTATTCAAGTGATGCCCCTGCATTCGCGAAACGTTAACTATTTTGTAATAAACTTTTTATAGAGATAATATTAATTTTGCATTTTCTTAAATATTTTAATTAACAAAAGGTAGTAACAGATTAAAAGTGTATACAAATTAATATTTTAAAAATGAATTGTGATTATTTATATTAATATCATTATTATTTTTGTCAGTTTGATTATGATTTGTCAAAACAAATAAACAGAAATTTTAAACATAATTAATGTTTACATTTAAAATATTCAGAAAACAACTCCAGATTGAATATTCAATAAAAGATAACATTAGTTTATGTAATATAAATTTAGCTCTACGGTAGTCGATTTACCTAAATTAAAATTGCATTCTTAAACTTTTTATTTAATTTAAGCATTGCGATGTATTTTATTTCAATGATGATTTTTGTAAGTACTATAACCACTTATTATTTGATATTTAATAGATTGTTGGTTGAGATGTGTTGACACTAAGTTTACGAAACCACCCAAAAAGGTAGGTTACTTTGGCAAATTATTTTCTGTAACCATTCAGGATTATTTTTTAAGAAAGACATTAAAAATATTCAGGACGATACATCAACGTATTTATTTTGTACAACTAAGATTGAAACATAAAATGATAGTTTAATTTGATCTACATATCGTCCCTACCTTGTCCAACTATCGAATATGCAAAACTGCGATTTCCGTACTCTTCACTTTGAAACACATAAGGTGAGGCACGCATTGTGGTTGTCTTGAATTCCCAACCTCCGTGAGACTCAAGGGGTTAGCCCTTGAGAATTACGAATTCAAGACTCTGCCACATGCGTTTCTCTGTGCTGGACATTAAAGTTATGTAATATATATGCAGATAGACTTCAAGAAAAATCTGTAATCCACTTTTTAATAGCTTCGTATTTTATCTGCAAAACTAAATCGAGTTGTTGGTTTAGGGCTCAAAAGCAACGAAGGTCTCAAAATTGTTATTATTTGAAAATGCTTATCAATTTTTAAGCAGTCTCAGTACTATAGTTGTATCTCGTACACTGTATCTTATTATTTATACTGTATGTTGACAGGTTGGTTCCAGGGTATATTTATATCAATTCGTTTTTTTTTTTATGAAAAATAAATTCTTGGATAATTTTTAAAGAAATAATAATCATAAAAATGTTCTGTTAAGATTTCTACATGCTGATGTTTTGGTAAATTTATTGTTTACTGTTTCTATACCTACTTGGATAGTTTTCTTAAAAAATAATAATTACAAAAATTTCTGCAAAGAATTTTACATATTGACGTTTTGTGCCATGACAAAAACAATTTTAACAAATCTAAACCCAAGGCACTAGTATGGTCAGATTTCCATCTCCTTAGATAAAATGTTCGTTATGTAACGGTGCTACATCTTTAAAAGATATATGAAAAACTAAACATAGAAGTTATTCATGTAAAAGTTAATGTATATCTTATTTTTGATTTTATATTTTATATTATTATTATTATTAGATTTTATATTATTTTGTCTACATTCATTATATTAAATATTTTGTCATGTTAGTTTATTACAGATAATTAAGTACACATGCTTAAAAAGATATATATGGCCTGAGGAAGGAAATTTTGGTATTCATTATTAAGCATAAAAGAGGCGATGAAATTCAAAGATCGACTTCGACCGACTTACGTAAAAAGGAAGGCCAATATCTTCTTATCATGTTCCTGAATTTAGTTATTTTTTACTGATTAAGTTTTATTTTTTGCCTGTCTCTAAAACTATTTTATTTATAAACTTTGTTCATGTATTTTAATTCAAAATAACAATTTGTTTTTTTATACTGTTTATATTTTCTTCATGTATTATTTTAAATTTACTTATAAAGATTCTTTTGTCGGTTTACCATGAAAGGTAAAAATGGAAAGAAAAAGTTAGGTCAGTAAGAGATGATACATATCTATATTATGAAAAATAAAATTTTAGAAATATTTTAAACGTTTTTGGGTGAAATTAAGAAGGGCTATATTTTATTGGTGAGATGGAACATAAAAGGGAAAGGATGTATATAAATAATTGTTTGATTTTTCAAGTTTTATTTTAAAATGTGTGTCTTATGAGACAGACAAAACAATTAGGTAAATCAATAAGGAGTTACATGAATCTCAATAATTGTTAAAAAGCTTTTGTTTCTTATCAAAATAACATCTACACACAACGGGCCAAGGCCGTGGTATTATGCAAGGTTTTCCTTATTTTAGGCTAACTGTTATGTCAAACAAAGTAATTTGGTCAGCATCCCCCTTCCAGTATCCAGATTTTCCTCTCAACGTGTAGTTAGTGTTTTAAGTATGCAGAAATATTAATAAAATTTTGTTGAATTAATAAATTAAAGAAATGAAAATAATATTTGATTTTAGATGATATTATAAATATTGTTTTTAATAACTTTTCTAACTAAATTTGAAACGTATTTAAAATTATAGTTATATTATGGAATCTTCATTGGGTTAAGGCTTAGATTTATTTATATATAAAACTTAGAGTTTATGTACGGTTTGATTTGACACTAATTGATACTAAAATATATGATTATTTTTTAATAATTTTAAATTTATATGATATTGAGCTCTTATAATTATTTTAATATTCTGATATTGCAGCGGTATTATTACTTCTAATTAATGAATAAATTAATGTAACTCGTCGAACATTATTTTTCGAAACAAACTGGAAGTCCACGGGTATGGAAGTATGGAAAATGGAAGTTCGTGGGTATGTATGTGTACGTGAATATATATGCTTGTTGAAATTTATTTTAAAAGTTATTGAGCACATTTTTTTTTTTAATTATCAGTTTTGGTTTTATGAAGTACTAAAAGAAAAAAAACTTAGTAATTAAATCAAATAATTAATAATACAAATACATAATCCAAATACCTCAGTAATAAAACAAATACAACATCCTTATAATAAAGTTATCTCTCAGCTTAGTCTTCATGAAAACAAAAACATGTTACATCCTTATTTGCTTTGCCTTATTTATTTTTTAGGTTTGTTCCTGAAACTTTTTAAAATATTTAAAATATTTTTTTATAACTCAACATCCTTAAAAAATTAGAAATTAATTAGAATAGTGTTGGTAGAATTAATTTGATTTTTTCGGACTTGGAACCATTAATCATTGAATGCTGTGAGCCACAAGTAAATTGTTGATAAGATACGATGTCGAGTGATCGACTTGATAAAAAAGTTCAAAATGTGTTTGAATAGACAAACAATTTATAGAACTGCAGTTGGTGAACATGGTGAGGACTCATAATTTATATGGAAGTTACATTATAATATGGCAATTTACTTAATTCAAAATCGCAAATCGAACAATATTTTTATCTAAATACTATCTCAAGTGCATATCAAAAAGTAAAATTATATTTAAAAAGTGAAACCAATTATTCTCACTGCAGTGCCTCTCTAATAGTCTAATAGCTGACAACACATCAATTTAACCAAAATAATCTAAATTAACCAAATATCTAAATTAGTAGAGTCTAGGGTGATGTGCATGGAATCTGTCTGTCTGGTAGCCTTGACCGGTGGGGATACAAAATGGAGGCCAGTCAAAGTCGCCCAAAATTGTGTTGAATTTAATCCTAAAGGTTTTTTTTTTTTTTTTTTAATGAGTGCTCATTTTAAAGCTCTGACCATCCTGAATAAAGATAAGCATGTCTGCCTGTCCATAGCGGTCGGGACCATCGCGCCAGACAGCGTCAAAGTCGCCCAAAATTGCATTGAATTTAACCCAAATGATGTTCTACTGGGATACAAAATATCTGATGTGGACACCCCATGACTTCCTTGTACGCCTTTTAAACTATAAATCGGTGGCACAAAAAGTGAACCTGAATTTGGTTACTAGTTTCCGATCATTGCATTACCTCAAAAACGACGCCGCGATGTCTATTGATCTATACAGAAACACACACAGGCTCTTGTTTCTTGAGGTCTCATTCCGTTATTATATGACGTTTTCTTTCAGTTGGTAACAAGTTCCCAAGAGATTTCTTCGTGTTCCTTGGCAACATTATAACTGGCTATGTTACTAGATAAAGCATTGGAAATCGACGGTTTCAACATTTTAAGCGAAAGAAATTGCTTAACTTATATCTTATTCTCCTACTGCAGGCTTGTTCAGCTCACAAATGGGGAGGAAAAAAGTATTTTACACTCAATTTTAGCACTTACAAGAAGTACTTAATAAAATTGTTTAATTAGAGTGGAAAAAAATCCCGTTTTTAATCTTTATCACCGAACCATATGGTTCTCTGTAATAAATGTCGATATACCTTTTGATGTAAGTTTCTAGTGACCTTCAAGTAATGTACCTCTTTCGGATCTTCAATTTCAACCAAAATCTATTATATTACTTATATTGATATAAAAGCCTAATTTACCAAATTTGAGATGTTTTATATTGTATTCTAATATAATTTTTGATGAAAGTCTAATATGACCTTTAAGGTAAAGTGCCACTTCCGGTTTGCCAATTTCAACCAAAATTTATTATGTTATTTATATTTGTATGCAGGTCTGAAATACCAAATTTCAGGAGTTTTGGATTATATTTTTATATAATTTTTGATGAAAATCAGTAATGACCTTAAAACAAGGTACCACTTCCTGTAATCATGCAGGGACCAAAAAGGGAGGTTCACAACTAGATTATACAGTAATCCTAGATACAAAATTTTACGTTTCTACGGCAAACTGTTTTTGAGTTATACGAAATACGTAAGAAACGAATATACGAACGTACGTCCAGACGTCACTACGAAACTAGACAAACTGGATTCAGAGATGGTCAAAATAGATATTTCCGTTGAAATCTGAAAACCGAAAACTTTCGCGATTACAATACTTATACTAAAAAGATATATTTTTGAATGAGGGCTCATTTTAAAACTATGGCCTCCCTGAAGAAAGGCCAGGGAGTAAAGTTCCAGCCCTTATGGAACTTAATCTTATGTGTACCACTAAAACCACCTCCATATTTATCTTTACCACCCCGCAGAATGCTTGTCACGCATTACATCGCGGGGTGCAGAGTGGCTATGCGCCTACTTCTTCTTTGGACTTATTATTAAGCCCTTGCCTGTATATATAACAATAAGGAGAATCTTAATTGATCTCACGCTTCATTTCTCATTAAAATATCATCTCAATAAGACGAATCTTGTTGATGACTCTTCTTGCTGTTTTTTGAGGGGGTTGAACAAAAAAACCAGGAAATATTCTTTATGAATGTGGAGCCCTCCTTTCTAACAGACTGCAGCGCTTAATTTCGGCATTACTTTAACCTAAGGCAAATCTTTATGTTGCAATGTACTTCCAGGAGTCTTATCTATATTTCTTGCCTCTAAGTATCCAGTGTGGTAGTCACAAATTACCTTACTCCTGGTAATACGGGATTATACATCTTTCAGATATAATAATTGCATAACATTGTGTGATCAACTTGCATTGAGTAAATTTTTTTTAAGCATGGCTCGTAGAGATATCTTTTTGGATTACAAAAGGAGGAATAATTTTTATTTTCAGGTGTTTTTTATGTATTACTCCTCTTTTGAAAGGAGTGATACATCCTGGTGTGGCGTTAACAATTTAAAAGAACGTTATATTTCCTGCAAATTTGTATATATTTTTTTAAAATTCGGAATAGCTACTGAGATTCCGGTCCGTGAAAATCTGCAAAAATGTCCAAAAAACAAAAAGTTAATGTCGAAAAAAGTTATGTTTGGTTTCGCCTTAAAAACTATTTTTTAGCGCAGTTTAGTGAAAAATACATAATAACCAATCTTGTAGAGGATTAAATTTCTTACTGGCATCACACAAAATATTACTCTCTACAGACGCCATAATATATTGAAATTACAATTTTGAAAGTAGAGTGGAAATTGAAAATATCATCCGTTATTGAAATTAGTATTCCTGAATGTAATATCATCATTAATCCACTATGTATGTATGAACTACACTTATATATCACATACACAATGATGATGGCGGAAAAGCCACAAGAAGGAAGAAAATCAAAATTACTCTACTCTTTGCAATCAAAAATGAAATCTCTGCTGGGCTAACATAACTATTGCCAGAGATCAGGAGATTGCTAATTTCGAGAGGTGTACTTGATCGAATCTAAAAACTTGATAAAAAAAAAAAAAAAAATGAATAGGTAGACGAAGAATTAGATGCTCTACAACTTTTTTCCTATGAGTTTTTCTCTTTGCACATCTCCAAACTACAGTCTCATGTATAGTACTTAATATAATATAAGATAATATAATATAATAATAATATCAGATAATATAATATAATAATAATATAAGACAGTATAATATAAGACTGTGTCTTAATTTTCGACAAAGTTGCAAAAAATCGCCGTTTTTTTATCGAGTTTTTGGGTCACCACAACAAATAATATGTTTTGGTACTCATTCGACGAAGAATTTAATGTTCTTTAAATTATTATACCATAACATTTTCGATTGAATCAGCCGTTTAAGTCATAAAGTTAATCCCTAAATAAAATAATGTAGGGCTTATTTATAATTTAAACATTTGACATTTTTATTTATACATTTGTAAAAAAGGATAATTTAAAAAAATAAAATTGTTTTCTTCATCTATTACTTCTCGAAATTTACACTAGAAAGCTGGTAATCAAGATTATACCCAATTAATAATAAATCTACAGTACGGATGTAAAAACCGTCATTCAATCCAATACTATATTTTGACATACTATATAATCGGATACATTCTAAATTCTATTCTGTAACACTTAGCACTGGCTTATAAGACGAATTTTGAATTTTTTGAAAATTCAGCTATATCACAGCAATCTTTTCATTTATGAAAAGTGAATAGTTATAAATTATTACAAAAAAAAAAAAGAGGAAAAAGATATGCATGTCTAACTACAACGGTTTTATAAAGAATTAGGAAAAACTTAAAAGATATAATTTTTCTACTGTAAACAGTTGACCATGCCTGATTACATAAAAGAATTTTTATGTAAACCAAAGCATTTTTATCTAACATCTTTCGTCATTATGTTACGGGCAGAATGGCACTATTTAAGTGGACAGTTCCAAGGCGTGATGTTCGCAACGGTTGTGAAACGTCTTTGATGTCGCTAATGGTTGGCATGATCATTTTCATGCGGATCCTTCTTTGTCCGAAGAACTTCTTCAGAAGAACTTAAGTCCCGTTAGAGTGGATTCTTTTTCTCGAACATTAGCCGGACTCAACTATCGCTCATCTTTCTGATGATAGTTCAGCGCTACATTCTTCATAGTGCTGAAATTCACCTTACTGAATTATCTATACTGATAGAAATAGATCGAGTTTCAGTTTCAATAACCCAGACTGGCATCGATAGGAATTCAATTTAGCACATACAACGGTGATTGCTTCAGCTAGCCGTGTAAAAAAAAAATCAATAATTACTTTAGAGTATATATATATATATATATATATATATATATATATATATATATATATATATATATATATTTTATTTTTTTTTTTTTTTTTTTTTTTTTTTTTTTTTTTTTTTTTTTTAGGAATTTAAAGGACATCTGAAATATTCCAGGTAATGTACAGTTTTCAAGTTATCAAAAATTAAACTAAGATGAACAGGTGTCCACAGGAACGTGTGCAAAATAATTTATAACATGTGTACTAAATTCAAAACGCTATATCTCTGCTAATATAGGACCGGTTTGGATGATTTTTTTGTTTTGTATGTAGAGAATTTAATTTTCTTTCGAATGATTTTTTATTGATCAAAATATTTGTATTAATTCGTGCATAACTCAAAAACTGTATACTTTTACGAATAAAGTTTTATTTTCTGCTCTCATTTTTTTTCAAAATCGAAATACTTTCCTATATATTTCATCTATAGGTAGGTGAAAAAAAATCAAATAAAAATAAGTAACCAAGTTAACAAAATTTAAATTAATAAACAAAAAAGAAAACAAATTAAATTTAAAGTATTAAAATTAAAATGATAAAAAAAACAAAACAAGTAAACTAAATAAAATACTACAATAAGATGTACTCAAATACCATATTTTGTTTTCATCAGTCAGCTATGGCTGATTTCCCTAATTGCAACAAGATAATTTTAAACGTCGTATTCAGTTTCTTTTTTTTCTTCTTTTATTCATGTCTCTATTGTTGGTGGAGTGTTCTGTATCCTTCTTAATTTAATGTCAAACTGACTGCTGTCATACAGTAATTGTTATATCTGTCGGATCCGTTGTTTAGTGAGTGATATAATGTGTAGTTTGTCCTTGTCTTAAGAGATTTTCTGTTAGTTTTTTTCATTAGTTAGATTTTCTGTATGTTCTTCTTGTTGTATTGAAAACTTGTATGTTATCTTGAAAATACAATTGAGGTTTGTCGCGCGTTCATTATCTCCTTATTTCCTTTAAGTTAACTTGTAAGTCTATATTTTGTTTGGGTGTTCTAAAGTTAATGCAATATAATTCACTCCTGATAATTCTCCAAGACATCTGAAAAGAAGATAGTCACGTGACCTGTGATAAAGCTGCTATTGAAACCCACCTTAAGATTGTTAAGTTGGCGGGAGGGCTGCTGAGGTAAACTGAAGCTCAATTCTTATTCATGGTAATTAGCGAATCATAATGTGTAAACATTGTTACATATGCACTAAAAGTTTTTGATTTTCAGTCTTGAAGAAGAACAACCTATAAATGCATAATTTAAAATTTTAATAATCAGCGTTCTAAAGGTTTCATGATACTTTTTGGAATCTCAGTATTAGTTCGATCAAAAATATGGATCTATCCACATTTTCTTTATTATTATAAGCTGATTTATTTCAGCTAAATGGTAGTATTCTGATTTTTTTGAGTAGCTCAGGTTATGTTAGTCCACGTTAAGAAACGTTCATCCATCTACGCTGATAATATCAATAGAGAGTTTGATTATTTGGCTTATGGTCTTGTATATGATTTTATATTTATTTAACTTCAAGCCCATTTGCTCTCCTTCTCATATGAAATATTCAGCAAGTTTCTCCATATCTTTTCATTTACTTGGATGAACTATTAAGCTTTCCGAATATGGGAAGCTCCTGTGTTCAGTTCAGACTAACACCACATCATATTCTCAGAAAACTTTTTTCATTACTTTTTCAAAGGCCTCAGAAAAATTCATCCACTCCGTTGAATTATCTGGTAGAGTCATTCCTTTGAATTCCTCATGAAGATTTCTGAAGAATACAATACTAATACAATTTTTTTAGAGTGTAATTAATACTATCTAGTTTTAAACCTTACCTGCTCTCCAAACGTTTTTAGTTGTAAAATCAATTTCCCCTTAATGTAGAGCAAATTAACAAAACCACATTGCTACTCGCCAGCCTTTTTATAACTGCAGGATAGCTACATAAATATAGTAGCGGATTATACTGTATAATAAATACAGAAGCGGATTTACGCAGAGACAGACTAGGCACTTACGTTTATTTATTTGCATTTACGCAAAATTTGGAGAAATTATATTTTTAGATTCAAATGAATTTGTAAATAGGTATAAAATATTGCCCAAGTAAGCACACATATATTTCAAATAATTTTCAGTTAGTTTTCAACTATGAAGCAATAAATGTTTTCGGAAATAGGAGGGATTATCTGCATTGCCTGTTGGCGGCAATACTATTTTCGTTGGAACTTCATATACAAATTGTATTAAATAACTGGCATTTCATGATTTATTATTTTGAGTACACATACAAAATAACTTTTATATATATATATATATATATATATATATATATATATTTTTTTTTTTTTTTTTTTTTTTTTTTTCTGTATTGTCCCAACTTCTGAAACTTGAAATGTGAAAGAAATTTTTTTATTTATCTGAATTAAATTTTAGAATTAGTCAAATTGGCAACATAAAACTTACTAATGTACGAGATAGATTCAATAGACAGACGAAACATCAATACCATAAAATCTGAAATAATAAGATTTTATGGTATTGATGTTTCCTCTGTATAATATGTATATGTATATAATATGTATAATAATACATATTCATAATTTCATACACCACTCTCGAGGATTGAAAATACTATCCAAGAAAATGTGCCTCAATTCCTGGTATGGAAACAACAGCTTATGCTTTTCGTCCAGAATTGCTTCCTGGTATTAGAAATGTAGTAAAGAATGAGAGTCCCCTCCTCATTTGGAAGTATCCCCTCGCCTCAGGCTCACAATGCATAATATTTTGCAATACGTTGTTTCATTCATTGCAGGAATGTTCCGAGAAACGGTCCCATGGAATATCATACCCCCCTAAGACACTCTTCACTCTCCCGACCCCAAAAACGACAGCCTTACCGGGATAAAATCTCGACATAGGAGATAAGATGCAAGAAGTCCATATATCTCACTATCATTCCTCACCACACTTTCGGTTCTTCCTACTTATTCATTTATTTTTTGTTCTGAACTTTACTCCATTAGTATTAATAACCACAGCAATATTTTTAAACAGAATAATTGAGGTGATGAGTTTTAAAACCGGTTCAATCCATTTTCAAAAATTTTATAGGAGAAACCAAAAATATGATTTTGCTAATTTCGACCTAAGTAGCCCCCCTACCTCTCACCTGTTTGAATCCATTTTTATAATGGATTGAGAAGCTCTAGGTTAGCTTAGCTTTAGGCTTTGCCAGGTGAACTAATTGCCTCAACTATGGAGCATGATTAATTATAACACATAACTACTTCTATTTATTTTTTTTTTTTTAAATACACTTTTACGGTGAAATCTTTATTTTTATAGGATTAAGTTTGTGAAAAATATGTAAATTCTGTAGTTTTTAAATAGTTACCTTAAGCCAGGAATGGTGCCTTACTCTTCATCGAATTAGAGATTTCTCGACTAATTATTAATTTCTCCATAATCATTAAGTACTCTGTGGAATTTTTAAAAAATTTATATCTCTGGGATCAAGCTTATTCTTTATTATTTTACAATATATTTGTAACTGTGTCGGTCACTAAGGCCGTATTATCAATTATCTTTAATAAAAACTAAATAAAAAATTGAAAATGTCAAAATGATAGGGGGTGGAAGATGAAAGTTAAAACCCTCCAAAGGCACTGCTCTAAAACTAAGTCAATTCACTTATCAATTTTCAACCCTCTAACTCAACTTGGAGGGGCAAAATAGGTGTTCAAACCCTTATAGTCCGGGAGCCCATGCAGAAAAACTTTACTTATTTTAAATAACGATTCATCTATTTCAGAAATGTTCTTGAATAAGAGCTAAAAAAATACACGTCTGCCGTCATGAAGCCGACGGAAAACAAAACGGCGGCCAATGTTATATGGAAGTTATTGGGGTATTTTCAGTTATTGATTTATAACTCCAAAACGGTGCTTCAGATTGAAAACTTTTATAGTTCAAGAATTAAAGAAAATTAAATTCTACGTCGGATGAGTTTGGGCATTAAAAATTTGGTTTAGGAAAATGGTCGAAACCGAAGCTAAACTATAATTTCTACTAACAAATTCCAAAAAGTTACTTTTAAGCGCCTTTACCACGAAAACGGCTATTCCAAATTGAAACTTAATTGAAACTGTATAAATTGAAATTTATACACATTTGATTCTAAATATTATTCAACCCTTTATACGACTTACAGGCAGAGAGTCAGATTGTCTCCCTCACTCACTCATTTGGATAAATTATAACCAACTTACTAGATGAGCCACAATTTGAAAATTGGCAAACTTGTAGCTTTTAGCCTGGGAAAATACCAAAAACAAAAATTTTTAATGTGTAACTCGCAAAAAAATAAAAATGGCGGACGAAACTTAAAAAATCGTAAAACCAATATTTGGAGATCTATTATGATTATACGATACCTATAAACAAACGGATTACAACTAAAGCTACTGATTGTGCGAGATCTACAATTTAGGTTCCATCAATTGTTTTCGTATCTACATCGGTTGTACCTTAGATGGAGCTATTTTTTATCTACGTCTAGACCAATTATATTACTTTTAACCAGTTTTTCAATTATTTTCACACTTAAAGGATACTGAAAGTCTTTAAACTTGGAAGACCTATCGAAGTCAAATAGATATACAACTTTGGTCCTATGACTTTTTGTCGTATCTCCATCGGTTATAAATTTGATGAAGCTAAGTTTTTAGATATATGACAAATTTTCGAACTTTTTCTAGCTTATATTTATAACTCCGAAGCGGTGCTTCGTAGCGAAAAATTTCCAATTGCAAGTATAAAATAATTTATTGTTGTTTAACTATTGTAATTATTATAATTGTAATAATTAAAGTTAGTTATTTTACTTTAACTAACTATTCTTATCTAACTTTAACCCCATTTTATCTTACCATTCTTCAACCTGCAGTATGGTCCCTCCCCATCCTTAGTCTTTAAATAAAGAAAGGCCGAAGCCAACACAGCGGACTTTGAATTTAAAATTGTAACTTTAAAATACCTTCGGATAGTAAAAGGAATTTTATGTATCTGTGTATATTTGTTTGTGTTATTGTACAAAATATACTGTAAAAATCTCTGAGTGAGAGAAAAAATAAAATTAAAATAACTATTGAAATTGGAAAGTTTTCGCTAGGGACCACCGTTTTGGAGATATAAATAAAAAGCTGAAAACAGTTGGACAATTTTACGTATATCCAAAAATTTAGCCCGACGAATTTATAAGCGACAGAGATACGACAAAAATTCATATGACCAAAGTTGTGTATCTTTTTGAATTCGAAAGGCCTACCAAGTTTGAAGACTCAGTTTTCATTAAGTGTGGAAATAATTGAAGAATTGGCGATGAAGTTGAGAATTTGTCGAATATCTAAAAACTTAGCTCCATCGACTTTATAACGAATGCAGATACGAAAAAATGTTATAGGACCAAGGTTGTATATCTTTTTGACATCGGTAGGCCTGCCAAGTGTGAAGACTGCCAGTACTCATTATGTGTGAAAATAATTGAAAAAATTCTGAAAAAGTAGGCTTCTAAAAGTCACAATATTGAATTTATTGGCAAAGTTGGTAGAAATTGTTTTTTGGCCGTCACACAGTGGGAAAAATTGTCGATTTAGTGGCCAAAATTCTATAACTCTTGATTAAAAGACGATAAACAAAAAATTCTTATTTCATTTAAGAGGATGGAATGTCCTTAATTAGTGAGAGTGAAAAAGTCAATATCCGGAACGTCAATAACGGCCAAGATTTGGTAGATGTAATTTTTAAAGCTCACTGAAACAAAGCTATTTTCAATATGCTTTTTGAAAATAAAACTAGTATTTTCTACAGACATTGGTTTTTTTTTTTTTTTCAAAATGTGTCATTTGTTTCTGTCCCACCTTGTTTAAATTAGTGAGAAGGCAGTACATCTCCTCAAAGAATATCATAATATTGATATCCGCAGGGAATTACCTTTATTCTTTGTCGAAAAATTCATGCGATCTACTATGTACTAACTACCCACTAATTATGCTCTCGAGGAGGAGCTAAAAAATACAAATCTGCCGTCGGAATACAAAATGGCAGCCAAAAAGGTTTTTTGGGGTATTTTCAGTAATTGATTTATAATTCTAAAATAGCGAAAACTTTTATATTTCAAGAATTAAAGAACACTAATTCCTACGTCGAATGAGTATCTAACATTATAAATTTGCTATAGGAAAATAGTCGAACTAAATTTTTTGTTCTGTTAAGGACGTAGGATCTCTAGAGCATCGAATAGTCTCCAGCATGCGCACTTAACCATCGGCGTTCTCTGTCATCGTTATACACCGTCCTCAAAAAAAGTATGGGCCGATAACACCGAATTCATCATAAGTCTTCCACAGTGCCCTCCCGAAAGGTATCAGTTATTCCATCATCCTTGACTCAAAGGATAATGAATTGCGGACACGTCTTCAGGAATGCCTAGTGAATTACGGCCGACATTTGGCAGATATAATTTTTAAAACCCACTGAAATAACATTATTTTAAATGTACTTTTTGCTAATAAAATCATTTTTTTTTTCTAAAGACGCTGTTTGTTTTTTAAAGCTCTTAAAAAATGTTCCAGTTATAACCTGTATATATTTTATAGGTCTTACATTTACCAATTGTTACTTTGAATATCTTGTACATTTCGGTAAAGCATTGTAAGAAAAACATAATTCTAAAAGGATTGCTAGATATTTTCAGAAAATATGGCATTGAATGTACAATAATTGAATGTTGAATGTACAGCATGTACAGCATGAATGTACAGCATTGAATGTCTTTAAAAACCTATGGTACTTGTGTATATGATGTGGATGATTATTTTCATTTTGTGGTCGGAGGTATATACCTTTATAAGTAATTTATTTATGGACTAACTTGCAACATAAAATATTTCAAGGTTACTATAATAAGTAAACCTGACAAAGAGATTGGGTATTGAAAGGAACAAATATGGTTTAGTGACGATATCACAATTTCATTTTATTTACAGATGTCTGGTATTTAAATTTGAGCATTAAATTATGATTTTTTTTTCTTGTTTTCAGTAATAAACCATTCTTGATTGCTTTATTTTCTAGAAACATGGCGACCGCTGAGCTTATCTCTGTGGCTGTACTGGTGGGCATTATATACATAACCAATTATGTCTGGAAAACCATGACTTACTGGAAGGTCAGAGGCGTGAAGCACCAAACACCTCTTCCTTTTATTGGCAATATGTTAAGGGCCTTTAAGTTCGACAAGCACTTCTTCCATTTATACGATAAGGTAAAAAATGTGCAGCTTCTCAGATACTAATTGTATTTTTAATAGGTAATGTTGTAATTTTTGTTATTTTTCTGACATTGTATTTTTTTTTTTTTTTACCGAATAAATAGCTTAATCATTATTGCTTTGAAACACTTGAAGTTATCATCAATTGAAGTTCAGCGTTGAAGGAAAATTAAAAGAAATATATAAAAGTAATATTGTGAATCCATCCATCAAAATCCATCTAAAATCACCCAAACCATGTTGTTCAACATTTTGGATTTTTGTGATTTTTTTTACCACTTATTCCCAATCCTTCGGTGAGTTCAAAATCATGGGTAAAGTATTTTTCAGGCTCGTAATTTTTCTTTTACAGCCATTTTAAGAAAACTTCACAACTTCCCTTATATAAGGGAAATGTCTCTACTTCTAGTAATTTTGCAGATATCAAAACTAAACTTATGAAAAGTATGTGTTCTACATTTTTGTCTCCACAACAGGTCACCTCAGTAGTGAGAAAAGTGGTTAAAAAAAATCTCGAAAATTGACATAAAACGAGACTTTAAGCGCTGCAAAAGTGTATTGATAAAAAGAGGCTCACCTTTGATTTTTTTCCCTAGAATAGTTTTATCATTGTACTACTAGATGTAGAAATTTCCATCTTGAAATCTTTGTCTTTTTACTTCGTTGTAGGAAGTAAAAAAAGTATTGTAATCGCGAAAGTGTTCAGATTTCAATGGAAATATCCATTTTTACCATCCCTGAATCCATTTTGACTAGTTTCTGTCTGTACGTACGTTCGCATAACTCAAAAACGGTTAGCCGTACAAAGTTAAAATTTTGTATTTAGGATTGCTATTTGTGAATCTCCCTTTTTGGTCACTATTATGATATGATTACCGGAAGTGGTACTAGAAGCTCATTAATGATTTTCATCAAAAATTATATTAAAATATAATGCAAAACTTCTCAAATTAGGTATATAAGATTTACATATTAATATAAATAATATAATAAATTTTGGTTAACATTGACAGACCGTAAGTGATACTTTACTTGAAGGTCGTATTAGACTTCCATCAAAAATTATATTAAAATATAATGTGAAACATGTCAAATTTTGGTAAATAGGACTTTTATATTAATATGAATGTATTTACTAGATTTTGGTTAAAATTGGTGAGCCGAAAAGGAAACTTTACTTTACTCATAAGAAACTTACGTCAAAAATTATATTAAATTAAATGCAGAGATCCCATGGTTCGGTGATAAAGGTTACAAACAAGATTTTTTTTATACTGCAATTAAACATTTTTATTACTTGTTTTAAGTGTTAAAATCGAGAGTGAAATACTGGTTTTCATCCCCATTTGTGAGATGAACAAGTCTGCGGCAGGAGAATAAGACATAATTTAAGTGGATTCTTCCGCTTAAAATGTCGAAGCTGTCGATTTCTAATGCTTCATCTAGTGATATTGACAGTTATATTGTCACGGAACACGAAGAAATCTGTTGAAAACTAGTTATCTACTGAAAGAAAACGACGGAATGAAACCTTCTGGAACAGGAGTATGTGTGTGTGTGAACAGCTGGATGTCGCGATACCGTGTGTCGTTTTTGAGATACTGCAATCTTCGGAAACTAGTAACCAAATTCAGGACCACTTTTTGAGCCACCGATTTATAGTTTAATAGGCGTACAAGGAAGTCATGTGTTGTCCACATCAGATATTTTAGGTAACAGAATAAAAAAAAATATAGTTTTAACTTATCTTTCCAAAATTTTTAAAATCGATAAAAAAAAAAAAAAAACACTTTTCAACATGATCACCTGCCCTTCATATTAGTGGTCACCATCTACAGATTGTGCCAGATGCTGTTAACTCATATCACTTAATGCCAAGATATTAAGCGGTTCCGTAATTCCCTCAGGTTTTCATATTTCCACCACTTTCCCCTACATATAAATATTCAGTAGTTAAAAATATTAAATAAGGACACAAAATTGAAAAAAAAAAATCTTCAATGTCGAATTTTCAATTTTCGGTAATTGGGTGGGTAAGAAATATTTAAAACGGCGGGATTTAAAAACGTAGAGGATAGGTATTTGAACGTAAAATAGATAAACAAATGGAATTTCAGAGGTTCGAGGATCGGCCCAATCACTTCAGTATTGGTTTCCCTAACTGCAAACGAAATGAATTTAGAATTTTCTATTTTTCAAATAATAATTTCATTATAATGAACATAAGTTTGAGGCTTTCCCACAATATAGACCAGTCTCTATATTACAAATATATTTTTCAACTTTATACATACTACTAGTAAGTATTCTTAATAAAAAATGAAAGAAAAAAATATAAAAAACTTTCTCAATCAGAAATTAAAAATGCAATAAAATAAGCAATAAAAACTAAGAAAATGTCGAGGAACATAAGTAGAATAGACGCACTTCCAGGAATTTCATTAAAAATATAAAATGAAATAAAAAAGCGTACTTTGGAAGAATTGTTATTCCCAATAATTTTCATTTCATGTGTTACATACAGATAATTTAAAAAAAAAGAAAGGAAGTAGATGTATTAAATGACCTGGTCACACAGTTTCATTTCCATTTGTTGCAGTTGTACCACGCTTTTCCAGAAGAGAGGATGGTTGGAATGTACGAGTTCACGACGCCAACCCTGGTACTACGGGACACAGAACTTATCAAGACGGTTCTCGTCAGCGAGTTCAACACCTTCTCGGACCGTGGTCCGCTACTCTTCAATCCCGACTGTGTACTGTACTCAAGTATCTTTGCCTTGGGAGGAAATAAGTGGAGGGCGATAAGGTGGAATTTATTACAATTTTTTTTTAGGTTTAAGAAATTTTAATAAATTGTTTATTTTATACAATCCTAATTTGAAGCGGACAAAAGTTGAATCCTCTTTTGAAACTGCATGCATTTGTTAGTTTGCTTTAAGTTCATCAGACGCTTTAATAAACTGTACACTTTTACTTATGTATGTATGTTTGTCAAGTGCAGAGCTTCTATACAGAGTGAATGTTTTTTAAATTCCTTAGCGTATTGTATGTGTTTACTTGATTTTATTGCTTGACAATTCCGTAAAGGTCTCAATCCTTATAATATATAGCGTTGTTCAATACAAACCTCGTAGACGGATCATTCTCAAATAAACTGTCACTTTTGCTGTCCTGAGGCTCCATGAAGCTTGCCAGTTTTCCTTCTTTTTTTTCCAACCTGCCAATCAATATTAAATTCGTCTGAAAGCAGAGTACTTTATTGAAATATTTAATATTTAAAAAAAAATTTTGGAAAAAGTTCATGCGAATAACATTCTGTCCGAAGTGAATTTCAAATATTTTAATCAAAAAAGTATATTTTGATTATTGGGGATCCATTGCACAATGGAAACTAGTCCTATCAGGTAATAAAGCTAAAAAACTTGAAAAAATCAAGAAGCAATTTTTGTAATGCGTAACTCTCATGACATAAAAATGTTTTCTATTTTTTTAAAGAACCTAGAAAATAAATAAATAGTAAAAATTTCAAACCAAGTCAGATTATGCACTTTTTGACACTGGCGTTATACTTACCTAGGACCCAAGGCTAGTTTCTATGAACGTGATTATTACACACACTTTTCACATACTTTTACACATTTCGAAAGTTACGGTTTGTTTGAGAATGACCCAGGCGCGAATTTAATCACCTCAAGTTTTTCAGTGACTTAAAGTACACGCTGCCCCGTTATGATAATTTTGTAGCTATTTGAAACAAAATTAGAAGCACTGCTGAATATCGTAAATAAAATTGTAAATAAATCACATAGAGATCATTCTTAAACTGCCAGCACATGCTTTGCCTTCTTTAACCGGAGAAGTGATAGCAGCAGATTGATTTCCTGAAACGAAAAGTGATAAGTAAGGTTATATAATCCTTAATTACATATTACTATTACTACCATACTACTTACTTACATTAATAAATACTATACTTATATATCTATATATCCCCTTCGATCTTGTTATATTCATTTTGAATGGGAATGAATATTAATTAGTCATCCGATCTTCAAACAAAGTAATTGTTCGAATGTTGAAGTTAACTGTCATTGTTTTATTCAGATGCGAAGATTTAAACACTTTTTTGTTTCTGTCAAAGAAAAAACAGTTTTCTCCGTTTGCGATCTCGTTCAGGAAGAGCCCTCCTATGTGAGTGAGAATAAGTCATTTTTTGAATCCGTGAAATTTTTTTCTAATGGAAGTCTTTTGTTAACGACTTATGAGTAATTTTAAAAAGCGATGAATCATAAGCATTGTTATAGACTTTTAATTTATTGTTTTTCTTTTTTCTTTTTTTTTTTTGTATTGTTTTTCTAGAGTAATTTAAGGTAGAAGGGAATGTAGTAAGAGAGAAAATGCGGGCGCGATTAACGCAGAGAAATAATTTGTTATAAAAGCCTGTAACTATGGTTGACTTTTACAGATTCGGTTTATGAGAAACATGTAAACTATTTAAAATAATAAGATAAATAATTTAATTAAAAATTAAATCTCGACTATGGAAATAACGCATATATATAATAAACTTATCAGTCCGAAGGGACGGAGTATACTTGCGTGAATTTGAATTTCCGATGAATGAATGAATTTCCGTCCCTTACAACACCAATTTTCAATATTCCTAAACGTCAATTTCCCTAACAATTCACCAATGTATTTCCGTCCCTTACAACGGATAGAGTTATAAATAGAGTCTGGATTACGTGCAGTAAAAAAATTGTAAAACATGCAATAAAAATACCAAAACATGCAAAAATGTTCAGCGAAAAGAAAATTCTGTCGTTTATGCTTAAAAAAACTAAAGTGATACAATACCAAACTTCTGCCGATATATCGATGCTTCAATCCTTGCCGAAAAAGTTGAACCATCCATCTTTGCCGGTATAAGTTAACTCTTTCGATTTACGATCCATTTTGGGTGGATTGTCTTTCAATTCTGATTATTTTTCCAATTTTGGGTTTATATTTGAATAAGATATAATTAATTAAATGAAAACCAGGAGCAGATAAATACTAGTTAATATCATAACTGTTACAGCATGCATAAGTTTTTTGCTTGACCAATTTTCCTTATTTGTTTTTAATTAGTTTGTATTTAATTCCCTTCACTCGTAGAAATTTATGTGGGATTTTGTTTGTTATCATATCCACTAATTAATTTATTTTTAATAAATTATTGAACATATATTGGTCAACTATAGACTGATTGTAGTGCAGTAGAACATAAAAGGAAGTAAATAGATTGGTAAGGATTAACTGGCTTTCCACGAATCTGAAAAGAGCAAAACAAACTTCAATTTTTTGTTTCCGTTCAAGAATTTTCCTGAAAATTTAATTATATTTAATGTTCTTTAAACAATAACGTATTACTTCGTGAATCTGTCTTTGCAATTTTTGTTCAATGTTTATATTTTCAAGCAATTTACAAATATTTTTTGTAATTACGGCTAAAAGTATAATTTAATGCAGTAAAAGCAATAAAACGTGCAATTTAACCTTTAATTACTACCATAATTTCAAAATGTATAACTATTACCATGAGTCTTTTGTGACCCAACGAAATAAAAACAATAAAAAAAGGTTAATAAAGACTTATAATTTATTGGCAATGATATATTTTTTATACATGAACTCTTAAGAAAACAAATAGACAGTAAATAGATAATTTAAAAATGTCACATAAAAATCTACTACAAATGAAAAAGTTACAAAAAAAAAATTAATTTATAAACTTTATTTTTACTTTCCCTTACCTATATACGAAGTATATAGTAAGGAGAAGTATTGCGATCGTGAAAATTTTCGAATTCAAGTTTTCGACGGAAATACACGTTTTAAGGTCCACTGAGTCCAAATGACCAAGTCTCGCAAAATGGTGTGTGTCTGTGTGTATGTGATTAGTCTAGCTCAAAAACGAAAAGTTGGACGATACTGAAATTACGTATTTAAGGTTGGCACATGCATGTGATGTTACAGCAACATTTTCGTCAAAATCGACTAACCGGAAGTGCCACTTAATATTATCGATTTTACACTTTTTTACAATTTTCTCGAAAAACGCTCTAACGATTTTGATGAAACGCCTAAATTATTCTTCATAAAGACCTTTAACTTTTCATATAAGTGGTACATCACCGAGGAAATGCAGAGAAAAACATTATGATGAAAAGAATATTTTATTTGCGCATAAGTTAAAGAGCATGCATTTTATAGTAATTTATGTGTAGACTTGTATGAAAAATAATTAAATCATCTAAAAAACAAAAAAAGAATCATCAAAATCGGACCAATAATAGCAAAGATACAGTTCATCGGACTAACCGGAAATAGTAATTATATCATGGATATTACAATTGTTTACAATTTTCTCGAAAACGGCTCTAACGATTTTGATGAAACTTACCTGAATTATTATTCATAAAGACTTTTAACTTTTCATATATGTGGTACATCACCGAGGAATTGCAGGGAAAAAGTTATGATGAAAAGAATATTTTATTTACGCATAACTTAAAAATCATGCATTTTGTAGTAATTTATGTATAGAATTGTATGAAAGGTTATTAAATCATTTAAAAACAAAAAACGAATCGTCAAAATCGGACCAGTATTAGCAAAGATACAGCGTATTTTATGAGGAGCACAAGACTCTGGATGGATAACCAAGTGCATCTGAAAGGAGACGGATGCGACCGAACCTTCTCCCACCAATCTGTTATAAACAATATACTCTGTAATAAAGTAATTTAAGAATACAAAAGCGGAAATTAACTTAATAATTTCTACTCTCATATTATTTAATGGAAAGAAAATATTTTCATGAAAACTAAACCAAAACTTTTATTGTAAAATATATTTACTACTTTACGAAGTTAAAATAAATATATAGGTAGCGTACAGAATTTTGTACTAAAATTGTTTAAAAAACTGTTTTATTGTACTGAAGTGGGAGAAGATGTGAAGAAGTGAATGCTGCTGAGTTTATTTCAAGCATTGTTTATGTGAACTTTTAAAATACATTAAAAAGATAATTATTATAGGACGGTAAGGGAAAGTTGTGTGATGCGCTCACCGTACCATATTTTTAATACTAAATACTAAAATTTTAATACTAAAATTGTTTAAAAAACTGTTTTATTGTACTGAAGTGGGAGAAGATGTGAAGAAGTGAATGCTGCTGAGTTTATTTCAAGCATTGTTTATGTGAACTTTTAAAATACATTAAAAAGATAATTATTATAGGACGGTAAGGGAAAGTTGTGTGATGCGCTCACCGTACCATATTTTTTATTTTTGTTGAGAAAGAAATTTCTTACAACACTTGTTGGATTTTCGTATTGCTCACAAGCAGACTACAAATGAGTTACCTGAGTTTTCCTTTACTCTTCCATAAAATTTGAAATTAGAACTCACCTTTGACAGTTATTGAATGCTCGCTTACTATCAGAATGTTTCTTATAAATAGTTTTTGAACATTCGTCACAGAAAGTGGAATGTTTTGGGTCTGATTTAGAGCACATAAACACCTTTTCCTTTTTATAGTTCATGGAAACATCTGTAATTTTTTCGTTCGTGTAATTCACTTTTTTTTCGATGACATGATTATAGTCTATTAAAATTGACCATCCTTCATGTGCAGTTGCTGGGTTTTTTCCGCTTGTTATTCTCTTTACCCCTGGAAGATGCAACACAAGATCGCAGGACCTCGTTTTAAATGTGGCGGGGGCGTCTTAGACAATTTATAAGCGTTTTTCTTTTTTCTGCCATAATACAAAATATGGCGATGTTTTTTACTGACTGCCTCATCGTTGTCAACATCTTCTTCATCAAGGTTAGGTTCTAAATCGTTTTCGTCAATTTCTGAATCAGTGTCATGTTCTGTAAAAATTGACTCACCACCACTATCACTTAGTATGTCGACATTTTCATCATTAGCATCTTCTAGATCATTATCACTATAATTACCATTCTTCAAAAACTCTGCCCAGTCTTTATAGTGCTTTTCTTCGACGTAAAGCCTTTTGCTGTCATGATTAAAAAAAAGTGTAATCACCATTTTGTTACGCAACTACGACCATGGGTCTGAAATGACCCAAAATCAATAGTAAACACGGAAACAGAATAATCTCAATTACAGTTTCAAGGCCAACTGATGCTTCACTTAGTCGTTGGAGAATATCTAACATATATTTGCACCTTCTTTTGAAAATCCCACAAAACATAAAAATTACTGTTTTGCATGGGCCACTTTCGGCCCGTGGTAGTAGTTAAAGGTTAACCAAAATTGTTTAAATTTCGTGCAAAATGAAACTAATATATGTTAAGCCGGATGCCTTAATTCGTGCAAATAACTTGTCCCCGAACGATTTGAGGCAACCGAAAAAAAGTGCAATTGCACGAGAATCCGAGCTGCAGCTATAAGATATAAGAGTTATTTCCGTAGTCGGGGTTTTTATTTTAAATTAAATTATTGATCTTCAACTTACACCTGATATGCTATGGATCATCAACAAAAAGTCTAGCATACTGAAATTATTATAAAATATTTGTATAGTATTTTGAGCTCAAATTGTTTCAAGACACTCCCCTGAAGTCATTGATTAATTTGAGCCATCAAACTTAAAAATCGGTTGAGCCGTTCGCTTAAAAAATCATTACATCATTACACTGGCGGACAGATTATAACTAGATACCTATATTTTCAATAATAAAAAATCTAAATTTGTGGATATTTACCTCAGATATGGAAAAAAAGGAAACCATTTAATGGAAACCATTAAACCGTCCAATTATTTGCGTTTTATGAAGGTTTGAGGTATACAGTATACTTCTTGTGAAATAGCAAGGATAAGTGATAGTCAAAAGTTTCAAAAACATCTACATCGACCTCCGCACGGATTAGCCATTTTTCTAATCTAAATACCTATAAAAAACTCCACTAAAAAATCAGGTGTAATCGAGTGCGATTGTGGCTTCAGTGCAATATTTATCTTAGAAGACAAAGCCGATTCGGCAGGCTTGTTTAAAGATACGGTATTAATTATTCAGTCAGTCGAGGTTTACCAACACCAACTTTGGACCCTGACATTCGTAAGTTCAGAAATGGCGAATCCAACATTGACGGTCAAAAATATGACAATTTCCGAAGAGGCTCAAGAAAACAGAAATAATGATTACAGACTTCACCACTATCGGACATTTCCCATGTATTTTTTAAAACATAATCGTTTGATGCCACCCCTGTCTCATCATGGCGCAGAGATATTGCAAAACCCGGAAATTAACTATGTTTATTTGGCCCACTTTTTTTGGTCATCGACCACAAAATATAGTTTCGTCCAAAGAATGTTTGATTTTTTTCAGAATTTTTAAACCTAATCAGCGATCTGCAAATCTTTTAACGGAAAAATCGTAGTTTCGCCTCACTGTGCGCTGTAATCGGAAGGAGTGAACCTTTCTGTATACTTATTTATTTTACATGGTCACTTATATATAATAATAAATTCCTATGTACTGAAATGATTGTCCAATTTATAAAAAAGTAATATTAAAATAAAAGTTAAATAGATCGTTATTATACACATATAGTTTTATCATACTCAAGAAATTATGCTTACGTCTAGAAATTAATAATACAGCAGACGTAAAATTATAATTTAAAATCGGATAGTAATTTCGAAACAATTAATTAATGCAAATAGGGCAATCATTTCGATAAGGAAGCAGCATAAAATAAATAAATGACAGCTGCTTAACTTTTTTTGATTATGCCGTTATGCTCTTGTCGGTAGATAGTCCGGGGTAATTATAACATTAACTTTATTTTTTTTTGTAGATTCGGTTCTTCTTTATTCAATTTAATAAATTTTCTCGATTTTCTTATAAGTTCGTATATCTACCAGAGTTTAATTATATTTTTCTATCAGAGTGATAAATTCTATACACAATAGAAACCACCTTTAATTTTGTGAATATGGCCCAACTATCAGACAAAAATTAGCAACAATTAGCAGACTACAGAATTCTTTTCTTTTCCTTAAACACACTTTCTGTGTAACTGGCACATCAACTTCGACGGACAAGATACGACTCCTTTTTTCAGACTCAGTGAGGACGCTTTTGAAGAATTATTCATGAGAATTGTGTATAGTTCTGGTCGAAGAGAATTGCATGCACGTTCCTCTAAAAGTGCCTACTCCTGTATGTCATCGAGTAGTGGTGTTAGAGAGAGGAGCTATCGATATTTTTTGCGGGTATCTGTGGACAGAGACTGTTTTGCAAGCCGTACCGGTAATGTACCCTCGCAGTTGGACTACAGACCGATATGGGGAAGTATAAAATTTCGGTTGACAGAAGAAAAAAATTTTACGGTCGGTTTTAGCCGTCGTATAAGAGATAAGCGGAAAAGGCTTATATGGCGGAAAGCAGGAAGCAGTGAAAGCTTTCAGTGGAGAATTTTTGGGATAAGCCCATGGATTTTTGGGTCAAGAGCTCTGCGCGAGTAAAGTCAATAAGTGCATACGATGGAGGCAAATACCAAATACCAAAATCTGGAATCTATAAAATAACTAGGAATTCTTAACTAAATCCAAAAAATTGTAAAAGAAATTCCATTAGTCTCGATATTAAATGGAATTCCCAAAGCTAAGTAAAGTTTATAATAATTTACATTAAGGGGAACGTTTTTTCCTCTATTTTCTCAACTTTTTTTTTTTATTTGCAGCATCTCTTACTTTCAATTTTATGTTAAAAAACATATATATATATATATATATATATATATATATATATATATATATATATATAAAAATGTTTTTCGTATTTAATAAAAATGATGTGAAATTCTTAAAAATGAGGCAGGTGTATTGTCGACAAAACGCGCCGTAACTGATTACAGTCTTGTGAAAATATTGATATCAATTTTTCAATGAAGCGCTCGTTCCCTCCATTCTGTTTTATTTCTCATAATTGTATAAAATATTCAGGATTCAGTTCAATATTGTCTCAAGTAATTCCTGTAATATTTTTTCCAAGAAAAAAAAATTAACCTCTTTCCTTCCTTAAAATTTGAGATTATTCGTTTCTTGAAACGTAGAATCCCAAAATCGAATATGAAAAACAAGATAATAAAAATAGAAGTCCATCTGTCGTCCGTTGCTTTTCTGCGAGACTTCTATTCTAAATCGATTTTTGTGAGATTTTGCACAAATAGGTCTGACGATAGAAGGAGGGCAGCCGGGGTCTGTACCGACCTGGTTTTATTTTTTATCTTCTAAACTTACTATATGTAATAACATTATTAATATTATATATGATTATTTAATATATTTACTTAATAAGTTTGCTCCATATATTAAAAATGATGAGATTGAGTTTCTGTGGTGAATTTAATATTTAATGAGAACCCAAAAAAATTTGTCCATAGGGCCCTTAGTTTCTATCCACGGCCATTGGCACCAAAATCATAGGTCGCCCCAAGATTTTTTGTCTCAAAGGCTTCATTTGCCAATATCTCAATATCTTATGAAGATAGAGACAGAAATTCTATTATTTTATATTAATTTTCTGGTTTTTTTTTTTCAATTCAAAATGGTGCGTTTCGTGGTGTTTTTGCATGATAAATAAAACGGAAATATGACTGGTAAAATAAACTAAATAATAATTTATATGGAAGTAACATCTTTTTTGTATATTACTTAAAGTTCATTGGTATCAACAGTTTTTATTAACATATTATACTATCTATTATCCGGAATAAGACTGATATTCGGATTATTCCGGCTAAGCAAGATTCTAATAAATATAGGCTTAGTAAACCTGAAGGTTCGATGCCGATATCACCGAATTATTTGCATTTGCGTAATAAGAAAAGTTTCAGAAGTATCTGTTATATATAGGTAATTTTGATATCATAGTTACTAAAAATAGTTAAAGAAAGAACAAAAATGAGCAAATTGTAATCAGTATAGTTTTTTTATATTTATTTATTTTTTTTATACTTATTATTTAAATTTACAAAAGACTTATTTAATAACGAGATATAGTACCAATTATGTGTTAATATTTATTATGGTAGTATAAATATGTGAAACATTTTGAATCATTCATTGTTAAGATACTCTAAATAGACTGTCAAGAATGTGTTTATAATTTTTTTATGGGCTTAGTCCGCGTGTAAATAAGATACTACATAAAATATACAGAGAAAGCAGCGATGGAATCATAAACGAGTTGAGATGTCTTTTTGACGCGGAACTGCCTTATATGAATCAGCTAAGTCCAAAGTTTGCGAAGTCTAAGTTTCTTCTTCAGTCAAGTCACAAGTTTGTGGGGCCGAGGTCAGTTATGAATAACATAAAAAAAAGACAATGCGAAGATGATAGCTTTAGATTTTTACAAATAAAGAACCCTTAAACCTTAAGACAAAAACGTAGAGAACTCCTGGCAAGAAGATTTACGTTACTATTTAATTTATATTGCTCGTTTAAACCCAATTTTTCGAATTATCTTGTTTGAAAAACAGTGAATTTTGACGAGAAATAAAGTTTCTGTGCGTATATTTTGATATGGGATAACAAATGAACGATTTCTTGCACCTGTGCAGGTTATTCTCGGAGAAAAAAGTGAGGAAGGCGATCAAATTAGATAAAAAAAAGTCTTTAAATATATTGAACTTAAGGAGGAATTGGTAAGAGAATTTGACAGATCTAGAGATTATTTTTCCAGCTCACCATCTGGCTCGAGAGAAGGCCTATAAAAAGTGGGCTGAAACGATGGCTATCATTAAATGGTTTAATGAGAATTTTTAATTAATAAACTATAAATAACTATTTTAAATTAATTTTGACCTCCCTGGCCATCTCATAGATTAGTTAACGGTCAGCTATTTCATACATACTAGAATCCTGATTGTGATACTGATGATAAAAAAGGTCCCGATAATGCGAGCTACTTTTGCTTCACTTTTTGGAAATATTTTAATCAAGACCCGATTAATCCCGAGTATTTTTCTATTTCTAAGCTATGGTAATTTTTTTTACACAACTAGACTATCATGAATGTAATTTACAAAGACTTCTTTATTTTTTTAAAGTATATATACTATATATTTTTATTTTTTGGGGGTAAGATGATTTCACCTATTTGAAGCATTGTATAACCAGCTTGTACCAAAGAAAGTCTAGAGTTTATAAATAAATCCAATTATGAATGAAAATTACGATTCAAATTGAATTTAATTATAACAAAAAATTACTTTTTTTTTTATTTTATTTTTTTTTATTTTACTATGCTAAAATCTGTCACATACATTGCTGACACAAAATATACATCTTATAAGTTTTGGATATTTGAAAATTTGCGTTATGGCGGGCCCTAACAATATACTCAAATAAAATTTCCACTTCACAAATTTGCATCTAATAAATAAAAAGTCATGAAAAGTGCAACTAAAATGCAAATTTAGCTGAATACTATGAGCTTTGAGAGTAAATTTAAAAGTCTTAAATGGCATAAAATGCTCCCATTATTTTATTAGCCTACTTGCCAGATTCATTTTCTTCCACCATTACCAGTACCAGAAGTAGTCTCCGGAACCCCATAACTAGGACCCCGGAAGGCCTAGTCCGCCACTGGGCTTAGGGCATCTATAATACAAAAAAAAAATAGGTCATACTTTTGAGATTATCAGAGCTTTTAATAATATTGAATTTTATAATAGAAACCTATAAGCTGGTGTAAAATGTAACTATGACACTGACTAAAGTATTGAATGGTGTAGTTTAAAAAATACTTGCCAACATTGCCTGCTTGGAGCCAGAGTCTAGCTGAAAGTTCCTGAGGAAGTTTAAAGTCTGAATCCAGAAGATGAATAGAGATTGTTTTGTTATTTTCTTCCTTTGGGCCAAAGAAAGACGCCAGGGCACGGTATTCAGTTATTTTTGATTTTTCTGATAGGGATAAAATATTGATTCAAATTAAGAGTTTAATGATGAAAATGAAGTAATGTGTAAATTAGAAATTTTGTATTTCTTAATAATAATTGCAATGTGGTGTAAGAGCGGTTCGGGGTTAGCGCGTAGTCGCCTCGTTAAATACAAAGTCTGAACTAGTAAGAGCTTTATGACAGTTGTAAAGATATTAGTTTCAACCTGTTGCTTAAGGTAGATCTTTCTACTTCTGCTGTACAGCTGTATCGGTGTTAAAAAAAGCCACTAGGCCAGGGTTTTTTTTTATTTTTTTATTTGCGGTAAATGGGACCCTCAAAAGCCGTTATTCAAAATATTTTGTGATTTATATTTCTCCTTGACAGTTTTTTTGTTTTCAAGCGCTAGTCCGCAGTTGCCCCGGCACGCATGATAGTAGGGGAGAATGCAGATCTGTGTAGTGGGACAAGTTCTTGTGGTGTACAATTACCCCTGCTATATTTTTTTTGCGGTGGACAACTACGGACAAACGCATTGAAATGACAGTTCTTTTTTAAATACATTTATTCGATTACAATCCACATCCCATTACTACTGCTCGAATAATGAATGAATCTCTTCTAGGAGGTTGGAAGAGTAATTGGAAGAGTTACTCTTCCATCCTCCAGGGAGTCTTCCAGACACCTCATACACACCCCTTATGACAGGATCAAGTAAGTGCCTACTAGTTACGACTAAATTGAATTACCAATCTTTAAAACATGGAAGTTATGAAACGTGGGTTTGAATGTAATATTTCAACATTATCCTCTGAGAAACATGTTTAAAAACAGAGGAAAATCTATCTTCCAAAAATAAAGATTTTACAGTCATTTAAAGTCGAACTTTGTAAAATATAGTGTGCACTTACCCCACTTTGCCATACTAATTAATAATATAATTAATTTAGTCTGTAAATGAAAAATCTCCAGTCTCACTAGGAGTTGAATATGGACATTCATCAACTTCTTTGTTAATTTTTTGTCATAAAACATTTTTTGTCATACAATTTACATGATTATAAATATTCACCCAAACTATGTTCTTTGTTCTCATCATCAAGTAGAATAAAAAATAAAAGACGGTAAGTTGGCTAGCATAATATAATTATGAATTAAGTACGAAGTATAAAATTACATTTCTTGTCTGTTAATAGAAACAAATTGCTCACTCCCTTTACCACTGGCAGATTGAAATCGATGTTCCCTTCACTTACTGCATCATGCTTAGCATTTGTGGAGAGTGATCCTAAAGAGCTTACTTTCGACATATTAAAGCAGTTGACAATGAGGATTTTCTCGGAAACAATGTTTGGTGTTGAATTGAAAACAACAGAATCGGAGCTACTCAGAAACATGGGAGAGATGATGGCTGCTAGCAAGATTAGACTGGTGCAGCAAGTTGGTCTCATGTTCTTTCCACGTCTCTGTGGTTTTATGTGCTTCAAATTTATGCCGATACACTTGGACAACTATTTCAGGTCTCTCCTTAATGCTATCCTTAATAGGGAGGTTGATGGCAGCAGTTGGAGGAATGATGTCATCGGAATACTAAATGAAATGAGAAAATATGGAAAGATACATTTTCGTGACAAGGAGAACAATAAGGAAGAAGAAATATTTGGTAATTAATGCAATATTTTTAATTTTTAAACATTTTGATTTAATTTTTCTTAACTCTGAATTATTGCTTCTCCGGCCATTTTTCCATTCCTTTAACAATTCCCTCTTTAAATAACTGGTCCAATCCTCTGCTGTGACCAATTCGAGCTTAATTTTCATTGCCAATGATACCGGAATAGAAAGGTACCCAGATAAGTATGGCCGTTTGTTCACTGTGGTGTGTTGACCATAACATGTTTTGTATTTTATGATTATGGTAAACCTTTCATTCTTCCTTTATATTTCCATAAGAACACACACTTCTTCTGTTTCCATCAGCTACTTTTAGATTTGTCCGTTTTGCCTGCACAAGGTAAGGCTTCCTTAACGGCAGTAGCCTATGAATTAAAAACTGAATATGCATCCGGTAAAGAATATTGCAGCTAATTTATTATTTATCGAAAGGAACCTGACTACTACACCGAGTTTCAATATTCCTTAACACCATTTTCATTAACAATTCACCAATGTATTTCCGTCCCTTATGACGGATAGGGTTATAAGTAGAGCCAGGATTTCATGCATTCAACAAAATGTAAAATGTGCAATGAAAATGCTAAAACGTGCTAAAATGTATAACGAAAATTAAAATTCTGTCATTCACGTCATTTATGCTTAAAAAAACAAAAGTGAGACAATCCCAAATTTCTGCCGATATGTCGATAACTCAATCATTGTCGAAAAAAATTAACCATTCATGTTTGCCGGTACAACTTAACTCTTTCGATTTACGATCCATTTTGGGTGGATTGTCTTTCAATTCTGATTATTTTTCCAATTTTGGGTTTATATTTGATTATATATAATTAATTAGATGAAAACCATGAGCAGATAACTAACTAACTAGTTAACGACACAACTGTTACAGCATGAATAATTTTTTTGCTTGACCAATTTCTGATATTTGTTTTTAATTATGTTGTACGGATTTTTAATTCCCTTCACTCGTAAAAATTTATGCTGGATGTTGTTTGTTATCATATCCACTAATTAATTTATTTTCAATAAATTATTGAACATATTTTTGTCCGAAAAAATGTGTATATTCATAATAATTTTGCCAGCTATAGGCTAAGAACACTGTAGAACATAAAAGGAAGTGAATAGATTGGTAAGGATTTACTGGCTCTCCACGAATCTAAAAAGAGCAAAACTAACTTCAATTTTTAGTTTCATTTCCAGAATTTTCCAGAAAATTAAATTATATTGAATGTGTTATAAACAGTAACGTAATACATCGTGAATCTGTCCTATGTAATTTTGGTTCAATGTTTAAATTTTCAAGCAATTTACAATTTTTTTTTTAATTACCGCTTAATGTGCAATTTAATGCAGTAAAACATAAAACGTGCAATTTTCCAAGAATTATTTAAAATATGCAATTTCGTGCAAAATAAAACTTATATATTTCAAGCAACCGAAAAAAAAGTGCAATTTCAAGAGAATTCGAGCTCGATTCGAGAATTCGATCTTATAACTATAAGATATGAGTTATTTCTGTATTCCGGATTTTTATTTTAAATTAAATTATTGATCTTCAACTTACATATGACATGCTATGGTTCATCAACAAAACGTCTTGCATACTTAACTTATTATAAAATATTTGTATAGTATTTTGAGCTTAAATTGTTTCAAGACATTCTCTGGAAGTCATTGAGTAATTTGAGGCATAAAAATTAAAAATCAGTTGAGCCGTTCGCTCAAAAAATCATTGCATACCCACTAACGGACAGATTTCACCTACACGCCTTTATTTTTAATGATAAAAAATTGAAATTTTGTAGATATTTACCTCAGATATGGAAAAAAATAAAACACCATTGGCCCGCCCAATTATTTGCGTTATTATGAAGATTTGAGGTTTACAGTATTCTTCTTGTGAAAAAGCGAGGATAAATGATCGTCGAATCTTTCAAAAAAATCTCCATCGACCTCCGCACCGCTTAGCCATTTTTCTAATCTAGATACCTTTAAAAACCCCACTAAAAATATCTGGTGTAATCGAGTGCGATTGTGACTTCAGTGCAATATTTATCTTAGAAGAGAAAACCGATTCGGGAGGCTTGTTTAAAGATACGGTATTAATTATTTTGGGGTGAATACATCGGTTTTAACGGTGTAGTAGTGGAAAAGGGAAGAGGGCATCAGCTCAAAATCTAACCAAACCTTGTAAACATTTTCAAGGAATCTGCTGCTTTGGACTCAATTCGTACTTTACAAAAGTTTTCACGTGTAAACAATTACCTTCAGAGTGACATCATCAAACAGGCTTTTGATGCTATAGAGACTGTTTTTTCATCAATTTCATATAGCGAAATACTCGAAGCAATCCTACATAACTGATTGTTTTACTAAATGAGATTAATGTTCTTAAATGTTCAATAAATTTTCTACAATCGAGAAATTTCGTTTGAAAAATAGTGTTAAAATTATTCTATCCATACATCCAGAATGAAGGCACAACTCAAAATTGCTAACGTCCGAAGTTATGATAGTTGGATTGCTACCATCACAAATGGCAGCCTGCCCTCAAATATCAGGGCAAAACAATAGACACATTAAGTGATCTATCATCAATATGTGTTAGAAGAATCACCTTGAGTGCTTTTAAGTAGAACTTAACCTGTGTCTAATGTAGGTTCTAACAAAAACACATTTTTTGAGTTGTGTCCCTTTCCGTTATTATATGGCGTTTGCTTTCAGTTGGTAACAAGTTCCAAAGAGAAATCTTCGTGTTCCGTGACGGCATTAGAACTGCCTATGTCACTAGATAAAGCATTGGAAATCGACGGTTTCGATATTTAAGCGGGAGAATCAGCGTAACTTACACTTTATTCTCAGACTTGTTCAGTTCACAATGGGGAGGAAACCAACTATTTTACACTCAAATACTTAAAACAAGTTAAATTGTTAAATTTGAATGGAAAAAAAATCATTGTTGTTGATAGACTGATACGCAAGTAAACCTCAGAAGAAAACTAAAGGCTTTATTTAACATGTAACTCAAGCATAATTATAAACTTTTGTAATAATAATCAAAGTGGTAAATGTTTTAAGATATTATTATAAAATTCACTACAATCGCGTTTGTAACCATGCACCGATCTCTGTATTAAATTTTAGACTAATTTTTGATGTAAGTTGATTATGACCTTCAAGTAAAGTACCCCTTTCGGCTCACCAATTTAGATCAAAATCTAGTACGTTATTTAAATTAATATATAAATGATACATATACCAAATTTAAAAAATTTTGCATCATATTTTAATATAATTTTTTATGAAAATCTATTATGATCTAAGTAAAGTATTGCCTCAAACCAACACTAATGGCAATGTTATAAGCTAAAATTCATAGTACATTTGATTTAATTCTAGCGCGATTAAATCAAATATCAATTAAAATTGACCTGAAGTTTAACACTCAAATTTAAAAATGTCCGTTTTCAAACCATAATTTATAGGAGAAGGAATGCTATAAATAATTTGCCTATTAGTGTGGCAGGTAGGTCTTTAATAGTAGGTCAACCAGAATAAATCTTAATTCTATTATATGTATCCTTTATAGTTTATGATTTTTTAAATTTCGAAAATTTTCTATTTTTTATAAATTATGCTTTAATATCTCGGATGAGACTGGAGTTAAAAATCTGAAATTCACAAAAAATACAGTGTTTTAGAAGAGGCTGGTAAATAACGTCTCTTGTTTATTTGCTTGGTTAAAGCTTGTCGACTATCCGAAAATGGAAAAAACACGAAATTCCTTGCATGCAAGGTTTCCTCGATATTTCAAACACTATATGACTTAGAAAGATCAAATGAACACCAGTTTAGAGGATATGTTTTAAAATAAAAAAAAATATTCTTAGTGAATTTGATTTATTCCTAGGACTCTGCGTTGTGAACATTTTTTAGGAGAGGGGTCATTTTTGAGATTTCCTGGGGGTCGGCTGTTTGAAGAAGGAATAGAAAAAAGTACACTAAAACTAAATGATGTACACTAAGTGATGATCCAGACAATCTAGGACAAAAAAGAGGAAAGTTTTGTTGTTGACGAAAATTTTGGTACATCCTAGTTTTTTCTGTTTCTAAACCAAAACAAGGATAGGTTTAGCAGGATTTATATTTATTCTGGTTGACCTACTACTAGGGACCAACCTACCACACAATAATAGGTAAATTGTTTATAGCATTCCTTCTCATGGAAATTATTGTTTGAAAACGGACATTTTTAAATTTGAGCGTTAAACTTCAGGTCGATTTTTATCTTTTTACGAGTAGGAACACATTAAATGTACTAAGAACAAGTATTTTAGCTTAAAGCGTTATCTTTAAAATGGTGTTTATTTGATCTTTCTAAGTGATATAGTTTTTGAACTATCGAAGAAATCGCAAATGACTGCTGTTAGGGCGCCGTAAGGATTACAACAATTGCACCCTTTAACAGCCTTTCCCTGCAGCACCAACTCTGGAACGCTGGCTGATATGACCAATCTGAACTGACCAATAATTAGTCAATATGATTGTTTTGTCATATGCATTTTTTTTTCTATTTTATTTGAAAGTTAAAATTATAAATGTGAAAAATTATTATAGATGTGAATTATAAAGGAAACTCATAACAAAAAAAAACCGAATGCCTTTTTTTTGAAACTTATTACTAAATTCATTTAATTTAATTTATCAAAATAATTTAATTTCCTTACTCAAATATTGATTATAAAAAAAATTCTTCTATATTGATTTAAAGAGAAATAAAAGGAAACAAATCTAATTTAAAAATCAAAATATAAATCTTATAAGTAACTATTAATATAAAAATAACTATAATATTAAAATAAATATTATTCTTTTGACAAATTACCAACCAAATTTATAATCTAAATAAAATAATCAAATAACATAATACTCTAAGATAACAAACAAAAACAAAAATTAATTGCGCAATTAATGCATGTCTAAATAACCTGGGTGATTCGGTAAGGTGTTGAAAAATAAAGTTGGTTGTAGGTTGTGTTGGTCGGCCGGTGGTTCAGCTTACGATTTTCTTGAACATTCGGGCGTCGATGGTCGTTGTACCTGCGATTTTCTTGATAGTCGGACGTGTTATAATTAAAAGAAAAAGGGGAAAAAAACGGCCTCCCAATTGCCGATAACCGAAAGTTCGTTTGACTTTTCGGAAAATTAATCTTAATTAATGAGATTAATTTAATTAATTTAATAGCATTGCAAAAAAAATGTTCGGAACACGAGAGTATCAACTCACAACTCTAAAAATAGAAGTGTTCCCGCGGACGATATATGGCCAACTTACTTCTTAATCCCCTTTGTTCGCTTTGTAGACAGAATGTAAACATTGATGTGCCCGCTTTCGTGAACAATAGCAATGTTATCGCTCTTATCCCTACCGACCACCCATGGTTAATGAAACTTAGAAATAAGTCACATATTTTTCATTTTCAATTAAACAATTAGCGGCTGCAACATACCGCCCACCAAATTTTAAGTAATAAAATTTCACATAGGTTATACCTCTGAAGGAGCAGTTTACAGAGTTATACCTCTGTAGCAAAGGTGCTAGCTGAGCAACTGGGCGCACGTATTCTCCTGTTGGGGTTTTTAACTTTACAATCCGAGAAAATGCGAGCAGGTACTCCTCGGGCGACAAACATCTCCAGACAGGCTATGAAGGCATTAGTAGTCAGTTGCGATACCAATTCAAGGTGGACCGCTTTAGTGCTCATGCAAACGTACAAGCACACATAGGTGTCTTGGTTATAGGTGTCCTTTTTCTGGAAGATTCCTTAATTAGAAAAGGTCCAGCAAAGTCTACTCCTACATTGAGGAACGCCCGACCTTGCTCAAAACGAGAAGCTGGTTATGTGCACATAAATGGAGTAAAATTAGTTACACGTAATCGATGACATGTGACACATTGATGTATCCTAGACCTTATAACCTTTCTTGCCATGGGTATCCAATACTGTCTTCTAATTAGCGAATTAAGTAGTTGAGGTCCAGCATGTAAATAACATTTATGAAAATGATCCACCAGCTTTGTTGTAAAATGAGATTTGGGATGTAAAATAATTGGGTATTTAGCCTCGTAAGACAAGGGACTGTTTTTTAAACGTCCGCCCACCCTCAGAACACCAAGGGAATCCAAAAAGGGTGCGACGGATGATAATTGCGTCTTGTCGCCCTCTCCGTTAGTGATCCGAAAAAGCTCCTTATGGTAGAAATGATCTTGAGATAGTTTTATGCATACCTCATTTGCCTTGTGAATCTCCTTTAAGCTCAAGCTGCCTGTCCTTCGTACAGAATTTTTTTTAGTGTTGTTTATGAATCTCAGAATGTAGGCAGTTATTCTTTGAATTTTCGAAAAGGAAGAAACGTTTTTTAACCATTCGTCCTCTGAGGTTTTGGTAAAGTATGTATGGCACAAAAGTGTGGAATCTGATGATTTAATTTCAGGTAGATTTTCAGAACTCGTTGGAGAGGCTTGAGTTATTGGCCATAATGAGAGATCCTGTCCTAACCATGCTGGACCTTGCCACCATAATGTGTAATCTTTAAGAGAGGCTGGAAATATTCCTCTTGAGGCGATATCGGCCGGATTATCTTTTGAAGAAACGTGGTACCAGTTTTCCAAGCGTGATGATTGTAAAATTTGTACGACTCTGTTAGCTACAAATACTTTTAGCCTATGTGGAGGCGTGGCTAACCAGCCCAAGACCACAGTGGAGTCGGAAAATAGAAACATCGATGTTGGAGATAGTTGCAAAATTACATCATTACATGAATTTAGGAGAGTCACTAATAGCAGAGCGGCACTTAACTCCAATCTGGGTATGGATAAGGTTTTTACAGGGGCGATGCGTGTCTTTGCTGCTAACAGATAGGTTTTAACTTCCCCTTCAAATGATTGTGATCGTAGGTAGATTGCTGCGACATATCCCAGATCCGATGCGTCCGCGAACCCCATAATAAAGAGTTGGTGTATTTGAGATGGCATAATGCAAATCGTTTCTAAGGTTTTGAGCTCAGTGATAAATCTTTCCCATTGTGTGTTGATACTACTGGGCAAGGATTCATCCCAATTTAATTTAAGTTCCCAAAGCTTCTGCAGTAGTCGTTTGGCTTTAAAAAGTACTGGCGCCAAATAGCCTAGCGGGTCAAATAGTCTAGCAATCGTGGATAAAATTGCTCGTTTCGTTCTAATTACTGAAGGTGTACGAACCTTGTAGTAAAATTTGTCGGATTTTGGGTCCCGCATCATTCCTAAAATTTTTACAGATGATTCATCAGGATTTCTAAATTCAATTGGTGTGTCCCTTAAATCTTCTGGAATGAATTGGACTACCCTGGTGGAATTACTTGCCCATTTCTTCAATTCAAAACCTCCTCGAGCTAAAAGTTCCTGTAGTTCTTGATGCATTTTTAAGGCTTCTTCAGTATTATTGGCTCCAGTCAAGATGTCATCCATGTACAGGTTATGCTTCAAGGCACTAACCGCTAGAGTAAAAACAGATCCTTCATCGCTAATTAATTGCTTGAGTACCCGCAACGCTAAATAGGGAGAGCATGACATGCCAAAGCTCAACCTTGTTAATTCGTATTCTTGAACCTTCTCTGACGGATGAAAACGATAAAATATATGCTGATACCTGCGATCATCTGGGTGTATTAAAATTTGTAAGTACATTTTGCAGATATCTGATGTCAGTGCAATTGGAAATTTTCGAAAGTTTAAAATTACATTTTTAATGTCCGCCTGTAATTTTGGACCAGTTATTAGTTTGTCATTGATTGAGCCTTTGGAAGTTGGCAAAGAAGCATCAAACACTATGCGTAGTTTTGTGGTAGAGCTCTCTTTAAACACACCATGATGAGGTAAAAAATATGCATTTTCTGAAGAAGAGGGAACCATGAAGTTCTTTTCTAAATATTCCTGAAATATTGAAGAATATTCCAATTTTTGCGCCGGTGATTTAAGGAAACGAGCTTCTAATTTGTAAAAACGATGCAGGGCGGTAGTCCGGGAATCTCCTAATATTATTTTGGAAGGGTGTTTAAATGGCAAGCGTACCATATACCCTCCTGAATCTGTTCGAGAATGAGTGTTTGTAAAAAATTCTTCACAATATTGGTCTTCTGTGCTGCCTGGTATTGGAACCTCAACCTCTTCTATTTTCCAAAAATTTTCCATTAGCTGGTTTAATGAGGGTGCCACGGCTAACATTGCATTAACTTGATTTTGTTGGGATGCAACATCAACCTTTCCGGTGATAACCCATCCAAATATTGATTTTATCGCATTAGGATACCCTTTTGCTGTGATGACAGTGTCGCCATTAAGAATTTCTCCAAACAGGTCTGCTCCCAATAAAAAGTCTAAAGGATCTGCTAATTTATATTCTTTAAAATAGTCGATCACGCTGCGAGGTACTTGCGTATTAGGCATAAGTGCTGTTATTTCTTTCACCACCACTGCTTCTGTTTGGAATTGTGGGTGAATATTATTTTTAGGAGCTAATACGCATCTAACTTTAAATTTCCCGTCTTCAATTGGAATATTACCAAAACCACTCAGAGCTTGGGAATTTTTTTGTTGTCGTAACGCTAACCTTTTTACGCAAGATTCCGTAATAAAAGAGCGTTGGGCTCCACTATCTAAAAGCAGACGAATAGTATGAAATTCTCCAGTAAGATCTTTAATTCTACCAATTGCTGTGCCCAATAGTACCAATGACTCTCCTTTCATGAGACCCGATAGAACTGCACCATGGCCAGGATCTTGAACCGGTTGGACCAAAGTTTCCGTTGCAGGTACATACTCTTTATGAGAGCCGTTCCCATCTGGGTTTGTTGCTATTTGATGAGGTCTTGGACTAGCATGGGCCTCCTTGGTTTCTTTAAAATGAAGCAAACTAATCATAGTTTTGCAAGCATCAGCTTGTGCTTACAATATCTACACGTATTTGTTAACCTACATGTCCGTGTAGTATGATTGGAAATTAAACAGTTTACGCATAATAGGCGGGTTTTGATTTCTTTAAATCTCTGCTGGGGATTCATACTTAGAAATTTACTACACTTGTATATACGATGTGGGTTTTTACATAGCGGACATAAATTTATATCTTCAGAATTAGCAGTTGTCATAAAAACTTGCTTCGATGTTTTAAACTTTGTCGAAACAGGTGAATGGGATCTGGTACCAACAGTTAAGGCTTCTGATTGTGCTATTATGCACTGTTTGTGTATAAAATTTACAAATTCTGTAAAGACAAGTTCTTCCCCACCTATTTCAGATTCAAATTTTTCCCGGGTTTTTGCGTCCAATAACTTTAGAGCATACGATATGAGAATAAAGCCGGCTGGATCTTCTAAGTCCAAATCTTTAAAGGCCAGAGAGCTTTCCAATACCGTGTTGGAAAATTGCTCAAGTGCAGAAAGCGTACTCTTAGATATCGGTTTGTAAGAAAAAATATTATTGAGATCATTAGCCGCCTGTACGCGTTTATTGTCATACTTCTTGCATAAAACATCCCATGCTTGTTGATATGAATCAGTTGTGATTGGTATTGCTGCTAATGACTGGAGAGCTAAGCCTTTAAGAGAACCTTTTAAATAATGAAATTTTTGTATCGGTGATAAGTTATTATTACCATGAATTAATGACATAAAAATATCCTTATAAGATACCCAATGGGAAATGTCACCATTAAAGGTTGGTAGTGAGATTGGTGGTAATTTAAAAACAGCATTATTGCTTGCCTCGGCTACTGAATTATCGACTAAAGATGCGTTTGCTCCTTCATCAAAAGAAATTTCGGAGGCTAGTGCCTTATAAAATGCATCCCGTGTTTTAGAAATCAGGTCTGCAATATGGTCTAATTCTGTCGTTTTCTCCAACTGAGCTGCTGCGCGTTTTGCTTTCATGGCTATAGATAAAAATTTGTCACAGGTTGCGTCAATTCTGGAGAGCTTAGCTTTAACTTCAAGCAGTCATATTATAAATATAAGTACCCTAAATATTGGAATTAAAGAATGAATCAACAAAAAGTAAGGAAGGGTATGCATAGGACATTAACACGATTCAGGATCCTTCTAATAGATTAAAAAATAAATTAATAAGTTTTGTGTTCTAAAAAATGTTGCTTTTCAAAAGTCATATATTCTCTACTTTCATGAAATATAGTTAAACCTATTGAAGTTTTGATGAATCCTTTAAAATTATATCATATAGCTTGTAAATCTCTTCTAGACACAACAAACTTATTTATTAAGTACACATTGTTCATTTTGAACTAATATTTCAGATGTCACTGATGAATTAGTACAAGCTCAGGCACTATTTTTACTTGTTGCTGCAGTTGAACCGTCGTCTCTTGTCTTAATGCATTTAGCTTATGATTTGGCTCAATCGCCAGATTGCCAAAACAAAGCTCGTCAGGAAGTTAAAGCTCAGTTACAAAAATATGGAGGATATTCATGGGAGAGTGTAAAAGATATGAAATATTTAAATTGCTGTTTAAAAGGTAATAGTTAAAGGATTTATCCAAGAAATTTCACACTAAAAGAAATATAAATATAAATAAATTAATTTCAATATTTAGGTATCTTGATTACTATTTTAATTAAAAATTAGAACTTTAATGAAGTTTGTATCTTATTAATTCTGGTTTAGTGTAGATAAAATGATGCTTTAGTTTCAATTATAACTTTAGAATAACAATAAAATTAGAATAGAGTATTCACATGAGGTGAAATGTATCCCATTATTTAAACTAAAAATAATGATGTGGTTATAAAGATATGTTTTTCTTTTTTCAGAAACACTTCGTTTGCATCCACCATTACAATTCCTAAACAGAGTTTGTAACAAATATACGGAACTTGGTGGTGTAAAACTTGCAAAAGGGACAAGGGTAGTAGTGCCTCTTCACATTTTACATTTAGATCCAAATTATTTTCCAGATCCAAAAAAATATAAACCTGAGAGATTTTTAGAAGATAAACAACACAAATTTACTTATCTTCCATTTTCTGAAGGACCTAGAATTTGTCTCGGTAAATATCAAAATATTTATTCTTTGTTAATAGATAAAACTTGGCTCTATTCATTCAAATCTTGTGAATGATAATTATTTAAAACACAATTACTTTCTTTGAAGAGCTGAATCAATAAAATTGATTTAATAATACTTTTTAATTAATAAATTAATTATAGATTAATAATTAGTAATTGGACCAGAACTTTGATTTTCAAGTGTAGCCAATTATCCTAGTATGATTGATGCTTATCCATTTAGATATTGATCATGTGAAACCCTCAAGGCATTAAAGTTCTTCATTACCCATTAGACAAACCACCATTTTAAGCGATGTAGGCAGAAATAAATTTACCATGCTTATATAAAAAAGGATTTCTCAATTTCAATCTCCTTTTCTTCAAACAAATAATATAAACAAGTTCTCATATAGTTCTTTTCTATCCTAAGCTAAGTAACAATGACTGAATTTCAGAGGAATACAGAAAAATTTAAGAAATAAATTTTAATTAATAATATTTAATTCAAGGTGAAGTTGGTCGGGGAATGCTGTCAATGAAGAAAAACACACTAATGAGTGGAACTTTTTAAAAATTTTATACAACATTTTGGCTTACGTTGTAGGCTGTCATCAAGTCTAAATAGAAAAAAACAAGATAACAACCAACATAATATGAAATTTTTGAAGTATACAAAATTTTAATATATAAATAACATAGGTAGACAGAAAAATAAAGTATCAGCATAACTTTTATACCCACACTTTGTTATTCCTATCTTTATTACTATTATCATTTTCCATTTCTGTGATTGGCACTGTTGTTATCTTGTTTTTCTTATTCTTGTGTTATATCATTGACTGCACTCCAACTAAGCTTTTTCTACAATTTATTAATTTACTTATATAGTTTTATATATTCCACTTCATTTTGCATATCAAATTCTGTCAAAAATCTAAATTATTTTAATTATTAACTTTTCATATTCAAATAACATATAATTTCATCCTGTCATACTTTTTATTTCTATTTTTTATGTGGATACTTTATTTATATATAGCTGTTTACCTATATTATTTATATATTTTCATATCTTATACTTCAAAAATGTCCTATTATATTGGTTATCTATTTTTTATATTCAGCCCTGATGAAGGCATACAACATACGCCAAAACGTTGGTACACAATAAAAAATAAGTTACACCTTTTAGTGATTTTCTTCATTAACCACACCCCTCCTCTCCTCCCTCCACCCAACTTTTTAAATTGTATCTACGGTCAGATATACCCACACCAATAAATAATAATAAAGTTTTATTCTCAATTGTTTTAAAATAAAAAAAACTCTCTGTAATCATGTTCCGAGTTTCACATCCTTTACATGATTAATACTTTTTAAAATAATAATTAGATTTTACATATTTACATTGTTCTTATAATAATAGTAGGAAAAATAGAAAAAAAAAAACCACTCAGGAAAAATAAAAATAAATAAGAACAGTACATAATCAAGTAAAATATAATAAATCTGAAACACAAACTATGTTAGGTTAGGAGTACGTGTTTGGTTCTTTTGTGAATGTAGCGTCAAAGGGAATTTTTATTGTAATTACCGATCTCTTTTATCAATGGGTTTTCGGAAGCTATTGTTCTCGCAAAATATGTTTTGGTTTGAGCGAAGACCTGTTTTTGAATTGTGGGAAGTTCTAGGTCTTGGTACATGGACGTGATTTTAGTATACCGGGGATATTTATTTATGATCCTCATACAAAGGTTTTGTATTCTTTCAAGTTTAATCAAATTAGTTTTATAAGTTGAGCTCCACACTGGGGAGGCGTAGGTTGAGCTCGGATCACTGATTTATAGAGTATAAATTTGTTTTTGGGGCTTAGCTTGGATTTATTGAAATATAGGAACATTTTAAATATAATTTTTTTGGCTTTATCTGTTTTCCTGTTAACATGTTCTGTGAAAGGGATTTGTCCAGAGTTAAACCGAGGTATCATACTGGTTTAGACCATGGGATGTGTTCTGAATTTAGGGACAGATAAAATTTAATATGCTTTAACATAACATTTATGAAAACAATTATTTATTAAATATGTTAAGACATAATATGGTAAGCCATTTGTTATAAATAAAACATATTTTGAGATATTTGCACTAATATCTTTAAATTTCAGGTAGCAGATTCTTTATCTTGGAAGCATTGATTCTTTTTGCTCACATACTTGAAAAATTTGAACTGTCCCTCAGTAAAGAAATGAAATTACCATTGAAATATGAGCCCAAGACAGTGTTCTTAACCCCAAAATATAACAATCCAGTTATTATTAATTTAAAAAGAATTACTTGAATTGATTTATTAAAAAATAAAATCTATATGTTTTGTAATTAAGAATTTTATATTTTTTTAAAAATTAGTTACCTGTAATCATTTCTTCTGTGATTTATTTCTTAAAGACTAAATGAAATATATGTTATTTTGTATTTTTACAATTTTAAATTTATTTATTCATTCCACAATAATCAAAAAGTAAACCACTAGAAAAATTGTAAGTGTTCAATGCGTAAAATATTGCCAATTAGATGTAAGGTAAACATAATAATATTAACCAAACCAGATTTTTTTTCCATTACCTCTCCTCTCTTTCTGGTAGGTAACATCTACCAGCCTACTTACTAGAAGCAACTCCCACCAATCATGCTCAGAAGTGGAAAACCAGCCATGTTTCAGAAATCGTAATGTGCTTCTTAAAGATATTAAGATGAACACCTTGAGGTTTGATCCATGGGTGAAAGTAAACTAATTCATAATATGGAACAGTTTCTTTCTGTAATATATTTTTACTGTCTAAAACATAATGAAAAACGTTTCTCTGACAGAAGTAAAATATTTTGAAAATAATAAATAATAGAAAGACTTTCATGTGTGTGTAAATATACAATTAACATACAGTTTGCATTTCCGATTATACTAAATACTACTTATGGAAAAGTATTTTTTCCATACTTTCAGTATACTTTTCATCCTTTTAATATTACATATTTCCTTTTGGTAAATTTTTATTTCTTTATTAAAGACATTTGGCATTTAATCTAGGCATTATATATTGCACCTGCTATAGAATAAAGGTACAACTTAAAAATTTAAGTTTTATGGAAATCATACTTTTTTTACATCTTTTTTTACCTTAATTCTACGACAGATATATAAAAATATATAAGAATGGGCGGTCAATAAATGAACACACAAATAAGAAAAACATATATAGAATGTGTGCTGACGAAGTTTTAGGCCATCATCAGGAGTGAGTAGTGTATAGTTTGGCGCCAACTGAGATAATTTTTTAAATTTAAATTATAATCTAAAACAACCAGGCACTATAGGTAACAGATACATCTCTAGAAATAATTTATTTCTCATGAGAAGACCTGAGATCTTTTTCTTATATCATATTAGATTAATTTAAATGCACAATCTTACTAAAAATCTTTAATTAAATACATTTTAAATAATTTTATATGCACAGTTGAAATACCAATGAGTATTAATTTAAGTCATACATGATGCTTCTTAACCGAATGATTGCATTTTCCCACTTCAAATAATATTGTAAGTTGACTGGTTCGATTCCAAACAAAATGTAAGCAATAACAAACAAATAAATAAATATATATTAATAATGAAATTGACTAGTATTATACAAATATTTTTTAATTTGTTCAATCAATAAGTTACAGGCATTAATGCAAAAAAAAAAAAAGAAAAAAAAGAAATGTACATCCAATGTCATTAATTAATAGTATATGAGTATCTCATAATTTGTTTTTTCATACACTTTCCCAAATAGAGGCATAAATAGGCGCCTATTACTGCTATGGACCTGCAAATTATAACAAAAATTTGTCATGGATCGATAATGTATTATATAATGTAACACTCATTCTATAAAATTATGGAATTTCTAATTTACAATTATTATTTTTATCAAACAATATCACGACCCTAGAATTGTATTTCCTAATTTTAAATCAACACAAAAAATTGTCAACACTCCTAAAACATAATATAACATCTCACAGAATTAAGAAATGAACACACAAATAAGAAAAACTGATATATATATATATATATATATATATATATATATATATATATATATATATATATATATATATATATATATATATATATATAGTGTGTGCTGACGTTTCGGCCTAAGTTTTAGGCCAACATTACATTTTACTACAATCAATCTTCTTATACTGGACTAATTTATTTTATTTTGTTTTTATGAGAAACCTCACAAATTTTGTACTTTATAGAAAATTTTTCATCAAGGATAGAGACAAAATTATATACAAACAGAAATTAGTAACAAAAAAAAGAAAAGAATATTTTAAAAACCAACTGACCATGATATTAATGAGATATCAACAATTTTAACAAACAGAAATATTATGCGTTAAGTAAAATTTTTATCCCGGCAAAAACGATATCTTCAGGAAACCAAACAGCTCTCACATGAACTTCAACATCATTGGCGAACATGTGCAGAATATGAAAAATATAACGAGATGAACTCTGCCCCATAGATCCTCAAAACACCCAAATTTCTATCCGATTTTTAAAATTCTCTTGAAACAGGCTATATTAAAGCTAAATATACTTTTCTAGAAATCTTTAGAACACGTAAATCTTCGTCCGCTATTCATCAATTAAGGGTCATTATTACCAGCCGAATTCTCGAATTTTTCCGCTAAAACAGATCGGTTGTAATCTAAATTCAATACATGCCAGGGGTATGAACCATAATCTATGGGACACTTTAGAAACTAGTTTTCTGTTCTAGTATACTTATTTTCCAAGAATTTGACAATTCTTCTGAAATTGTGTCATTTAAAACACAGTTAACAAAAATAAAATTAAATTTGATAAAGTAGACAGCTACAGAACCTGTATGGTTAACCGACTCAGAGCTTGGGCATCGTTGGTGAATTAATCTGGATTACTTTAAGGGTATGTTTTGGCACATATATGTATAATTTAAAAACATTTAAAATGTGGACTAGTTTTTGCAAGAAGCCTTCTTTAGTAACATTTATGTCTCTGAGTCCTAAGATATTCCAAATGGAAATAAATATCATGGGACACAAAAGTGCCCACTTCAGTGAGAATGATATTACATTTAACATTTGAATATAAATTTCCTTCAGCATAGATATAATAAAGAATATTTACAGTAAATCCAAAACAATGGACTATCCCCATCACTTCTCTGGGAACAGAAAGAAACAATTTTCTTATTCATATAAGGAATGAAACTTTTTCTTTATTCTTTTCTTTATAAGCAATGAAAAAGTATGTAGGCATTTCACGCATATATGCAGTCATTCACGGAATCGCGGTGCTGGCCAAGAGACTGTCTTCGAAGATTAATACTTGACCTGTATGCAAAAACCCAGAAGCGTGTAGTTAGGGTGTCTACTTATGGATCGAAGTTGGAGGATAACTAGGTATTGTCCTTTTATAGTTAGATTAAAATGGGGCTATCGAATGATATTGTTGAATCCTGGTATGGAAAGTATCGCATTCGTCACCAGTGAGTCCATTTCCTTCTTCATACAGTAGACAAAATTATTATTAGCTCACTTAGTTTTCGATGAAAAAAAAAATGATTTTTCGGATACTTTCGATTATTGGAATATCTCTGCAAAATATCTTTTAATACTCCCTTGATGTAATCAAGAACACCAGCTAGGAATTAGCTTTTCTCCATTGCGAACAAACTGAGCTTTCGTAGTTGTAGTAATGAAGTTCATTTTCAGTTTTTACGGGCAATACAGAGGGTATATGTAGTTGATAGAATATATGTTAGCTGAATAAAAATGTTTTAAAATGCAATTTACTGGGCAGCTGAGCACTAAGAAGCCGAGTAGAAGTACTGACGTCACCTATTTATTTTTAGCTTGAATAGCGTTCAAAACTATTATGTAAATGCGAAAGAATCATTTCTCTTTGTTGAATGAGAGCTGAGAAAATATAAATAAAACCGAATTTCCGTACTTTATTTTTTGGTTCCCAATGACCATTCAATTTAAAGGCCTAATATCCGCACAAAAATTGGTATCTAGATCTGTGATTTAAGCCAAGGCCTCACCTAGTAACTCTAAGACAAATCCGAGCAAAAAAATCGGCTGGACCTTTCAAACCAATGTTCGAATTTCTCACACATATGTCCGATTTTGTTTATAAGATAGAGGAAAAGCGAATGAAAAGTTGGAAAATTTTTGCACTCATTTTCCTTGTAGTATACCTCTAAATAGTCGGAATATCGTTTCAATCGCGAAAACCCATTTCATGAAATATAAGAGGAAAAGCGAATAAAAAGTTGGAAAATTTTCACACTCGTTTTTAGTCTACCTGCAAGAAGTCTGAAAACTTACATTCTTACCGTTCTTTATTTAATTCTGTTTATGCTTTAAGAGTAAACTCTCAAGGGAGGTTATAGGAAGATTTCTGGTTTCGAGGCCGCTGATTCTCTATCTATGATCTATTCTAACAATTAAAGACAGCATTTTTGGTGTTTCTTAAATTATTTTTCTGAATTCATTAGTTGTACATGATTTCAACATAGTTTTAGATATGGCATTCATTTATTCTAAAATGAGATCTTCATTTATGGATTCTATTTTTGGGGAATATATAATTTATAATTATAATCAACAAAAAATATTTGTTTCTATTACATAAATAACTACATTTAAATTACGGTAAGGCCCCGGACCTCAACTGGATCTGGAGATTTTTTTTTTAATCTCTCAAGCGAGCCTAGCGTGCGGAAGTTGACCACTATGATCAAATTAAAACATTAATAATTAAAATTACGGTAAAGTCCCTAATCCAACTGAAAAAGACTGTTGGAACTTTGTGTATCTCGTGAGTATCTATTGTTGGCATGCTTAGATCGTGGCGTATTCGATTTATTGTAAGGCCTTAAACTATAGACCTCAGCCATTTTGGAATAGCGAAGCTATACTATTACCATACACCCTATTTAATATTTGGGGTAGGCCTAAGGACCGAGTAATGAAGGTAGTATAAGATAGAATATAGTATTTGATTAAGCATTGAAGTTTTATAGATCAAGTTGAACATTGGAATTTCCTTCTTTGTTCCAAATATAAAAAATAATCAAAATTGTTGATGAAGTTATCTTGTGAGGAAAATGCAAACTTGATGGTCTAGGATAACATGATTAATGGAGCCACGATGTTACCTGAATGGAAGAAAGACTGAGAGGGATTATATCGTTTTTACTTCCTTGTACGAAGTAAAGGAAGTATTGCAATCGCGAAAATTTTCGGTTTTCAGATTTCAACGGAAAAATCCATCGTGGCGTCTGTACGTACGTTCGCATCTCGCATAACTCAAAAACAGTTAGCCGTAGAAAGTTGAAATTTTGTATTTAGGATTGTTGTAAAATCTAGTTGTGAACCTTTCCTTTTGGTCACTGCGTGATCATCGGAAGTGGTACTTTACTTGAATGTCATAATTGATTTCCATCAAAAATTATATTGAATTACTATGCAAAACTTCTCAAATTTAGTATCTGTAACTTATATATTGATTTAAGTGACATACTAGATTTTGGTCTAAATTGGAAAACCGGAAGCGGTACTTTACTTGAAGGTCATATTAGACACATCAAAAATTATATTTAAATTAAATACATAAATCATATGTTTCGGTAATAAAGGTTACAAACGCTATTTGGTTTTCAATCCAATTAAACATTTTTATTAATTGTTTTAAGTGTTAAAATTGAGTCTAAAATATTGGTTTCCTCCCCATTTGTATGTGTGTGTGTCAATAGATGGATGTAGCGACGCCGAGTGTCGTTTTTGAGATACTGCAATCTTCGGAATTCAGGATCACTTTTTGAGCCACCCATTTATAGTTTAATAGGCGTACAAGGAAGTCATGTGTTGTCCACATCAGATATTTTAAGTTTGTGAACTTAATAAGATAGAATAAAAATGTCAATGAAATTTAATTTTAACATTGCACTAGCAATAAGGCAAATCAATCCAAGATTGGATATTGAAATATAAATTTAATGCTTTTGTATGGCCATCACAATCTTAGTCCCTCTTTTAGCCCTTTACTACGTATTTTCTTCCCTCCTACCCACACTTAATATATTAGTTGGCTAGATAATTCAGATATATATTTTTTGCATAAGTAATCCATATCCGGGGTTTCCTGTCAGATCCATATCTACGTCAATTCTTCCTCATTACAGTTGAACGCTTCAACATTTGAAATATAACTTATAAATCTGATTTAAGTAGAATTGGCCCCCACTGTTTCTACCGAGTTTTCTCCAGTCCTGTTCGACAATGATAATTAATAAATAACAGCGGAAGAGGCAGTCCTCACTGCCCGCCTCTTGCCACTACTACGGATGACTTAGCATAAAATTATTCATTTTCAGTAAAAAATAAATCTATCGAACTCATGTTTTTTTACCTTTCCTGGAACCAAATAGAGTGCACCTTCAAATGATACAAAACTCCTACCAACGTATAATTTTTCTCCAGTCGGAGTACTACCCACAAGAATAGCTTCATATGGAATGTCATCTTCATTTGTCATTCTCCTCCAAGCAGCATGATTACTGGTAAGCACCTGAAATTAATATTATTAATATTAATATTATATACGTATTATATAAATGTATACACATATATATGAAAACTGTTCTATTGTGGTAATAATGAAATTGGTTAGAGTTAAATATAAAGTATATTGTTAGAGTAATATAATAAAGTGTCATTAAATATAGTAATTTTATACAAAAGAAATAGATTTATTAACAATTTTATTTTAATGAGAAATATCTATTGACATTAAAGCTATTATAGTGTTAAACTCAATCAAGTTGAAATATTGTTAGCAGTGGAACAAGTGCTTGTTTAACTGATCAAAAAGTAGAATTTTTACATATATATTAAAAAAAAAAATATTCAGAATAAATTTATTATACGAAAAGAGAATATGTTTTATGTAAACAAAAGAGTAAAATGTAAATAAAGATATTTTAAAGAAATGAAGAAAAACGAAGAATACCGACACACTATTATGTCTTCTTAATTAGCAAATCATTGCGGCGCGGAACTGGCGAGGGAGAAGAACCTGACCTTGTCCGTCGACTAGAATGTGTCTTATACAGAACCAAATTCATTTTTAAATGCCTAAAAGTCAGTATGTATATGTGTTTTAAAAGTTAAATTAAATACAGGTCATTAAGTAAAGACCAAGTTTAAATTGTAGCATCGTCTAGTTGTGAAACATCGTTCTTTGGAATTATGAAAAAAGAAGATGAATATTAAGCAGGAGTTAAGAAGACGTCTAATAAAGTATCAGAATATCAATTATTATTGTGTACAATAGTTAGAATTTAAATTTAATATTTTGTTTTTTAGAATGAAGAAATGTGTAATTTTGTTTTTGTTATTTTTCGAATATTCCACATTTGTAAAAACTAATCATTTTGAGTGTAATACAATTTTTTGCTGTATCTTCGCTAATGTAACATTTATTTTCTATTCTCTCTTTTTTTTTTTTAAGTTTAACTTTGCAGACAATTTGATAATCTTTCTAAAGAAAGAATTAAAAAAAAAAAAAACCGTTTCGGTAGGAAAATATGCATAATCCAATACTCCGTATCAATGTTAACACTGGTTTGATTTAGATTTTTTTTTTTTAATAAAGTTATACACACCGAATATACAAGGGGCTCTGTCTGAAACCTGAAGATCCATTTATAGCTGGGCATCTAAAATTTCAACCGATTACAATACTCTCCTTACCTAATTGCGGTAGGAGAGTAAAAAAATAAATAAATTCATCCAAACGTTTCAGAATTAGGAAATAGGTAATAATTGGATAATGAAGGACTTAGAGAACCTGAAATGCCGCAGGGGTTACTTGTGCGCAATTAACGGGGTTTTACGTTCCCGTATCCGAGTACAGTACATCAGAACCTCACACCATAACAGTATACATTACATTTATACTGACATCAAGGACATTAACAGTACACACCCTAGGGTCACCTCCCCTAGGAAATAGGAGTGTCGTTCAGCCGGTCAAGGTGAATTCACCAGCAGACTTGCTGCCCTAGAGCCTTAGGACCTTCCTGATGGGCCGATCACCCGTATGGAAGTACTATGGATTCACAGAAACCTAAGAAGCCTCAAAACTGGACTGGCATATCAGAAACAACAAGACAGGCAAAAAGGACTAATGACTTGGCACCTGGAATATAAAACCCAACGCAAGAAAGGAAGTTTAACTCTTGGAGATCATAAAGATATTTTTGGTATATTTGAAGTAAAAAGGAAAGGAATCGGAAAGAGTCTGGATAAGAGATATACTCTCATTTATTCGGGAGTCCCTAAAGGTGGATATGCTAAAGAAGGAGTCGGCTTTGTTATTAAGGAAGAATTACAAAAGAAAATGGAGGAATGGGAAGCTGTCTAATATAATAATAGCCAATTTCCAGCTATCTTCTGCTAAATTCACAATAGTAGTAGCATGAGGCATGTTTGAAAGATTAAAGATTAAGCAAAATTGAAAGATTTATACCCATATGAGACTGTGGAAAAAATTTGGCAGTTCTTGAAAGAAAGCATTTTTGAATCAGCAAGATCAAGCTGTGGAGTGAAGAAAATAAACATCAGAGACAAGCGCACGTATGGTGGAGTGAAGAAGTCAAGGAAACAGTCTACTGAAAGAAAGAAGCATGGAAGGCATACCTGATGAACCGTACACCACAGAGATGGGAAGAGTGTGTTAGGTGGAGAAATGAAACCGAGCGGATTATCCGAGAGGCCAAGAAACAGTCGTGGGAAGAATTTGGAAAATGCCCGGACAGTGACTATAAGGAGAATATAAAGAAATTATGGAAAAAAGTAAAAGCACTAAAGGATAAAACAACCAAAGAAATAAGAAACATAAAAGATGAAAGTGGATATATGATCACAGACCCAGAAAAGATCTTGGATAGATGGAGATAATACTACTCTTCGCAGTTCTCTGATCACGGTCGACCTCCAGAACACGAAATAGAGACCAATCAAGTGGCTGAATATGATAAGATCTGGGAGGAAGATATACAAAGGCCTCTGGAGAAACTAAAGCTAGGCAAAGCAGTAGGCAGAGATGGGATTTTCCCAGAGTTTATTAAACATGGAGGAAACGAAATGAGAAAGGCCTTGCAAGCACTTTTTCAGAAGATATGGGATGATTATTCCGAAGGATTAGGCATACAATATCATATTCCCAATACACAAGAAAAATGGCACAGCTGAATGTGGCAACTATAGGCCAATAGGCCTTTCCCAAGTGACATACAAACTGTACACCATTATCCTAGAAAGCAGGTTAAGGCACTGATAGAACTAGATTTAGGAGAACATCGGGCTAGTTTCCGACCCGGTTGACAAACCCAAGACCACATATTTGCTCTAATTAATGTTATAGAAAAGGCGTGGTATAGAAATCGAAGATTATATATCGCTTTCCTAGACCTGAAAGCTGCCTTCGACTCAGTACCCCATTATGAAATATGGAGAGCACTCAGAGGAAAGGGGACTCCTAAGGACCTTTTGGCAGCAATCAAATCAACGCACCAAAGCCCTAAGCAAAGAGTTCAAGCCATTTTGTTTGGAACGTGGTGTGAAACAGGAAGGATATCTTTAGTCCATTATTGTTTATTGCCTTATAGACGAAATCTACAAAATATGCAGAAGAAGAACTGCTTGGACAGCAGTCAGTATGTGGAACATGAGGACAGTTCAAGTGCAGGTATTCCTATACGCATACGACATCGTGCTGGTGACCGACCCTCATGAAAAATTGCAAAAGGCCATAATAGAACGGCAAGAAGAACTCGCTCGTAAAGGAATGAGTATTAACAGCCACAAGAGGAAAGTTATGACACTAGCCAGAGATGAAGAGAATGGGAGAGTTGTAAGAATGTTATGTAATGGAGAAGTCCTGGAGAACGTGGAATGCTACACCTATCTTGGAACAATTTTCAACAAATCTGGGAATATAGATCAAGAAGTGTCAAATAGAACACTATTGTGGGAAAGAGAGAAGAAGGGAAGAATGACAAACTCCACATCTACAAAGCAGTTTATCTCTCTACATTATTATAAGGCGGCGAAATCTGGGTCATCCAAGAGAAGCACTTAAGGATTACGGCTGTGGAAATGAAATTTTTACGAAGAATATTGGGTAAAACCAGGAGAGTCAGAATAGAAATCAGAGTACAAGAGAAGAACTCAAAGTACCTTCACTGAAAACTACCTTAGAATACCGACAACTTCGATGGTATGGACACATCTGTAAAATGGGGGAGAGTACCAAGTATATAGAAGCGGGACCAACTCGCAGGAGCTCACGAAGTAGGCCTAGAAGAACATACACGGAGCACTTCTTTTTTTTGGAGGCTTCTTTTTTTTTAGAGGGTTTCAGCCCCCAATGCACCAAATCGGGCACCCAGTGCGCAAAAGCCGAAAAATGTGTTTTTCAATAGACTCTAGCGCCAAAATTTTATAATTTTGCTCAAACTTATCTAACGTCTTCTTCTACTTTTCATATGCAGTACATTGCCGAGAAAAAACAGAAAAAAAAGTTATGAGGAAAAGTGATTTCATTTTGCATATAATAAATAAAACATTTTGTGAAAAATTTATTCCTGGATAATCACTTGGAAGGTAATTAAATTCGATAAAAAAATATTTGTGGGCAACACATGACTTCCTTATACGCTTATTAGACTATGGATTGGTAGCTATCATAAACTATAAACTATAAACTATAGATCGGCTCAAAAAGTAATCCTGAATTTGGTTACAAGTTTCCAAAGATAGCAGTATCTCAAAACTGACACTCGGCGTCGCAACATCCATCTATTAATACACTCACACACACAAGGTCTTGTTTCTGGATGTCTCATTACGTTATTATATGTCGTTTCCTTTCAGTAGGTAAAAAGTTCCCATTTTATGAAGATTTCTTCGTGTTACGTGACAATATTAGAACTATCTATGTCACTAGATAAAAAGTTGGAAATTGAAGGTTTCAACATTTGAAGCGGAAGAATCCGCACGTTCGCATAGAAATCTATTGACTTTTTTTTTAATAAATTGAAAACTATACATCTCTCGGATCATTGCAGATGCTTATTTAAAAAAATAATTTATGATGATTATATTTTCTAGAAAGCTATATTATGGAAATAATGAGTTCTTAACCGGACGAATATCACCGAAGATACCGCAAACAATTTTTTTATTTGTCTCTTCCTTCACCCAAAGCGGTAAAGAAAACCGTGTGCGAGTGAGAGAACACATCAAATATTTTAAGTTTTAATCAAAATTTAGCTGCTACAATTGACGTGTTTTTTGATTGGACGTTTTATCTTATAAATTAGTAGTATTATTGTTTAATTGCATCAGCAACATATCAGTAATTTTCAAATAGAATGAGGATTATCTTTGCATAAGCAATTGATAATATAATACTTTATACTTTAATAGTTTCTTAATTTATCATAAAACGATAAAAGTAATTTTTTTAAAACACTTAACACTTTAAAAAGTAAATAAACGATATACGTTTTGTATTAATCAACAGCGGTTAATCCGAGAAATTTTCAATTTTAAAAAGCTGGTGTGCTTTTAATAAACATTTTTAGTAATAATGCATTGCATATATATGCATATAGTATGTATATGACATATGACCCTTATGCAAGCACATGACATTGAAGTTCGGATGGTTGCCTCAAAATGTATACTGAGCCTAATTTTTGCTTCTTACCTGAAATTTTTCACTGAAAAATTCTGAGTCCTTGAACACGGCATAGGCAAGCTTCAAATCCGGGCAGATCTTAGCTGGAACAAATTTCCCATCGATCACGATCCTGCCAACGTAGGATCTGTTACATTCATGAGGATCATTGCCTCCCAACACAGCATCTGAGGGTATTTTTCCATTCACGTCAACCCAGTAATGTGCCTCCGAATGCCTGTCAACCAAGAGCCATTTAATTTTATTGAAATGTATGATAAAGTTTTTAAATATTTTTGTTTACAACATAATCAATTTAATAATAATAAGACTGAGGAGTACGAAATTCTGAAATAATAATAATAAATAAAACCTTCTGAAGTAGTTAATGTGTGCACATATAGAATGGTATGCTTTGCAGATCTTACTTGGTAAAAAATATTGAACAATGATAAACCCCTCCATTAATACTGACACATCCTATGTTGATATAAAATTTGATTATTGCAAAGTAATTTGCTCGTCGCAAATTCAGTTACTTACTTACTATGTTGTTTAATAAATATTCTTATTATGTTGTTTAATAAATATACTTATTATATTGTTCAATAAATATACTTATTATGTTGTTTAATAAATATACTTATTATATTTTTCAATAAATATACTTATTATGTTGTTTAATAAATATATATCATATATCTGGGATTATTGCCCCAAGGCAAAAAAGACCTAAAGATGGAAACAAGTGATTCATATTGTTCCCACTGAATCGTTCTATCGAGAATGGAAGTATTGAGACTTTAATGAAGAAAATCTAATAAGGAAACTAATCAGATGGAAATTTGAGAATAATTCAGATAGGTTGTGTGTTGAAATTACAAATCATAAAAATACAATATGAAGAAAATATTATCTATGATATGAATGTTGAATTATAGAACTCACTCTGAAGCTGTTCTTAATAGTCTCACAAGGGGCTCATCTCTATTCGTGACTGCCAACCCCAACGGCGTTTTCCTTTTGTAGTTGAAAATGTTAGTTGACGCACCGTGGCTAAGCAGTGTTTCAACAACGTCGAAGTGACCCTCCTTTACAGCCAGATGTAGAGGAGTATCACCAAATATGTTCTGTACGTTTATAGCACTGCCCGAAATCAAGAGGATTCGAACTACCTCGAGGTTTCCACTGAATGCTGCCATATGAAGAGGCGTGTCGTTGTCTTCGTCGATAGAAGAGACGTTCGCTCCGAACTTGAGGAGTTTCTTGACGACATCCACGTGACCCCTAATGGAGGCCCAATGGAGGGGTGTCAAACCGGTTTCCTCAGGGTTATCGATGTTGTTTGAATCTTTCTGAAGTATCCTCTCCACCTCTTCTGCATAACCACGGATTGATGCTGTTACCAGAGGATCGAAAATGGAACTGTTGCAACACCATTTTGCAGACAGAGTCGAATTATCGTTCGATTTAGATCGTTCATTCTCTGCCACTTCATCCTACAACAGTTCTCTATCAATTAATAAGAATTAAGGCTTTACGAAGAATCATTATACCAATTCTAAATTAATGTAGTCAGTGGCGTGCCAAGGTCTTCGTGCGCCGGAGACGGTCCACTTCTCTTACGCCCTCATTTCACTTCCTTTCCGACCCCATCCCAAACCAAAGGCGGAATTAGGTATTTTTTTGTAAATCTTCAATAACAGTGGATTTTTGAAAAGTAATATTTTCAAATTACATTATAACTTTTTTATTAAATTATTTATTCTTTTCAATTATACATTACAAAATGCAATATTTACGAATAAGAGTAGTACATCGTAACATTATATATTATGATATCACATCATGATCATAAAATGTTATAGACAAATCACAAAAATTATGTTGATATAAACTTTCAATTATAGTAATACAAGTATTTTTATTCTCCACCTTTAAGACCGTCTCTTTCGCTCCCACCTTGGTACACCACTGAAGGTAGTATAATATACAGTCATTTTTCCAATGTTCAATACCATAGTGAATATTAATAACCTGGCGCCGGTGTGCAAAAAATTCGATCGACCTATATACTAGTAGTAATATTAAGCTTTTTAATGTATTTCTTAGTGCTTAATATTAAGTCCCAGTAGTAAGCAATAATAATTATTGTTACTGGAGCTTGATATTCAAGGCTTAAAAAGTATATTATTCACTATAGTGTCATTTTCAAAGGGTCTGACGGACATATTGCTCTGCTTAGTTTGTTGCCCTAGTACCCAAAATTAGTTTGATTTTAATCATGCAGTCATTTATAACATAGAATACAATTTCGGGAATTTCACCTTTGAGAATTGTTGGTTGAAAGACTTGTCGGATTATTGTAGGTCATTAATTTCATAATCATTTTTAATATATTTACAAAAGAAAAAACAGGTTGATGTTAATTAATCATTAGTTTCAAAAAATGTTTACACTACCCAACTTACTACTTTGCAAGCTTCAATTTATACAAATTCAAATTGACGTACAGACCAATAGGCCCTTATAAAAAACAAAATTGAATCTAAATTTAGCTGGTAGGTCCTTAAATAAACTTCAAAAACAAACAGAAAAAATGCTACTGGCATAATGCTTATATACGAGTATAAGTACAAGAGTGTTTTGTGGTATTTTACAGACTAAATATTCCTATTACTTTCGGAGAACTACAGTGATCGTTACCTGTTTGTTGATAGGTTAAAAAAAATACTTATGTAAAGGTTAATAAAACATTTATTTTATTTACTTATTATATTTAGGAGGTCGAAATTCCAATATGCCCTGAAATATTCTGAATTGATGTATTTCACCAAAATTTTGAATTGCGGAACAACGTACCAGTGAATTTTCCTCAGGCTTCCATACATTTTATTTTTGAACACCTCCATTTATCGATTGTAACACAAAATTTCATTATGTGTCCTTAACTGCAGCATACTTCTTCATGTATAATGCCTTTCGATATTAAAAACGATCGGGCTATTCTTTCATCTTTTAATTATTCATATAGCTCGAACTACTTCATTATCTGATTAATGGTTATAATTATGTATAACCATATGATCACTGAATTTCTTATTAATAATTATTATAGTTACTGAAATGTAACTGGTGTACCTATTCTATAAAAAAACTCGATTTTTTTTTTTTTCAAAAGCATTGTTGAAGGAGTCAAAACATTACCAAATTATATATATTGAATTTTAAATTTTATATATTTTTTAAATTTAAATATTATATTACATTGTATTATAATAGTCCTTTAATTGTTTTATCGTATTGGTACATTGAATAAGGAGGAAATCGAAATAGGCATCGGAAAATTAAAATCTCATAAAGCAGCAGGAATCGAATACATTCCCAATGTATGTTTAGGTTTTTACATAAATCTTTGTGCATAGAATAAATTTTATTTAAATTTCAGTATATAGTCTACACATTAAAATTACTTTAACCCATCTTTCTACCAGATGTTGAATTTGGTTGTCCTTGGTTTTCAAGGCGGAAAACTCCTCACATCCTGATTTGGCACTCATGCTGTTTTTGCTTTAAAAAAATGTGCCTATTTTCGGTATTCCCTGCTCAATCAAAATATATTCAGCCTCTAGCGATCAATGAAATCATAAGCCTTTTTGAAATCGACAAGAAGCTGATGAACTACACCGTTGTATTCTAATTTTTTTTTCTAATATTTGCCTAAAGGAAAATATTCGATCATAGCCATACAGTGCGATATCAGGGCTATAAGGAGGGTGGGATAAGATACTAACACCCTCCATTTCTGAGAATCTTTCTTTGATTAAGAGTGAATGATGAGCTGGAGCATGGTCTTGCTGAAACATCACTTTAATGTGATTGAACAAAGTCCGGGACTCCTCTTTCAAAACTCTATATGCTCTTTCGAGTTGTTCACAGTTAAGCTGGTAGCCAGATCTAGAACCGGATCAAAGTGCAAAGCATCCTCATAATTCCACCAAACACAAACCATTACCTTGAAGGCTGTTGTTCCCAGAATTGAATCACCTGAACCAAAACGCTATTGTATTACGATACACCACATTTTCACCTTCCACCGCACAAATTTCTTCAGCAGCTGCCTTTGCACTTAATCATTTTTTCCAGTAGTGCCTCAGAAGACCACGAATGACGATTTTTTTCTTCCAGCATTATCAGTGAAATTTATAAAATGGAATGGAAGATAAAGACAGTTGGTATGCGTAATTAAATAAAGGATTAGTCAACGTAAACAATGATTTATGCATTGTTTACATCAGTGCTGAATAAGGATTCATATGGATACTTTAATGTCAGCAATGCATTAATGCACAAAGACTTTTGTAACAATCCAGCAAAAGCGTGCAGGAAGCTGGAATTTCTAAAATATATTTTTTGGTATAAAAGATCTGGAACATGAAAAATGCTCGAAGAATGGAAAGAATCTATACTTATTCCGATTCACAAAATGGGGCCGAGGAGGGTGGGAGGAGGGAGGTTGTAATAACTATTGTTAAATACCACTCCTCCCGATATGTTATAAAATATTCTCATTAGTCCTAACTTGTCGAATCACGGAGTACGCTGAGAAAATTATTGGAGATCACCAATGTGGCTTTAGACGGAAACGGCCAGCTATCAAATATTTTACTTTCGGCAAATATTAGAATACAACAGTGTAGTCCATCAGCTTTTTGTCGATTTCAAAAAGGCTCACGATTTCATTGACCGCCAGAGGTTGAATACATTTTGATTGAGCAGGTAATGCCGAAGAAGTTAGAAAATCTAGTAGAGATGTGCATGACCAAAACATTCAATAAAGTTAGAAACGGTAATTATTTTTCGGAGAAGTTTCAGGTTCGCTCGCTTTGTGCTTCCCTTTCAGCTGTCCTATTTAATTTAGCACTAGAGTATGTCATTAGAAAGGAAATACGTACCAAAAGGTGTTTACATCTGAGTGATAAAATGTCCGTGCATGGATTTGCGGATGATTCGGCTCTGTTAAGTGAAGACATGGAAACTATAAAACTAAATACAACAACGTTGATGAAAGCCGGTAAAGAGGTTGGCATCGAAATAAATATGGATAACACAAAATAAATGGTTAGCAACAGAAACGGCGGCGATTTTGATAATATTCGATACAGAAGGAAATAGGTTTGGAACACGTTGAGAAATTTAAGTATTCGGGGTCTATGAGGCCTAGAAATAAACGAAAAATAAGAGGAAATAAAGGCGTGATTAAAGGCGGGAAAGGCTAGTTATTTTTCCGAATCAACCTTACTCAGGTTGCGCATTTTTTCTAGATACTTAAAAATCAGAATTTTCAAAACTTCCTTCCTAATGTTCTTTACTGGTTGAAACGTGGGCGCTAACCTTGTTGGAAGAACAATGCCTTAATGTCTTCCTAAATAAGGTATTGCGCAAAATATTTAACCCAAAATTGAGGTGTAGTACTTATAGTCAGTAGCGCAGCGACGATTTCGTTTCGGGAGAGGGAGGGGTGAGTCCATCCAAGTATCTACTTTAATGAAACCCTCACCAACCGTGGATGCAAGGGGACCCTCTCTTGATGTAATATTTTCTATGCCCAGGTATGTTATTTATAATAAAATTCAAATAGGTTTATACAATTTTTGTTTACAGAGAAGAATTAGTAACAGTACTTTAATATATCGGGAGGAAGGGGGGGTCTGGACCTCCTGGATCCCCCCTCTGGCCACGCCATAATAATTAGTTACGATGGCGGAAAGGTGTGAAACAATGAACTGAGTCATGAACCTTTGTATGTGAAAACTTAATATTTTTTTTTTTTTAACAACCAACGATTGAAATTCAAAACGAAAACAGAGTAAAGATTTTTTATTTTTATTTATCTATTTTTCTCTTTACCAAGATCAATTAATGATCTTTGTAGATCATTTTTTTCGGGCAACCAACATACCGATCAGTGCAATAGCATCATCTGCGGTCGATGCCATGGCTTGGAATGAAATCTAGATTAAATGGAAGGTTGACTGGAAGGGTAAATCGAAGAGTGTATGAGCGTAGAAATGTGTAGTTTGTATTACGACTTATCGTACGATTTATCGTTTCGTGTATGGCTGGCCCTAAAGCCTTAAAAATATATTGTAATAACAAAGGTTTTGTTGCCTAAATAAACACCTGCTGTACACAATAAAGATTAAAAAAAAATTAAAATATATTGTTATTTGGCGTAAAACTTTTTTTTTGTGTTTATTTTAAAGTTTGCTAAATGCCTCTTTCAAAATCGACTTCCATATATTTATATTATTGACAGAAAAAAAAACACGAACTATTGAATGGAAGTAGAGCCCGTGGTTTTATTTTGCTCCATGCCATTCGTTTTTTTATTTTTTTTTTATGAATATGAATAATTAGAGACTTCAACAGCACTCTAAAATTTTATATTAAACTAACATTTTCGCGAGTAAAATATTGAGTTTTTCACAAATTTCACCGAAATGACAATAATTTAATTAATAGTAATTTATCAAATGATCGTAAAATACAAATATGTAATAAATGACTTACTTTATTAAAAATATGAGCTCCAATGAAGACCAATGCAGCAAAAGCTGATACCATTGTTGTGAACTAAATCCGTACCATGACGGACATTGCTGCTCATAGTTACATAATACAACTAAAAAAAAGAAAAAGAAATCGATTTGATAGCATTTAAATGTGTTTACGAGCCACTATCGAGGAGAGACTGGTCAATCTATTGAGCCATATATTTATCTCTGGGAAAACCGTTTATTTTTCTTCTTTTTTGATAGAAGAAAGCTTCCGAGAAAAAGACATTGGAGGTCGACAAATCCTGAGAATAATGAATTTTTCATTTATATCAAATATTCAAATATAGAAGTGGGTGTAAGTTTATGTCATATTTTCGGCAACTAATCGGACATTAACCGGTTTTTAAGTCCCTCCAAACTATATGAGAATTGAGCTGGTGTTAGAGAAGTGCATTTTGGGTGTTCCAACTTTTTTCTACTACCCCTCGCGGTTTTTAAGGTTTTGAGCACTTTGCAGCTCCTCCAAATTGTTTAGAAAATCTGTATGTGAATTGAATTGGTGCCGTTTAGAGGGCTCAACTTATTTCTCTAATCCTCGACGTTTTAATATCTTCAATTTTGTATTTAAGTTGCAATTAATGATAATTAAAAAAACAATCTTATTGAAAGAGATCTGCTGTCCCCCTTTTTTTTTCGTTATTGCTTTAGAAATAATTTAGATAATATCCTCTATCAGAATATATTTATAATCAACTTATAAAAAAAAAATATATATATTAAAACATCTTGTTGCCGTGCTATTTTTGAACAGGTTAATTAATGTTGATTTGTTTTTAATTAATTTGTTTTTTCGATAGCCATCTACAATTGAAGAGGTTTCCATATCATGGGACGCGTACCACCGATGGCCAGGACGTTCCAGCTGGCACGGGAATAAGCAAACAAAAGCGTGAATAAAATCATCTTTTTAACAATTTCAATGAAGGATAACAATTTTTTAAAAATTGTTATTGAATATAATAATTGTATATCATAAGAATATGAATGAATCCGATCTAAAATTAATAAAAATAATTCATGATTGTGATCGTAGTGAAGACGAAAGTACACCGTGACGAGGACTTAAGATTCATGTTTAGCTCTATTGAGCCTAACAGCCTAACAGCCTGAAAGCCTAACATGGATGCTGCGATGGCAAATAAACAACACGCTTCCAACTGAAAAATATTGTCCATTTTTTTAAATTATGACGGATACACTTTTATCTGCAGAATTTTTGGTTTTATCAATCTTACTGTTGCTGATTTTATGATATCAATTTCAATTTTGATTTTCGCTTGTTGAACTTTATTTTCAATTTTCACATTACATTCACTGTAGTATGTATTGTTTTGTTTGTTTAATAAGTTTTTGAAAATCAGTTTTTATTTTTTATGAAGACGAATATTCAGTACTAATATCAGAAGATCATGCAGTTGTACGCCCACTTATCTAAAAAGTATATCAGGTACGCAGTGACATGGAATCTGGGATCTCCTGCACAATTAGTATTAGAATCTGCATTTATACGCCACAAGGAAGGATAATATTTGTTGACCTTTGGTTCTCTTTCCAAATGCAGATTATATCATTCTTGGAATGTTTTAGATATCATTTCCTAAACTGATAGTGAAACAATGGTTTAGTGTGCTATTTTTGTGGAAACAATTATTTTTCAAGGAGTTATCTGATATTTATCTGTTATTATCTGTAAATTAAATCGTATAGTTTATTTCTTTATCATTATAATTTTATGTTTGGCTACAATTTCGTTAATTACTACGTTAATTTAAAAATTAAATTTTTAATGAACTGATTTTATTTATTAATAAACTGCATGAATGAAGTTATTGATTAAAACGAATTTAAAAACTGTAAACAAGCTATTAAGCATTAGTAATTATATTTGATAAAATTCATCAATGTAAAATACTTTTTCAAAGTATGGAATGTTCATATTTGCATTATCTGCAGCAAAGATATGTTATTTAAAAAACAACAAGGACTATACCTAGTTTTATTTTAAATGTGGTACACTAAAATTTAAAAAATTAAAATTAGCGTAAAATATGAGTGAGGCCTGAAACAGATTTTTGAGTTGGAACATACGATAGAAAGAAGACTTCAGTTTTCTTAAAGAATGACACATAAATATTAAGATATATGTTATTATTAATATTTATAAAAGTGTTGAAAAAAAATAGAAACTGTAAAATTTTACAAATCATTGGAGTGGCTTATCCTATAATTATTTTACGTTTCAACAAAGAATTACATTCCTCCGTCTCGGGTGTTCAGACGCTTTTGGAGTTATTTTTAAACGCTCATAGTTCCGATTCTATAAGTGCTAGAAAGCAATAGATGGTATCATTTAACAGGAGCAATTAAATAATATTAGAGATTGCAAAAATAATTTTTGGATTTAGACTTGGTGGAAGTACATTAAGAGAGTAAAGTTGACCAATTTTAAGTGTGAGTTGATGGCGTCATCTCTTTTTAAATCAATAAAATTTGGCTTATTAATTAATTCAATCCGTCCAATTTTCTATTTCTAAAACATCATTTTAATCTTAAATGATACCAAATAATCAGTATATTAGGTATTAAATTTATAGACCTTACTTTTACAAAAAACATCTCTCCAGATTTACTATAATCAGTTTGTTACTTCTTCTATCATCGAACTGCTGTGTGTGAGCTTGCTTTCAATGAATACAATTTATTTCAACAATAAAATGAATTTTTTTTGTCCGAAAACGAGCACTCACAATGAAGTCCAGTAAGTTAACCACAGTGTGCACTAGAGACCGGCCCAGACTGCCCCGCACCGCTCCGGCCATTTTAAAAAGTACGTTTCTATTCCGGCCCGGACCGCGCTTTTCGAACTAATCCTACACCGGCCTATTTGGTTCAAAAAGGGACAGACGAAAAGGCCGGTTGGGTGATTATAGCGGGAGAAACTCTCTCATATATATAAAAGAATAAATGAAAATTCTAAATTTCAATAATTTACCTTAGCTACTACCTTTCAGCTGAAATCAGTTGCTGTTCAATACCTGGGGGGAGAGAGGGTACAAGTATTATGATCGAGAAACCCCGTTCTTGTATTTTTAAAATAAAGAATATTCGTGAACATAAAATCAGATACACGCCATCTCATGTTAATATAATTTTATTGGTAATCAAGCAGTTATCCCTGAAGGGGCGATTAAGTGTTAATGTGCTAGTGGCTTAATTAACTTAGTCGATTTGGGGGGTCAGGTCTCATATTATGTAATACGGCTTATCTGAATAGGTGGCTCGCCCAGTGGTCCTTTTCGTCTCGCCGCCTCTGAATGACGCAGTCGGCCGTAGCGGATGCTGTAATTCTCGATCTATAGCGTAAGCTATGTTGTGTCCTCCTCCGTACGTCTGTCTCTAAGAGCAGCTATCCGGCGAGTGGGGGGGAGGAAGGCCTCTAGAAGTGATCAGCTCTAGTGAGGTGGGGCTTAATCCCGCTGGGCGGCCTCCTCCTGGCGCGTCTTCGATGGCATGCGGCTGGCGTCGCGATGGGGGCCACAAATAAATGAGACCTGAGGCCCCTAAAATATACAAGACAAAAAAAAAAAAGCGAGAAAATCGGATGCCGAAAATCCGACAGTTGCTAACCAACGTTTTCCAAAGTGGGCTTCTCTGATCGATGGATGATCTTGCCTGAGCCAGGTCGAAATCCAAAGATACGTCTTTGCTGCTTGCTGGAGACTGCAGTTGGTTGAATTTTCCGACGCCTCATCTAGGGGTTACGCCGCCGCGGTCTATATCAACTAGTCCACACCGGAAGAGACAATCCACTCTTACTTGCCAAGTCTAAGATTAGGGTTGCGCCCTCCGAGTTTAAATCCATCTCACAGCTTGAACTGAGCGGTGCTCTCTAGCTACAGAGAGCCATGTCCCCAATCTCCAAGAAACAACGCTCTCCCCGCTGTACTACACCGACTCTGCGGTCGTCCTCGCTTGGTTACGGACACCCTTATACCATCTGAAGGTGTTTGAGGCGAGCAGGGTCTCTGCCATCCTTAAGGCCTCCCGCGCTGATCAGTGGTGATTCGACAGGTTCGAGGCCAATCCGGCCGACAAATCCTCTCGTGGAAGTCTTCCATGTGCGTTCCTCGAATGCGAATGTTGGTTCTACGGACCGCCCTGGCTACGGGATGAGACTTTTCCATTATTTGAATTCGCGAAGCGCCGGAAGCCTATGACGACTCATGGATGGCGCGCTTTTCCTCTTCCCAACGTTTAGTGAGGGGCTCTGCGCTCATTATTCGCCTCGCCAATCACGCACGCTCTAATTCAGTCGGGTTGACTGGTCCTATTCTCGCTAAGGAGTACTCTGGCGCCCTCTTGGCCTGTGTGCGCATCGCGCTACGCACTTCCAACATTTCTTTACCGCCCAACATGCACTCGTCTTCATTACCTAGGAAGTACCGGCAGCTTAACCCCTTTGTTGATGAGCTTGAGCTTGTCAGGGTGGGCGACAGAATTCGTAACTCGCCGGCGGCTTTATATCAGAAGCACTCCCTTTTGCTTCCCGAAAATCATCATTTGACTCGTCTTATAATAGACGACCTACACAGCAGACACTTTCACGGAGGTCCTACTTTACTGCTTTCTTTGTTGAGAAATCGCTTTTGGGTTCTAAGGGCTCGGAAGGTCATAAAGAGCAGGACTTATCTTTGTGTCAAATTCCCCTCATGGGCGACCTACCCAGCGCCAGATTTGAGCGTCACCGGGCTTTTCTTCAGGTCGTTGCAGATTACGCGGGGCCCTTATTAATAAAGGCGTCCCATCGCCGAAAGGCCGCCGTTGACAAGGCCTACATTTGCATATTCATCTGCTTGGCCACGAGAGCTATCCATCTAGAGTTGGACTCATCCTTAGACCGCTTCGTGGCGCCAGAGGTCTGCCACGCTGTATTCACTTCGACAACGGAATGAATTTGGTTGGAGCCTCGAAAGTTTTGAAAGAGTTCAACGCCTTTTTGATGAGCCACCAAGACAGGTGGGTGGAACATTTAGTCCCAAGAAGTGTAGAATGGTAGTTCATTCCGTCGAGAGCTCCCAATTTCGGTGGAATCTCTGAAGCCGGCGTTATGTCTGTCGAAACATTGCTCTCTAGTGAGGTCGGCAAGCAACCTCTGACTTTCGAAGAGCTCAGCTCAATTCTGGACCCCTCTTTGCGTTGCGGGAGTTGCTGAGAGTTTTTTGAGCATTTTTTGGTTGGAGCATCTCTAAACTCTGTTCCCCTATACGTTGAAGGAGGACCTAGTATTAAACTCTCCTCCAGATGGCGTCTCGTACAGCAGAAGGTGTCTTACGTTTGGTCACGCTGGAAGCGAGACTTCCTTGATCAACTTCAGCAACGAACGACATGGTCATGGTCTGTCTGTCGGCGATCTCGTGATAATGATCGATAATCGCACCGCGCCTAGCATTTGGCCCGTTGCTGAGGTGAGCGTTGAAAGTCGCTGAGGTGTTCCCAGGTGGGGATGGTGTTTTCAGGGTCTTGTCGGTCCGAACGCCCTCAAACAAGATTTTCATACGCCCCTTATCTTCCCTGGTGCCATTGCTTCCAGAAGAAGACTCAAAAATACCGAACGAGGCGGTCAGTGATTTAAATATACCTATTCCTTATTTGTTTACTGGAAGATTGTCTTGTATGATACTCCCATAGTTAAACTCTATCAGTAAATATTTTGAATTAAGAAATTATGTAAGTAAATATTCAGCAAGAAAAGAAGATATATATATATATATATAAAGAAATATTCCACTTCCAACGTTTTCCACGAACAGTAGCGTCGTGCCACCTGTTTCATTTTGATAATCCCGATGTGCGTCTCGTTGTTGAAGGCATTTCGGAATGATAACCCGGTTACTTTTAAACAGGACTGATCTGAGAGAGTTTAATTCTGGGTCTTGGGACCTTTCGCGTACTAAACTGTCATAATTGAGCTCTGATGTTGAAATCTGATTAATTGTCACGGAGCTCCACGCCTATAAAATGTCAGTGCTTCGGGATTTAATCCCCAGTGGGGCTCTTGAAAGACAGTCAGCGTGTGGGACGTCTTCAGCTTTTCTATGTTCTATTGCATAATTAAAGCCTTAAAGAAAAATGGCATGCCTGAGAAGGCGAGAGCTCGTCATTTGAGGTAGTTTGGCATCCTGACTGAATATTCTTGTCAGAGGTTTGTTGTCGCTAATCAGGGTTAATTGCCGACCAAACAAGAAATTATAAAACTTACTGATTGTAAAAACGATGGCGAGGGCCATTTGACTGTAATTTTATTCGGCCTTTGTTCGCGTTTTAAACTGCTTTGGCCACTGGGTCACTTTATTTGTATTTATTTTATGTTTGCATTATCTTTTCGCTAAATTCATATTGTTGCGTTTGTTTATTTTTGTTTTATTATCAGTTCAAATTGATAGGCTGAGTCCCCTGTTTCTGAATTTTCGTTTGATTCATTATTTATAAGTTGAACCGTTTGAAGAAGTGTTCTAATACAGACTTTCTTTACGTGCCCCGTTCGTTGACAAGCCGAGCATCTTATAGTTTGACGATCAATGCGACAATCCCCTGATTTGTGGTTATTTTTACCACATCGAAGGCACAAGTTATTTATTCCCAGCTTTTCAAGTTTATTCTTGAGTTCCGTCTTGTCTCAGGAGAATTTTGTCTAGTTGTACGCTGGGTATATTTATTTTTAGGAGACATTGAAGAAATCCTATTGACTTCTCCAGAAATTGGAGATGTGATAAAATATATATTTTATCATTAATCGAACGAGATTAAACTGGTTAATTAATCTTTGTAAAATTTATTGCACACCAACATACTTTGATTACAGTAAAACATATATTATATGTTTGTTTACATAATATAATTTAAATATTTAATAATATTTATTGGTAGGATTTTCTTTCAGAAGGTTTTATCAGTGGCTGAACGAAGCAAGTAAAATCAATCCAGTGATAGGAGGAAATGACAGATAGAGACGCTTGAGCTGTACAATTATAGTTTTTTCGGTGATAAAATTCATTTATCTCAGGTCAGTGCAAAGCAGGAAGTTCTAAACAATTATCCCTTTAAACAATTTGGGCTAATTGCTTTCAGTGTCATTTTTATTTGAGAAGCAGAGAGTAATTTATTTTTTTTTAACAAGTTTATTGATACAGTGAAAATAAATAACTTAGACATAAATTGGAAATGAAATAAATTTTTGTACGATAAATTAATTTTAAAAATTCCTTGCACTCAAGCTGCGAGTAGGGAGATGGTCAGGTAGCTCTCTCCAACGCGCACTCTGTCCCCACTCCATCTTCCGGCCCAATCTCAGAGGCTCACTGTTCAAGCGACGCGGTTTGCGCCTGTTAGAATGAAGGCATTCTGTTCTTATTGATTTACTCTATCTCAAATAATTTGTTTCTATTACTATAAAATAATTGAATTTTTCAGTTATAAAACTAGGAGATTCACGTACCCATGTGCACATATGGAATAACCGCCATCCTGTCCGGCGCAGTTCAGTTTCAATGTCAATTGAACAGCGCCGAACATGGGAGAACTCCTCCTAAGAAGAATAACATTTTTCAGTGATACGGAAACACGGAACAGTGACTGCACTGATGCGCCAAGGACTCTGCAGTGTGTAAATAGACACTGAATGATACATACACATATTACCTGTTCAGTTATACAAATGGAAATGACTAAAGGAGTGGAGCAAAGCAATACATGAAAATATACGTTTGTTCATTATTTATTTAAGATTATAAAATTTGTTGATATAAAAATAATAATTTAAAGATTTCTTAATCTACATCTATTTTTTTTTTAAATGATGCATTTTTTGGCAAGGTGATAATTGAAAATATATCTTACAGAATTTATTCTAGTTGATGATAAGTATTTCAAAGTCCATGAATTCGTACACTTTATAATGGAATGTCAAATACAAAACCTTTTGATGAGCCGTTATCTGCAAATAAAAATAAAAACAATTAATGACGATAATGATTCAAGAATTATATTTAACAAAAAGGGAATAATTAATTACTCCTGTAATTTATATATAGGTATAATATATTTGGTCAGTCATAACATATACATCAGGGGCGCATAATTTTTTCGGGGGAGGGATTTAATAAGAAGAAGGCAAATAATCACTTAAATGTCTATAATCACCAAAATGTGCGTAAGTTTTAAGGATAAGCATGAAAATAGGATTAAAAATTACCAAAAATATTTCTCAAAATACGAACCTTATGTTAGTGGGTATGAAAATGATATTTTTTTGTTCATTTCGGGGTAGAGAGATATATTCCCCGATCCCTTCCCCTGAGTACGTCACATATACAGACCTGGATCCTACCAAAGAACGACGAGATTGATCTCCTTATTTTTCAGAGAAAGGTTATGTGCAGAATTTTCAATTCCGTAAAGGACAAAGGCATATAAATCAAGGCAGAAGACTGACTGAGATTTGTACCATGTTGCATGTTATATAATAATGTTATATATAAGGAAGTCAGGAAGCATAAACGGGAAGGCTAGCAAAAATTTTATAGCAATATAGAAAGCACGCCTGAAGCCTCTCGTCTTGTTAAGCTGTTGTGGAATGATGGCACTATGATGCTTACTATGCTACTATGATATGGACCTTCAGTTTAGTGGACACATTATGTCACCTCTCCAAGACCTGGAATCTTCTAAGGTAACTTCCGTACTGGTAAAAGAGTGCAAGCAGGAAATGGATCTACTCGTCTGCTCGAAGAGATTGAAATTAGTTTGGGTTAATAATGAGATCAAAGGCAACGAGATGGCTGACCAGCTTGCAAGAAAAGGTGCTGAGAACCCTATTTTAGGGCCAGAACCTTCGGTAGGCATCTCTGAAAGGCATCAGCGGAAGAAGGTTCACTACCGGATATGGAAATTAGCATGTAAGGAGTGCGTAGCCCTCAGACAGGCTAAGTCACTAATTAAGAAAACCCTCTCCTTCTAGAAACAAGTGGCTGCTTATCGGAGTACTTACAGGTCACTGCAGGCATATAGGAAACTTAAAGATCTGTGTAGTATGAGACCTTCCATTTCTGTGGACAGGCACCACAGACTGTTCTACACTACATAGCTGAGTGCAATTGATATGCGTCATTAAGATTTGGTAGAATCCGAAAACAAGGGGCTCCCTCCATTGAATGGACGTCCCTTCTGAACTTCATAAGCAGAAGGTTCGACGTGGAGGGTAAATAGGCTTTCTCTATCGGTGACCAACACCGGTGGTTGGAACTAAAGAACTCAATTGGAACTAAATGACCTGGAATATTGCTTGAGTGTTCGCTTCCGAAAAAACGTGACACTGAAAAACACAAAATTTAATTTTTCTGCGTTTCTGAGTGGAATCGGGCCTTGGGTATATCTGAACTTTTTGTTACTCTTAAGGTCAACTATCACCTCTTGGTGAGTAAAAAAAAAAATAGCGTTTCACGCTTTAAAATGAAGTTTATTTTTTTCTAACATTTCTGTAAATTTTAATGGTGTTGTTATTGGTATCTTTTTAATTCTAATATTATACTGAATCGTCGGAACATGATATCTCTCTGTGAGGCTCAGTATTTGTTTGCCACACTTTCAATCAAAGTGACGTTAAGGTAAGAAATTCAAGTAATTCTACGCCATTACTGAAAAAAGAAATTTTCAGCTGACGAAACCATGCGTTTGATACGGGAAGTTGAAGAGGAACATTTCTATTCTAATCTTATTAATCTAATCTTATCTTCTATTATTCTAATCTTAATGAGCAAACTATGAGGAGGTTGTTCGCCAAATTTGAAAGTGGCGATACAAGCTTGAAAAGGCAGCCGGGCTCAAGGCGACCATCTGTTTTGGACAACGAGGCTCCACAACATGCTATTGAAGATGATCCCACAAAAATTACTCGGCAGCTATCCTCCGCCTGGAAAAATGCTGCCAAAAATTTGCTGAAATGGATGCCATCGAACTTCTATCGCATCCACCATATTTTCCTGATCTTGCGATCCGCAATATGATTCAACGAGCTAAGTTGAATATTTTAGTTTACATAAGTTATATTCATTTATTATATTGTATTTTGACGTAATTGAAATTAAAAACATGCGGAATTTTCTAGTAGAGTAGTTCTGAACAGTCACCTTTCCAGGAGTCAAGTATTCATAGCCTTCAAATTCCAAGAATGTCCTCCCAACGTAATAGTGATCTCCATCAACTCCCTTTCCAATCAATAATGCGTGATCGAAATCTTCGTTGCTATTAACTGGCTTCCATAGGACGTTTTTACTGCAAAGTATCTGTAAAATGAAATCATACTTAAAATTTGAAACAGATATTGGTAACATAAATACTTTATCAGAATTGTCTTAAGCTTGACTTGCTTGGTATTTTCTGGTGTAGTACTCAGTCCCTTCAAGTGCGTAGTATGCGAATTGTTTGGCTGGGCAAACCTTAGCTGGCAAGAGATGCTTACCATGCCACACTCTTCCTACGTAAATGAAGTTACAAATGGGATCTGTTCCTCCAATAACAGCGTCTTCTGGAATGTTGTTCGCTTGAATATCGTTTGACCAACGAAAAAGATCCCTGTATGGGACAGTTGGGGCATAATTCATAGAAATTATGGAACAATATTATTTAAAAGATGGTTGAACAACATGGTAATCCAAGCTTGCATACCCAATGTAAGATGTATTCACTCTGAAATGATCTTCCTGAAGATGAGTCGATTCCTGCTCGGTTCTGGAGAATATAATAGAAAGATTGAAACAAGATTAATAATGTAAAGTAGTACATAAAATTGTTTGTACATTGGAAAAAGCTGGAAACATATTAAGTGTACTTACAATCACTCATTTAGCATGCTAAATACCACAATAGAGAACAATTCAAATAAAGGGATATTTAATTATAAAAGCTTTGGATTTCAAAAATTTAGATTTAGTACTAGATATTTAAAGTCTATTTCTTTTGAAGCTTAGACATTAAAAATAAATAGCTTCTTTTTTTTTTTTTTTATCTGAAATGTAGAATATAAATTTTCAAGTCCATGTATCGTACTAAGGATGTGAAGATCTCATGAATCCTATTCATATATTTTTTTTTAACTATTTCGTTTAACACGGAAGTTGGACGTTTTGGATTGAACGAATTTGATGTATTTTTCGTATCCAACAGTAACGTGATAAAGAATGTTCTAATACATTCTGACAAATTGTGCAAAAGAAAAGGATTTTTTCACTAATTGTTGAAATATCTGGTGTGTCCACTCACACGACCGCTCTTACTACTTTGGGTCCAAAATTTAATACGAACATGTTTGCTGTATCTTTTGCTAATATTGGTCCTATGAGGATTTTTTTTATTTTATTTTTTATTAAGTAGTATAGAATATTTAATTATCTTTCTAATGAGCATCTGGAATTATCCTAGGATGTATAGTGTCTAAGTTATTCGGAAAAAATGGATTTCTATGGTAACATGCTCAGAATACTTTATAAAAGTTCAATATGCTAAATGTTTGCTAATACTGGTCAAATTTTGATATTTTTTTTGTTGTTTAGGAAATATAATTTTCTTTGAAATTAATTATCTTTCAGCACAAAAATTTGTACTTTTTGAGTTATGCGAAAAATTAAATTTCTTTTCATCATAACTTTTGTTTCGGTTTTTTTTTTTCGGGAAAGTACTTTATATGAAAATTAAAAGAGTTTTAAAATTAAAACTCCTTTCAAAGGAGGAAAGGATGCTAGAGAAGTTTTATAAAAATCGCTAGAGCCATTTTGGCGCTACAGTGTATAGACAAACAAGTTTTTTGGCTATTGCGCACAGGGTGTCCGATTCGTTACACAGACATCAAAACAATGTAAATCCCCCATAAAGTAATTAAATCGGTCCACGTGTTCAAGAGATAATCGTGGTAAATACAGGTAGACCAATAGGTGAAAATGCGTTTTTTTTTAATTTTTTTTTTGACCTAAGAGACTGAAAAGCATAGATCTGTAAAAACTGAATATTGAAATTTTGATCCAATTACAATACTCTACTTACCTAGAAGCGACAGGAAATTAAAAGCACTAAAGCAACTCGCTAAACTATTGAAACAGCAGAAATTATTTCCTGAAAAATGGTGGATGAAAAGATAAGCTTTCACGATTTGCTGCGGGTGTTGTATTGTTTTTAATATTGCCATTTATAGCATGCGATCACGAATTGAGGTTGACGAGACCGTCTTACTTGAAATAGAAGAAACATTTAAGCCTCTAAATCGTAGTAACAGTATTTCAGCATCTTAATCTTATGTATGTAAGCATCTTAAGATGTTTTCATTTGGAAAAATAAAATAAGTGTGCACTAACAACTTGCTCTCTCCCCTTTTTTGATTTTCATCCAGAATCTTATTCTTAGATTTATAAATAATAACAATGTTAACTTACGATCCAATTGATTTCAGCAATTTACTTATAGCTAGATGCTCTCCTTCTACAGCTAAATCAAGTGCATACTTCCCCTTTCTGTTAGTAATGTTGGTAAAGGCACCGTTATCGAGCAGGGTTTCTACAACATCGAAGTCGCCCTTCTTGACAGCTATGTGCAGAGGAGTGTCACCATCGGCATTCATAGCATTGACTTCACTACCGTGTTGCAATAAGACACGGACAGCTTCGGGTTCACCGCTCATTACAGACAGATGGAGAGCTGTGAAGTTGCCGTAGTCCAAGGAATGGACGTTGGCACCAAAGTTGAGGAGTTTCTTTAAGACCGCTGCATGCCCTCTGATCGCAGCCCATTGTAGAGGAGTCATCCCCTCACCGTCTCGCTCGTTCACATTCCAATTTTTTTTCATCATCTTATGAACTAAAACTACTTCTGCATCTGCCACATTGCCTTCAAGGGCTGCCTTCTGCAAAGGGTTGAATGGGCCTAATGGAGAAGATTGCTCTGATCCATTATTTTCCTAAAACATTACACCAACACTATATTATACCTAATATTTATGTATAAGAACTAATTTCAATACATCATATAGTATGTCTTAATTCCTTTTTTCCAAATTCTGTGTAGCAATTTACAATACCAGAGATGTATATAATTTTTTTTTATTCCTTTACCGTGCAATACATAATTTCACATATTATAAGCCTGCACCAAACACAGCTCGACTAAATGTTTATTTATTATTTTTGTACTTTCACGTATCTACGTACAAGTTCGCATATGTCTACCAACCACAGAATTAAAAATCAGGCGATGGTCTGACACAGTGACTGCACTATATAAAAAAAAAGAACTTCAGTGATCAAGATTTCCTGCCGGTTAAAACTGGTCTTCAGAGTCAATTGAAAAAAGCGGTGCAAATTATTACACATTATTATTTCCAAATAGTAATATTTCAAAAATATTTGGTCCTGTCCATTCACGGGGCTTTCCGTATTGCTTTGGTTTACAGTTCAGATAATTAGATTATCTTTCACATGAGCATTTGGAGTGTTACGGAAAGGAACATGTGCAAAATACTTTATAAAAGATATCTACCAAGTTCAGCTAAGGAATTAAGCAGTAGTCAGCTAAGGAGCAGAAATTTGAAGCTTGTCCCAAGATGATTGCTGTGAGAATGCCGAACTGAGAGTGTTAAGAAGAAACTGTGCCAATGCAAGTAGGCTAAGATGGTTAGGACATGTAATCAGAAGGTAAAATATTGGATGTGCACTTACTGGGAAAAGAAAAAGGAAAGACCTGGAAGCTGAAAGAAGTGCAGAAATAATTCAAGGAAGGATGAAATAGACCTGCCGTGCCGGTGAATTAGTATACAAAGTTCATATCTCAGGTAATACTCCTTCCGATTTAAAAGATTTTTTTTTTTTTTTTGTTTTGTAGGGAATTTTATCACTATTCGATTACTTATAACATTTAAGGACGAGCGGATTTTTTTTTATTCGGTATTTGGATTCTATGTATCTTAAAATGAACGAATCGTAAATCCTCAAATTTTGAGAGGGAGTGAAAAAAAATTCTTGGTCGATTACAAAGGTATATTATTGAAAATAATAAACCAAAAGCATTTTTATGGATTTTTGTTTTTTTACATTATTATTATTTGTTTGTGTTTTTTAATGCCTAGGTATGCTGATTCCAAAACACCTTACATTTCCCATCTATCATTATCAATGGCCGAGTCTTGGGCTTACAAAATCTCTAATCGGCCGTCATTTTGAAAAAAAAACGGATGATAATGCAGGGTTCCGAGGATCAACCTGAATTGACGTGTAACTTTATTACCGAATCTAAAGAAAATCGGTACAGTAGTCTCGGAGAAAAGCCGCGGACGGCGGACGGATGTATTTTTTGTTTTTATTTGGATTCTACGTATCTTGAATCGTAAAACCTCAAATTTTGAGGGAGAGTAAAAAAAAATTCTTGGTCGATTCCAAAGGTCTTTTATTTAAAATAATATGCCAAAAGCATTTGTATAATTTTCTTTTTATTTTACATTTGTTTTTGATGTCATAGTATGCTGATTACAAAAAAAATAGCTTTAATGCCCATCTCAAAATTTAAGGTTTTACACCTTAGCATTTTACCATGTTTCAAGATAAGTAGAATTCAAATATCCATAAGAAAAAAAAAATCCGTCCGTCGTCCGCGGCTTTTCTTCTAGACAACTGGACCCATTTTCTTGAGATTCGGCGACAAGGTCACACCTCACTCCAGAATGATCCTCGGAACACGACATTACCAGCCGTCTGTTTGTTTCAAAAAGGCGGCCGATTTGAGAATTTATTTGCCTATAACTCGGCATTTATAAAGATAGATGGGAAATGTTAGGTGTTTTGGAATCAGCATACCTAGGCATTAATAAAAATAATAATAAATAAAATAATGTAAAAAAACAAATTTGTAGATAAATACTTTTGGTTTATTATTTTTGATAATAGATCTTTGGAATCGACCAACAAAATTATTTTTTTACTCTCCCTCAAAATTTGAGGTTTTACGATTCATGATACGTAGAATCCAAATACTGAATAAAAAAAAATCCGTCCCTCAAAAATTTACATTGATCAATCAATGCAAATGATATTCAAAGGTAATGATGTTCCCTACAAAAGCAAAAAAAACATTTAAATCAGACCAATATCAGCTACTAAGCGTTGTAAGCTTAGTAGACTAATTCTCCGGCGCTGCAGGACATGACCCTTCCTGACTTACCGATTGGGCTTCTGACTTCCACGCATCTCTCTAGTTCATCCTTCCTTGGACTGTTTCTGCATCTCCTTTAGCTTCTTGGTCTTTCCTTTTTCAAAGAAAAGGTGGGGTTAAATTCCTTTTTTTCTTAGTCGATTCCAAAGATCTATTATTGAAAATAATAAACCAAAACGTAAAACCAATACAAATGACGGAAACAATTGACCTATGTCATTTCAAACATTTTGGTATCTCATTTTCAATAGTAAACCTTTGTAATCGATCAAGAAAACTAATTTAACCCTCTTCAAAAATTGATGTTTTGAGTTTCATGACTCTTAAAATTTAAAAAGCGAATTAATTGGCTTTTCTTCAAGACTACAGGATCGATTTTGACACCAAAGTCACTCGTCACAATAAATGCGTTTGTTATACTGTCACTTTGAAAACGCACTTGGCGAGGAACTTATTATGGCAAAGTCTGGAAAATCTAATCCTTAAAAGACACAAGAAGTCCAACCTTGAGGATCAGGAATTGAAGACTTTGCCACCAAGGCTGTCGCGTAAATGGGACAACCGAGGTGGTTCCCTCCGAGCACCGCGGCCAGAGCGGCGCCAAGGATCGGAAACAAAAATTAAAACCAATTTAATATTAATTTTTAATAATTAAAATTACAACAACCCGGTTGGAGATTCGAAATATATTGACCATTGGGGAAGGGCAAATCCATATCCCGCAAAATATGGCTGTTTTTGGATATTTAATTACATGCCTTGTAATTATTGTTGGGATATATTTGGGGAATTAAATTGTGGATTTTAGTATGGTCTACGTGCAATAAAAATTTAATGTAAAAATAATTTTATCTTTCCGTGAAAACGCAAAAATGTAAAACTTGTTGTTCTCGAAAAACTGCTTGAATCAGGTCCAAAATGGTTCTAGATCGATTTTTCAAAGTGCTATTTGTTTGCAAAGAGTTGCTATATAATTATATTTTAATGAAATGTAATACCTTCTAAAACGTGAAAAAAACAACTTTTAGGCACGTTTATAAATTTTTTCACGTGGTTGCTATATCCCATTTATGTCTAAAACATATATAGTTTGTTTCTACTATTTTTCTGCTAATTATCACGTTGAGAAAGTTCATTGAAACTTTTTTTCAAAAAATGAAAACATTTTCTTTATCACTCTGTGACTAAAATGCGTTTCTCACCTGGTGCGATGAAAATAAAAAAACGCATTTTTTATTCGATAGTTTGATGTGGTAGGCACGACATTCGCAACCATTTTTGACTACTCATTTTAAGCAGTAATCTTCTAAAATATCTTCAGCTAATGAACATTTTGCTATTACTATTTTGTTTGTGTCTAATTTTCTTTACTATTTTGAAACGAGTTTTTTCCGCTTGCTCAGTGGAGTGGATTTGGATGGATTCGAACTTGAGAACTTAAACTGTAAATGCAATTAATTTTTTAATTATCGTAATTTTTTCCTACGACGCGATCTGTGTAAACATTAAGTAACACTGAAAGAGAACTGCACCTTGGGAAAAACCACGGTCACTTTTATAGGCTTTTCCATCTTGACCGAAATGTTTCTCTGCATGAGGAAATACTATGATTGAGTAAAGTTGTTTCGGACATACTGAGAGCATGAGCGGTTGCCGTAGTAATCCATATGACACTAAGTCGAAAGGTTTAGATCAATCAATGGATATCTTTGCTGGAGCCAGATTCTGTATGAAATTTTTAGTGATGTTAACTAACTTTATCAATGGGTGCTCGATGTTTAACTGATATGGGAAACCAGTTGGCTCAGGAGAGATAACGGGGTTATTTGGACTGAAATCTCTTAGAAATTTAAGAATTACTTCTTCGAAATTTTTGTATGTTATTTGGCTTCTGAAGCTCTTTCCATAGTTACCTGAGAGTAAATCGGCCTGTTTATCGAAATGCTCTGACATCAGCTTTCCCAAAGGCATTGTAGAGCTTCTGGTTTGTGCGTCGCTTCTATTCTTCACCAACTTTTAGTCCTCCAAAAATACGGCGAAGATGTGTTCTTTTAAAAATGAGGAGCTCATTTTCGGTAGACGTTGTAGTAGTAGTTGTCCAGTGCTAAGATTCAACAAAGAAGTACGTGGAGCACCAAGAACGAGCTTGGTCTGCCTTGAAAATACTGCTTGCAGCCCAAAGTAGCATTCGTTGGATGCGGTGATCTTGCTTCTAATCTGAATATCGGGATTATTATCCTGGGTGGCCGCAGATCCCAGATAAGTAAACTCCGAAACCATTTCGAAGTGATTAGGGGACGAATTTCACCTGACTTAGGACTCTTCAGTTACCATGTACTTGGTTTTGTGCTCACTAACTTCCGTCCAAGACTGCTGGCTATTAGTACAATTAAATAAAATTTAAAATAAGACCTTAGTGACAGATCTCTATTGCTCACAATTTTTTTATTCAACATGGAGGATCGTACTTATATCTCGAAAGACGGACATTGTCAATTGTCTGATATAAATGTTGTATGTTTATCTTGTAAATTATAAGTAAACTCTTGCTAAATTGTAAATATGTAACTCGTTTAAATCCAAAATTGATTTGATTTTTTTTAACTATTTTTTTTAAAATCAACTAATCATATACGAACGAATCGGTCCACATGCAGAGAGAGTTAGTGAACCGTATTAGAGTGGATTTCGTAAGGGAAAGCCTATTACTGATCAGGTGTTTATTCTCCGTCAGATCCTAGAAAAAACATAATATAATATAATTACCTATCACCTGTTCATAGGCTTCGAAAGCGTCTATAATAGCGCTGATAGGGGCAATTATATTCTACCATAGAACAGCAAAATATCCCGAAAAAGATAATTCGCAACTTTCCAATCACCGGAACACGCTGCAAGAAAGAAAAAAACGGACCTAGAAATCAAGGCTTCTATGAAAAAGTATATGAGCCTAGAACAGGAAGAACAACCAGGAAAAACAGTGGGTTCATACACTATTAAACGGTATAACTTGCGGAGGCTGACCAATTCAGGAAACGCTGACCAAGAAATGGGTTGTGCGCCATTAAAGAAGAAAAATAATTGGAATCCTAAGTTTTTAGTAAAATTAAATAAATATAATGATGCCAAAAGAACTTATATCAATACCTTTTTTTTTCGATTATTATTTTGATCATTTTAAGTAAAAATAAATATATTTAAATAGATGTATAGGCATCTAAATTCAACTGAAATTAGCCATTTTTGACGAAATCTTCTCCTCTTTTGATATTTTTTTTTAGTATAGGAAGAGCTATTTGCACAAGCTGATTTTCATAATTTGATAATGCAGGCATTCCAAATTTCTTCTCTACTCCATTTTTACCCAGAAGGATAGGGGATGAGAAATAATTAAGCCCGTAGTATTCATGAGCAACAAAGCTGCATTCAATAATATTTGACTCACCCCACATCGCCCGGAGAAGAGCATCCACAAACCTGGCTCCTGAGTATGCCATCGAGAGGGTCGCACTCCCTGCCCCCGCCTTGGCTTTCACCACTTCTGTTCCCGCGTTTTGAATCCGCTTCGTCAAGGAGACGATTTCGTCGTCTGTCAGTGTAACCTTTGGTTTGCATTGAGACAGAAGTGGCACAATAGTCTCTCCTGAATGACCAACAACAACAGGGATTTTTAATGTTGCTGGGTCGAGTCCCCTCAGATTTGCTACGAATGTACTGGATCTCACTATATCTAAGGTAGTTATTCCGATTAACTTATTGGGATCGAAAACCCCATGCTTTTTCATTATTTCTGCTGCTATAGGAACGCATGAATTCACAGGGTTAGTGACAACAGTTATGAGCGCATTAGGGCTGTACTTGCAAACACCTTCCATCAAGTCCTTGACAACGGATGCATTCGTGCCAAAGAGATCGTCCCTTGTCATGCCTGGTTTTCTCGGAACCCCTGCAGGTATCACCACTAATTCCATCCCACACAAAGCTGCTCCCAATTCCTCAGGACCTTTGGATGCCCTTGTTTTCGAATTTCTGTCGATGTGACTGAGATCAGCCCCTACTCCCGGAATATGAGGCACTATGTCGTACAAGGATAGTTCTGTCACTAGAGGGTTCAATTTCAATAGTAAAGCCAATGGCTGACCGATCCCTCCAGCAGCACCCAACACTGCTACTTTGACATTAGTTCTGTTTGTTGTGGAAAAGAACCGGCTTCCAAGCATATTATTTTTTACCAGTAGTCTTAATGATTGCATTGAAATAGATTATCACTAATTATAAAATTATAATCCAAACATATGATTTTTTACTTTTTAAAAATCCCGGTGTTTTATTTCGGCACAAAATATTTTTTTAAAGTTAAACAATATTTAAATTATCCCGATCGTACGTCATTTTTTAATAATTATTACTGTTCCATATAAGATGTGAATAAACAGTGTATTATAATTCGGAAAAAAACGTAAAGGTCTCATTCCGTTATTATATGTCGTTTTCCTTCAGTAGATAACTAGTTTCCAAGATATTTCTTCATGTTCCGTGTCAACAATAAAACTGTCAATATCACTAGATAAAGCATTAGAAATAGACAGTATCGACATTTTGAGCGGAAAAACCCACATAACTAATATCTTATTCTCCTGCTGCAGACTTGTTGATCTCACAAATGGGGAGGAAAACTAGTATTTTACATTCAATTTTAACACTTAAAACAAGTAATAAAAATATTTAATTGTTTTGGAAAACAAATTGCGTTTTTATACATATTACCGAAACATGTGATTTCTCTTTTAATTTAAATATAATTTTTGATGTAAGCTTATTATGACCTTCAAGTAAAGTACCCTTTTAGGCTCACGAATTTTAACCAAAATCTATTAAATACATCCATATAAAAGTCCTATTTACCAAATTTGAGATGTTTTACATTATACTTTAATATAATTTTTGATGAAAGTCTAACATGACCTTCAAGTAAAGTACCGCTACCGGTTTTCCAATTTAGACTAAAATCTAGTATGTTATTTAAATCAGTATATAAATTATAAATACTAAATTTGAGATTTTATATAATAATGTAATGGAATTTTTGATGGAAATCAATTATGACCTTCAAGTAAAGTACCACTTCCGGTTATCATGCAGAAACCAAAAAGGGAGGTTCACAACTAGATTTTACAACAATCCTAAATACAAAATTATAACTTTCTACAGCTAACTGTTTTTGAGTTATGCGAGATACGAACGTACGTACAGACGCCACGACGAAACTTGTCAAAATGGATTCAGGGATGGTCAAAATGGATATTTCCATCGAAATCTGAAATTCGAAAATTTTCGCGATTACAATACTTCCTTTACTTCGTACAAGGAAGTAAAAACAGGATAGCTGAACCTCATCGACTAACTGTTAAATTGAAGAGATGTTTTTATTTCCTTGTACGAGTAAAGGAAGTATTGTAATTGCAAAAATTTTCGGTTTTCAGATTTCAACGGAAATATCCATTTTGACCATCCCTGAATCCATTTTGACTAGTTTCGTCGTACGTACGTACGTTCGTATTTCGCATAACTCAAAAACGGTTAGCCGTCGAAAGTTGAAATTTTGTATTTATATTTGTTGTAAATCTAGTTGTGAACCTCCCTTTTTGGTCACTGCTTGATCACCGGAAGTGGTACTTGAAGGTCATAATGGATTTCCATCAAAAATTATATTAAAATACTATACAAAACTTCTCAAATTTAGTGTTTATAACTTATATATTGATTTAAATAACATACTATATTTTCGACTAAATTGGAAAACCGGAAGTGGTAATTTACTTGAAGGTCACATTAGACTTTCATCAAAAATTATATTAAAATATAATGTAAAATATCTCAAATTTGGTAAATAGGACTTTTATATCGATATGAATGTATTTACTATATTTTGGTTAAAACTGGTGAGCCGAAAAGGGTACTTTACTTGAAGATCATAATCAGCTTACATTAAAAATTATATTTAAATTAAATACATAAATCATATGTTTCGGTAATAAAGGTTACAAACGCGATTTGGCTTCCAATCCAATTAAACATTTTATTGTTGTCACGGAACATGAAGAAACATCTTGGAAACTAGTTACCTACTGAAGGTAAACGACATATAATAACGGAATGAGACCTCCAGTAACAAGAGTGTGTGTTTTTTTATTAGTGTGTGTGTGCCAATAGATGGATGTCGGGACGCCGAGTGTCGTTTTTACTGCAATCTTCGGAAACTAGTAACCAAATTCAGTATCACTTTTTGAGCCATGGATTTATAATTTAATAGGCGTACAAGGAAGTCATGTGTTGCCCACATCAGATATTTTAGTAGGGCAAGCTAATTGCTTATTAATTATAAACTGTTACTTCAACATAGTCATTATTAACTTTGTAGCTTCACCAAATATTTGTATATTGGTTATCGGAATAATCATGTTTCCCTAATATCGCTTAAACTTCGAATGTATCAGGAATTAGAAGAAGGATAGATATCTAATGCGAGAGTTCTAGTTCGGGTATACTACTTGTGACCTAATAGATTTAAATGCCGTTTCTCTTTTTACATGTGAGATTGCTAATTGTAAATTAAACCTGTTATGTAAATTATGAAAAATTATGTTAATAATAAAATCAACTCTTTTTACAGAGAGAAACTCAATTGGGTTGTTATTTCATACTACAGATTAGTGTACATTATAAAACGGCATTTCCTTAGCTGCTTTTGAAAAAATAATGGATAAATTAAAATTTGAATTTGTAGAAAAAGCTGTAGATGAACCAAAAACAAATTAATTTGCCTTACCTCAATTATAACAATGAATAATCAAGATTATATCATTCCGGAACAATTTCAACCTGCGAAATTGAATGAGGCAATCACAAAAACTCTTGTTACAAAAAGATAAAAAATACTTTAAAAAAGAGACATGATAGGAGACGGGTGCGGTTTTCGGTGTCAAAAGATATCAGTTTGGGATATATCGATGGAGAAGAAAATATTCACTTCAAAGGTTATTTGCAACAGGAGCTCCAGCAGGACGCTCATACCTGTAACTTCAACGTAGTCATTATAACCTACGTAGCTTCACCAAATGTGTGTTAAATAAACTTTTTTGCTAATATTATAATGTTTATACGAATAAATATGTTTCCCTAATATCGCTTATACATCTAATATATGAGGGATTAGAAGAAATTATAGTTATCTAATGCGAGAGTTCTCGCTCGGGTATACTAGTACGCTAATATTCCGGCTATCCCAATTTTTGTTGGCTGTTAACTTCGGTTTAAAATAGTTATATTTAATAAAGAAACAATATGTGGATGCATCACTGTCGCTGATGTGGCGCTTCCTGCAAGAACCTAATCGGACTAAAACACAGAGAAGCCAATCCTAGCTAAGCAAAACCACCCCCTTTACAGATATGATTTTCCTAGGCATGACAAATGTTTAAAGGCACCTTTATATTGTTACGTTTATAATTCAACAAGTACAATTGAAACACTTTTATTAACGTTCATGTTCAATTAATAATGTAAAAATATAGGTTGAATAATCGAATAAGAACATATCTTACGTATGAAGTTAACAAAGAGGTTATATATGTATACAACAGTCCTCCCCACATTAATCAGAAAGTCAATGATAAGAGAGGCTGTTGGGTGGTCTCCTCACCCTGGTCGATCTTCTTAGTTCTAATTCGGAGATGGCGGTTCTTGACATGGCTCAACATGCGACTCCTCAACAGTTAATCCTGGGCGAGACAAAACAAGATGTTGACTCGATCTGGGACTTTCTTCTTCTTCCCTTTCCTGGCAGTTTCGTTCTTCAGTATCCCTAAATACGATCGGCCATCCTAGTCTTCTCTCTTGATTTGAAGGCTTCATTCTTCGCTCTACTGTCACTTGGGTTGAACGCATCTAGTCCACATGACGTCGTTAATTTCTCCCGTTGATCATAACTGTGTACATGACATTTCTTTCCCTTCTGATAACCGTTCCGAATTCCCATCTCGGTTGAAGTTCCGTACTGCTATGTTTCTGGCAAACTGCTTTTCTAAGGCAGGTGGGGGTTCCAGAAACCACATTTACTCAATTTACTGATCTAATTTACTCTCTATTTGCATCGGTTCCAGAAGCCGAACAATCTAACTATATTTTAACATAAAAAGCTAGAGACCGCAGAACCCCCCTGCTATGGTCACTACTTGGGATATTATAAATACCATTGGATAACCTTTCCAAGGGTGTCGTGTTCACCATTTCACTTAATTAACTACATGGTGGCATGCAGGGTAAATAGAATGGTAGATTTTGTTACAGATCTTACTTTATTGACCTTAAGTTATTCAATAAACAATTGGCTTATTAATTTCTAATCTCTATTACTATCATTATAAAAATCTACAGACTGTAACATATGTAGTTGAGAATACTGGGAGAACTCTTGCTTATTTAAAATATTATTCGGATGCCACACAATATTATACATTGATGTACACAATGAATCAAAGGACTTAGCTTATTGTTGCTCTATGGTCTAGGTCTCTCTCTCCAGTCTCGATGTGCCGCCCAGCTGTACCCTCTGCGAACCTCCGTCTTCTGGCTCTAGCTCGAACCTCCTTCTTCCCAGAACTCTTCACTTCAACTCTTGGCCCGAACTACTCTTATTTCTCTTTGATGAATTTTGTTCCCCATTCTCCTTTTGGGACATTCTATTGGCTGTCACTGTAAGAATATTTTCAAAGGACTTGTAACCTTGGGCGGCAGATTTTATTGCACCATGTCGACCTGGCCTATCTCTAGGTTTATGGTGCTCATAGTTTCGCTTATCTTAAGCGGTCTATTGGCGGTCTTGAACTGCAACTCCCAACGGACAACGGCCGAACTCCTACAGATTCCTTTGTCCGAAAAAGAAACTGGTTAATGTTACTGAACCGGGTGGCATCTCTATAATTTATTCCTTATTTAATTACTATTATGAATATTAATTATTTCCTTCAATCCCAGTATCCTCAATACATAACAGTACATTGTCCCCGATCTTGAATTCTCTCTTGTTCTTTCTATTGTTCGTCTCTTTTGATAATTTCTTAATCAGGTTCTGCCGTGATTGAATATTCCTTTCGAACATAAGCTCTGCAGGCCTTCTTCTGGTACCACTAGGTGCCTTCCGGTATTGCATTAGGAACTTGCAGAGTTTTAAGTTTAGGTACCCTGGCTCATCAATCATCGTCCTTAATCCTTTTTTTATGATCTCGACACATCGTTCGGTTTGGCCATTTGAGGAAGGATGATATGGAACTGTTCTTAAGTGCTGGATTCCATTGTGTTTCGTAAATTCCTTGAATTCTTGCAAGATGAATTGTCCACCGTTATCACTGACCAGTGTTGTGGGAAAAGCAAACCTGGCAAAAAGATTCCTTAATTCGTTGATCGTTTCTGGCTCGATGAAGATTTCATCACCACTACTTCAATCCATTTAGTGAATGCGTCAACAATAGTAAGGAATTCGTAGAGTTAACAAATGCCATTGACCCAGGAAGCATTAGTTATTAAATAGGGTTTATAACCCAGGACGTTATTGCTATGCTTCCTGGTTATCAGCGTTAAAACAAATTCTATTTCCTTAATCATCCCTTCTCCTAATGTGTGTATAAAAGCCTACCTGAAAGGGACAGATCAATCAGTATCAGAATGTTAATTAGAATGTAAGAACTAGTATTAGAAAAAGTATTTAGAATGTAGGACTAGAATAAGAATCAGTATCACAATGTAAGAATCAGTAAAGAATAAGTATTAGAATGTAAGGTAGAATAAGGTTATGTGAGACACTCTCACTATATTTAGCTTTAAGTCTAGTTATAATATCTTTAGAGTTTATCTGTAGTTAAACACTCAGTAGCACATTATTTATATCATATAACCTGGGCATCTCTGTCTAATAAAGTAATCTCTAAGGCTTGCACGATCATCGCCATTGTTAATTGGCGCTCGAACAGGACAGCATCCACCTGCATCTCACCTGTAGCTCTGATCGCTGTTTCAGAAGAACTTTGAAGGTCTTGCAAATTCTCCACTGCTCTCAGGTTTTATTTGCAAGTGGCCCACTTATCTAAGGTACCCTAGCTTCAAGTTCTACACTTCAGACAGACCCACTGACCTGTCAAGTATTGACATCTCAGGTATTTGCCAACATTTCTTATGGACCCACTGACATCAAGTACCCGGCAGAAGAAGTCGATAACTGCACAGCACCCATCTACATCACATGTAGCTCTGATCGCTGTTCAGATGAACTTTGAAGGACTTGCAAATTCTCCACTGCTCTCAGGTTTTATTTGCAAGTCGGCCCACTTATCTAAGGTACCCTTGCTTCAAGTTCTACACTTCGGATAGACCCACTGACCTGACAGGTATTGACATCTCAGGTATCTGTCTACATCTATGCTGGATCCACTGACTGACTTCAGGTGTCCAGAAGAGGACAACAGATCGATTCAAATCCTCAAATCGACAGATCTATCTCAGTTGGAACGCTGGTGTAGGGTTGGGTCAGACTTCCAGCCTTTTTACGAAGGGGTATTGCAATGCTAAGAAGACTCTCTACAGAGGAAAAAGGTTAATTTGATCCATGACCAACTCATTCGGGTTATGCTATTAACAATTTCGATCCAAGGACCAAGTCAGGAACTGCGAACCATCATACGCCAGGGAGCGGAAGAATGGTAAGCCAGAGGTGTAATAATGATAAACGATTGCTGACAAGTGGCGCATCCGGATTCGTTGAAGCTCAACGCCGCCTTTTCATTAGAAAATTTGCAATTTTCTAAAACTTCTTTTCTAAATCTATTGATCCTTAGTTTTACACATAATTGATAAAAAAATTTTCACCACTTGGACTAAACTTCACAGATCCGAAGCTGATAGAACGTTGAAGAGATTGGCCATGATATTTAAACTTAAAGATGGTGTAGGAAAGAAGGCGGTGGGGACAAGAGATCTATTCGGTAAAAGGCGGGAAGTCTGACCTAACCCTACATGACTATTCTAAGTGAAAATCCATCGGTTTGAGTATTTAATTGGGCATGCGCAGTGGGTGAAAGTATAGTCTGGTCTGAGAATCTAAAACTCTTCAAGGTCGTTAGTAGCGATTCCAAAGGTTTACCGCGGAAATGATATAATACAAAAAAAAAAAAAAAATGAATTTTCTGTTACAAATAAAGATTTTATATCCAAAATAGACAGAACTAAAGAAGTTGGGAATGATATAAAGCTTGCTAAAAATACTTATTTAATTAAGAGTTTAAAAAATAAAACTGAAATTAAAATTATGCAAAAAAATTGATTAACAATAGAAATTTTTAAATATTAAAGGAATTAGTTATATATAGTTGGTTTAATGAATTTTAGAAAATGCTATTATAAATAATACTTACAAATAATGTGATTAACTATGAAATATTCCGTTCAGAGATAATAATTTGAAATAAATGATAATTTTGAGAAAAGAATTATGTTTAGAACACTCGGGAACCACTGAGAGAAATACTAAAATATTTGAGAAATACTTTCAAATCAAAATTTAACCAAAATAATGACACAATTAATGAAAACTTTATGTGAATTAATTTTTGTATAAAAAAAAAAAATAATAATAGGTACCTACAATTCTCAGTGGGACAACATAGTTAACTGTAGGCGGATCAGCAACTGAATGATGCAATATAATTAGAATAAGGAATTGCTTACACAGTATTTTTCAATGAAACAGTTTTTTTCGTGGCCTATTAGCTAGTGTGTTCATTATTCTTTAATTTTAATTATTCTTTAATTTGATGTACGTTTTAAAATGTAGAAATGATGCATTTTTATTAGTAATTAGAGTTATAAGCGTAGTTAAATCATTTATCTGTTAGGAGCTTAATCTTAGGCTGGTTCAAGTTTTCGCAGCAAGATCGACAGTTCCGAACTGAGGCTTCAATGTCTTGGTCGATCGTCTTCCACCAGCAATAACTTCTAGTGAGGACCTTCATTTTCGACAAACCAAGATGACCTTCATGGAGCTCATTTAATATTTTCCTCTGGAATACCCTTTACTCATATACTTTATTGTTACTCATCACATCTGAAAATACAGCCATCTTCCAGAGATAAGATGTATACTTCGCTCTTATCCTGATTATTACCGGGTCTCAGATTTTCTAGAATTTGTTGAAACTGTTTGGCTTCCCTCCCCTCCCCCCCCCCAAAGTTTGAAAATTTGTCTTCCCTGGTTGCTTCCTTAATTTGTTTCCTTGTGACTGACAGAGTTTTGATTTGGAAAATCTGAAAAAGTGAACTCTAGTCGGGATTTGTTTTTATGGGCGTTTCGACGGGAAATCGAGAGAAAATCGGCGTTGGCATGAGCCTTTGTGCTCCGGTACTGGATAGTGTAATCAAAGTTGGAAAAATAGATAGCATATCGAAGCATTCGACTGGCAGATACCGCAGGCAGGGCCCTCTCTGGTTCGAAAATGAATGTCAAAGGTTTGTGGTCCGTAATAAGGGTGAAACGGCGGCCATAACAATATTGAAAAAAATTCTGTAGACCCCAGTACAAAGCGGTAGCCTCCTTATCTATTTGGCTATAGCCCTCTTCGCTTTTGTTCAACGATCTGGATGCAAATTCATTCCCGTCTTTCCGAGCCGTCTGACATCCGATGTGAGAGTACTGATCCAAGTCCATGGGGTGAAGCGTCTGTACTAAGTAAAAGTGGAAGATAACGATCAAACGGTGTGAGAACTTGGTCGCTTGCAATTTTGTCTTTAGTCTTTGAGATGGCCAATTCACATTCCTTTCTCCACATGAATTTATGATTTTTATTTAAAAGTTGATAAGATGGTACAAGATATTGCTAAGTCAGGAATAAATTTGTTGTAATAGTTGGCTAGACCGAAGAATGTTTTTTCGTTCGGCGCATCTTTCGGTTGAGGTGCTTCTAAAATCGCCCTTACCTTGTCAGGATCTTTGTGTAGTCCATTTTCGAGTATGATGTTTATTGACTTGAAATGTTCCTAAATGTGTGCTTATGGCTTGAAGTCTCGAGCTTTCCTCGTCCATCGTTATATTCAGATAGACTTGACCTACATCAAGAGTGCAGAAATACATACCTCCACTCATACTGGCAAATATGTCTTCGATCTTGGGCACTGGATAGTGGTCGTCTTTTAGATGAGAGTTTATTGTAGACTTGTAGTCTGCACACAGCCTGATAGGCTTGACAACAGGGAATTGGTTGCCCCTCAGTCCTAGGGGTTAGCTTTTCGATAATTCCTCTATCCTCGAGATGTTTAATTTCATCCTCCACTCGCTTCAACAGAGCGTAGGGCACGGGTGTAGGTCTTTTCAAAATTGGTTGTGTATTTTCTTTTAGATTAAGAGGACATTGAACCCCTGGTATGTTACCCACGTCATCTCGGAAAATGTCGCTGTATTGCTTGAGGAGTATATCGAGATGGTGCGTTTTCTGTTCTTCCAAGTAACCTCTAGTGCCCAGAAGATGTTCATCGATCGAATCCACTCTCTTCCCATGATAGCGTCAACGTGAAGTGGTAAAACGTAGAGGTCACCCTTATACTTATTGTTCCCATATTTAATGGTCACCTTGCAAACACCAATAGGCTTTATAATTTCGTTCGTAGAAATACCTAATTTTAAATTTGTCGGTTCAAGTTTTTTGTTTCGTAAAAGTTTCTGGAAAGTGTTCAGAGATATAGTTGAAACAGCGGCTCCTGTATCAAGCTCCAGTTGCATCGATTTGCGGTCCAGCTGAAGATCAACTATCACTGGTTAGGCCTCCTACCTGTTTGATATTGTAGTTATAACTTGCTTGAGAACAGTCTGATGATGATGAGGGAGAGCGGTAATTGAGTTGTCTTACCTGCCACTTACCTTTTCCTGGAGATTTGCCTAGACAAACCTTGGCTAGATGTCCCAGTTTTCTGCATTTGTTGCATATTTTATTCTGTGCCTCACATGTTGAGCCTCGATGCTCTCTGCTTCCACACCGAAAACAGAGTCCTTTCAACTTTCTCAGTTTCTCCTGTATATTTGGCTCAGTGTTCGATTCTCTCGGACTTACCTTGTGCATTGAAACACTAGTAGATGGCTGCATTTGTCTGCTGTCTAATCGCTGACTCGATTGCAAGCGCAACTTGAACGGCCTCATCGAATGTAGTTGCAGAACCTTTCTGGAGGATACGCTCTCGGATAATTTGTTCAGGATCCCGCAAACGAACTGCGATCGAAAGTGTGTATTTGTTATTGAACTTTTGCAGTCTGGACAAACAAAGTTACAATTTTTCTAAGGCTTTTGACATAATTAGCTACTGACTGACCTTCTTGCTGGACTCTGCTATCTCACTTTGCCTAGGGCATAAGTGGCTTAATAGTTCCTGGTAGGTACTCTCGGTAGGCCGGCGAGGTGCTGTGAGTGTAGTCAGTGTAAGGAAGTTCTTCGGACCCAGACAGTTTAGTAGTATCTGGACTTTACGCTCATCTGTCTCTGGTTCTTTCCCTATAATATTTTTGAGGTTAAACAATTTTTCTAAACGCAAAACACAAGAGCTAAACGGTTCCTCGCTTTCGTCAAAGGGTTGTAATGTTAGACTATGGATCTCAAGAGGTATTGGCTGCTGAACTGATGCTGCTGACGGCTTGAGACGCTGAAGAGCTTCTACTGACAACGCCACCAAGCCCTCTGCCATGTTTCGTTTTATGAATTAAAGAAATTAACGTATCTACTCACCGAAAACGTTCTCAACAACATAACATGGTCTTCTTCACCATCCTCGTCGCCATTTGTTACGTTTATAATTCAACAAGTACAATTGAAACACTTTTATTAACGTTCATGTACAATTAGCAATGTAAAAATATAGATTGAATAATCGAATAAGAACATATGTTACGTATGAAGTTAACAAAGAGGTTATACATTGATATAACATACATTACGGCCGCGAGAGTGCCCTTGTTGTCGATTACCTCTCCAACTGAATTCTTATCTATAATTTTGTTTTTTCGTAGAGTCAATAATTTACCAGATATAAAGAAAAAACTGAAAAATAACACGTTTATTTAATAATTTCCGTACTAGAATCAAACGGTACATCTCTAATAACCCTTTTCAACGTCAGGAATGTATTTTCTTGAACTGGAATCTACAGCTATTCAGTATTCTTGTATACCAATTTCGTTAAGGGTGCCATAAACTCAGCTATTTTTGGGACTTGGTTCCGAATAAAGCTTAAGAAAACGATAACCACTAAATGCTTGTAGGTGATTCTAACTTAAAAAGGTTTTCTGAAGGTTCGTCTGGGATTTATGCTCAGATATTATGCACTAAACACCGTAACAATGTAATCCACTTCTGTTTGGCAATAATGTGCCTCGCCCTGGATAAAAACCACGCCAACTTTACGAGTCTTTTTCATTATCTTTTCTACTGCTATGATAATAAGAATATCGTTCAACCTATTCATTATATATTCAATACCTTCGAAATACGTCTCAACTGTTCAGAAGCATTAGATATGCCGAAAGGTTTTTAAGGTTTAAAGTTTTTTAGTCAACTATGATTTGGCCCTTTCAGAATTGGTTCAAAGCATAATGTCTTCGATTAGAGATATGCTTTATAAACAACCGTTTATAAATATGATAAATGATATTCTGGAAAGAACACATCCTGTGAATCTGTAATTAATATATGTATACATATTATTGTGTATTGCACTTATAAGTGTTTTCATAAGAATTAAGCATCTTTTTTTTCCGTATCAACACCATCCTGTGCAACAAATGTATTATAATTAAAATACCTCATAATTCAAATTTCTTCATGCTCAATGCGAATCAAAATAATGAAGCATGAAAAATTTAAAAACTTTTCTTTATTTCGGCTAGTAAACATTTGAATTAACATAAAGTAATGAAAACGACAAAAAATTTATTATTCAAATTAAAAAGTTGCTGTTTAATTGCGATATTTCTGGAGAATGCAGCCGACAATAATTTCTAGAGTTCTCTGATCATTTAGAAACGATTTCAAATGAAATTTGTGAAAAACATATTAAAAAATGTGAAAATATAGAAATAGATAACACTAGAGCCACCATTCCATAGCAAAATACTAGTTGAAATAAAAAACGCTGCAAATTATTACACAATGGTTTATTATTTTCACTTAGTAATATTTCAAAAATTTCTATTCTGTCCAAGAAAGAAAAATTAAGCAGTAGGCACCAAAGGGAAAGAAATTTGAAGCGTCCTTTGCACAAAAAAGGACAGATTTTTTTTATTTGATATTTGGATTCTACGTATCTTGAAACGTAAAACGCCTTGTTATGCTGATCCTAAAACACCTTATATTTCCTCTCTATCTTTATAAATGGCCGAGTTACGGGCTTGTTAGATCTTTAATCGGTAATTATACAGATTTTATATATATATATATATATATATATATATATATATATATATATATATATATATATATATATATATATATTTATTTATTTTTCTTTTTAATGCCTTGTTATGCTGATTCCAAAACACCTTACATTTCCAATCTATCTTTATAAATGGCCGAGTTACGGGCTTATGAGATCTTTAATCTGTAATTATACAGATTTTATAAGTATGTATAAATATATTTTTATTTATTTATTTTTTTTAACGCCTTGTTATGCTGATTCTAAAACACCTTACATTTCCTCTCTATCTTTATACATGGCCGAGTAATGGGCTTATGAGATTTCTAATTGGCCGCCATTTTGAAACAAACAGACGGATGGTAATGCCGAGTTCCGAGGATCATCCCGGGGTGACCTGTGACATTGGTACCGAATCTCAAGACAATCGGTCCAATAGTCTCGGAGAAAAGCCGCGGACGGCGTACGGCGTACGGCGGATGGCGGACGGACGGATTTTTTTTTATTCGATATTTGGATTCCACGTATCTTGAAACGTAAAACCTCAAATTTTGAGGGGGGGTTACAAAATTTTGTCCTTGGTCGATTCCAAAGGTCTATTATTGAAAATAATAAACCTGAAACAAAGTACTTATATTTCTTAATTTTTCCTTCTTTTTTTTAAAGTGTGGGGTAAAGAGGAATCGACAGTATTTTAGTGTTTGAGTCTTAAAATCAAAGTTCTTTAAAATAAAAAGCTATGCATCTTAAAGATCTTGGTGAGAGCTACAATTTGGTAGCTAAGATTTGGTTGCAATTTTTCGATATCTCAATGGGTTTAAAGATATTTCAATATCTCACTCCATAAACGGGACACAGTGCATATTTATATATGGTAGGTGTAATGCCAAAATGGTGTATCTGAAAAAAAGTGAATTTAACTCTGACAGTGTAAATTTAACAGTGTGAGTTAAATAAAGTTAAATAAAAATGTTCTCAGCGAAAAACTACAGTTGAGGAATTTCTTTCATTGATGGCAAAGCAAAATATTTTAGTCGACTTGATGCCAAAAATGGCTTCTGGCAAGTATCTTTTTAATCTTCTAAAATTTACAAATTTTATAACCCCCTTCGGGAGATTTTACTTTGATCGCATCCAACTCGGGATAACTAGGCACTGAAAAATTTTCAAAATATCTGATGTGGAGAACACATTACTTCCTTGCACGCCTATTAAACTATAAATCGGTGGCTCAAAAAGTGATCCTCAATTTGGTTTCTAGTTTCCAAAGATTGCATTAAAAACGACACTCGACGTCGCGACATCCATCTATTGACACACACACAGACACATTCTTGTTTCTGGAGGTCTCATTCCGTTATTATATGTCGTTTTCCTTCAGTAACGACTAGTTTAACTAGTTTCCAAGAATATTTAAATTATCCCGATCGTACGTAATTTTTTAATAATTATTACTGTTCCATATAAGATGTGAATAAACAGTGTATTATAATTCGGAAAAAACCGTAAAGGTCTCATTCCGTTATTATATGTCGTTTTCCTTCAGTAGATAACTAGTTTCCAAGATATTTCTTCATGTCCCGTGACAACATTAAAACTGTGAATATCACGAGATAAAGCATTGGAAATCGACAGTTTCGACAATTTAAGCCAAAAAACCCACTTAAATAATATCTTATTCTCCTGCTGCAGACTTGTTGATCTCACAAATGGGGAGGAAAACCAGTATTTTACATTCAATTTTAACACTTAAAACAAATAATAAAAATGTTTAATTAGATTGGAAGCCAACTCGCGTTTGTAACCTTTATTACCGAAACATGTATTTAATTTAAATATAATTTTTGATGTAAGCTTATTATTCTTTAAGCTTATTAGCCTTCAAGTAATGGACCCTTTTCGGCTCACCAATTTTAACCAAAATCTATTAAATACATTCATACCGATATAAAAGTCCTATTTACCAAATTTGAGATGTTTTACATTATATTTTAATATAATTTTTGATGAAAGTCTAATATGACCTTCAAGTACAGTACCGCTTCCGGTTTTCCAATTTAGACCAAAATTTATTATGTTATTTAAATCAATGTATAAGTTCTGAATACTAAATTTGAGAAGTTTTGCATAGTATTTTAATAATATTTATAATGGAAATCAAATACGACCTTCAAGTAAAGTACCACTTCCGATGATCAAGCAGTGGCCAAAAAGGGAGGTTCACAACTAGATTTTACAACAATTCTTAATACAAAATTTCAACTTTCTACAGCAAACCGTTTTTGAGTTATGCGAAATACAAACGAACGTACGAACGTGCGTACGAACATACGTACCGACACCACGACGAAACTAGTCAAAATGGATTCAGGGATGGTCAAAATGGATATGTCCGTCGAAATCTGAAAACCGAAAATTTTCGCGATTACAGTACTTCCTTTACTTCGTACAAGGAAGTAAAAAGGACATCGATAGTTACTTAAGGTTAAGAGGAGATCTCTAATTTAGCAATGATTTTTTTGTCTATGGGGAAGAGTACGATAGGAAGAGGACAGAAGAGGAACACGGTAGAAACTTACTACGATTGCTATAGCGACTAGAGAGTAATGGCGTGACACATATAAATTTAATTTCAAAGTCATTTGCATATAATTAAAAATGCTAATGTTTTGCCAGACCCAAGCAAAGTGAAGACGATTACTGATTTGCCTCCTCCTAAAAATTGTAGTGAAATCGCGTTTCATGAGTATGACGAATTATTAAATGAAGTCTATCCCCGATATGTCTGTAATTGCTGAGTCGTTCTAAAGTCTTCTCAGGGAAAAGAATGATTGAGTCCAATCGGAAGTACAGGATAGATGTTATGCAAACATTAAGGCTAAGATAAGTGCGGCGACAGCATTGGATATTTTTGATTCTAGTTACTGAATTTCCGCGGATGCTTCAAACTATGGACCAAGTGTATTAGAGCAAAAACTTCCAAGGAGTATGGAGTCCAGTTTAGTTTGCTTCACAGATGCTGAGCCCAGCAGAACGAAGATCTGGGGGTTGTGAAATGTTCGCTCAATTTGTTATTGGGGTCTCATTAACATTGTAGACAGATCATAAATTTCAAGACCAGTTGATAGGAGATAAGCCCATAAAGGATTTAATTGCTAGACTCCCGCGCATTCGGATGAGGTTATCTAGATTTGACTGCACTGTGATGTACGTCTCCGAAAAGATCTAGCTATTGCAGATGCTTTGTTGAGAGACCCGCTAGATTCAGGAAGGGTGCATCAAGACGTCTTAGATGAATTGGAAATAAATGCGACCCATGGTATTCAGCCTATTGATCTTGCCGACAAATGTATGGAGGAAATCCGTTTATCTCAGAAAAAGGACCCATTATGCATGAAAAAAAAAGGAATGTAGGGATAAGGAAGATTTGTCGCACTTTAAGCACACCGGTTTTTACTAAGAGGAGACTTAATACGCCATGATGGTCTAATTTTGAAGGGCCATAAGGCCATAAGCCAAGAATTAGAGATCTAAAATTGTGTCCCACATCCACAGAACAAGTTCGGAAAAAAGAGTAAAGCAAAATACATTATTTGTTGAACCGAGGCTTCCTAAACCTCCGTGCTAAGCACAGAAGAAGCATGGGAAATTTCTAAAAGAAGCAAATGAGAAGGCGTAATTCGATAAGCATCACAGAGCCTGTCCTCTACGTCACTTAAGTGCGGGTAAGTGGGTATATATGAAGGACATTAAAAAATACGGTTCGTTTGGTGTGACTGATAGAGGTTATGTGGTTGAAGCCAACGGTAAAAAGTATCGTTGGAACAAAACCTTTCCTGCAACCATGATGGATTTTGAGGAATATAGACTGAATAAGATCCATTAAGACATGAATCATCCACCACCCGTTGATCTAGCAGAAAACAGATCTGATGTAAAAAAGAGACGGTTCCAATTCAAAACACTGGTAACGCCGTATGTGCCAGAAGAGTATTGAACTCACGGTGGACGAGTTATCATGAGACCGAACCGTCATTATTGTGACTGGAAGATCCTCCTGTTATAGAAAAGATAGGATGTCATGGGAAGAACTAAACTTTTTTGGTAGAATTTTATGGTGATAACCTGTGTGTACAGATGTTTTGGCACTAGGTATGTTGTGTTTTATTGTTTCTTATGATTATTATTAATGTATATTAATAATTTTTATCAAGTTTATCACTGAAGGTTACATATACCATGCCTAACCATTGCCATACTAGCAATATGATAAAACAAACCCTTAATTTTTGAGATTTTATCTCTTGAATGTATAATTAAGTTTTAAAATAATGATAAAATGGCCCGATTGAAACAATTTAAACCCATTATTTGATCTCATTACTTTGATAACGAAACATGCCACTTATTAAATACTTATTCAATGCTTATATACATTATTCAAGACTTTCTTTTATATCTTGAAGTGATTGGAATTGATAAGAGATTTTCAATAATAACTATAAGCATCATTTTTAACAAAGGACATAGGATATCTCGAAAGGCGGATCTTGTACGTTATCTCATAGAAGTTTAAAGAAACTTTTTTCAAATAAAAAATGTATTTGATTTTTGTTGTTAGATTCTCGAAAACAATTGGAATCCTTATTTCTCTATAAAAAAAAAATAACAATAATAATTTATCTCAATAATTATATATTTGAGTTGTTATTGCGATTATTCCATGTAACATGACAGAAAAAAATGTACATATAGCCGTCTAATTTAATCTGTACAAATAATCATTCTTTCCCTCCCTTTTTGACGAAGTTTTCTCCTCTTTTGATATTTTTATCAAGTATAGGAAGAGCTATTTTTATAAGCTCATTTTCATAATCTGATAATCCATCAGGCAATCCAAATTTCTTCTCAACTCCATTTTTACCCAGAAGAAGAGGAGAAGAAAAATAATTAAGCCCGCAGTATTCATGAGCGACAAAGCTGCATTCAATAACATTCGACTCACCCGACATGGCCTTCAGAAGAGAGTTGACGAACCTGGCTCCTGAGTATGCCATTGATAGGGTCGCACTCCCTGCCCCTGCCTTGGCTTTCACCACTTCTGTTCCAGCGTTTTGAATCCTCTTCGTCAAGCAGACGATTTCATCATCTGTCAAATCCACCTTTGGTTTGCATTGAGATATTAGCGGTACGATGGTCTCTCCTGAATGACCAACAGCAACAGGAATTTTTAATTTTGTTGGGTCAAGTCCCTTAAGGCTTGCTACGAATGTACTGGATCTCACTATATCTAAGGTAGTTACCCCGATTAATCTTTTGGGATCGAAAACCTTGTTCTTCTTCATTACTTCTGCTGCTATAGGAACGCATGAATTCACAGGGTTAGTGACTACGGTTATGAGCGCTTTAGGGCTGTACTTGCAGACCAATTCCATCAAGTCATAAACGACGGATGCATTCGTGCCGAAGAGATCGTCTCTTGTCATACCTGGTTTCCTCGGGACTCCTGCTGGTATCACTACTAAATCCGCTCCGCACAAACAATTGCTGATCTCCTCGGGGCCTTTGGCTGCCGTCGTATCCGAATTTGTATCGATGTGACTGAGATCAGCCCCTACTCCTGGGGTATGAGGTACTATGTCGTATAGTCGTAGTTCTTTCACTATAGGGTTCAATTTCAATAGTAAAGCCAATGGCTGACCGATCCCTCCGGCAGCACCCAACACAGCTACTTTAACATTAGTTCTGTTTGTTGTGGAAAAGAACCGCCTGCAAATCATGATTAATTTTGATGATTAAATTTGATGAGTGTATTACATTAAATTTGTACTAATTATTGAATTTTGAATTGAACATATGATTTTTTAATTTTAAAATAGAACCACTGTACTGCAAAATTAATTGGGTACAACATATTTTGTCAATGCTGATTATATTTGAATTGTCCAAATCGTATACAAATTTTTTTTTGTCTTAACTGTTTAGTTATCATTTCATTTAAAGTAATAAAGATGTAATAATGTTTTTTACATTTTTTTAAAGTGAAAAACAGTATATCATGTTTCGAAGAAAACGTACTACCTGAGAAAAAAAAATTATTTATTTTTTCATAAGTTTTTAAATTTACATTGAAGATATGCCTCATTTCAAAACATCACTTATCACTACTATATATTATTACGGTAGTATAGATCCCTTTTCCGGCTCACAGGAGCGATGGATTTTGACGAATGAGGTATCAAAAGAACGAGAATTTCACGAAGATGTGACGAATTCCAATTTTGTTTCTTAAAATCTTACAAGGGCTTAAATAAAAGTGATGAAAAAACTGGAAGGTTTCAAAATTTTGACGACTGAGGGTCGGCGGATCGAGACGGGATAAGTGGGTTTCATAGATTTTGACGCGGGCATCAAGATCACATACGCTCCCATGGAGCGTATTGGCCCAGCGTTTTAAAGCTCAAATACCTACCGTTTTCGAGATAACGCACGATGTAGGTCCGCACGGGCCTCATGCCATCTTGCGTACGTGCCGTTGTCATGGCAACTTTATATCAATTTCAGTCTGTTTACAAAAACTTTTAATGAGTGGGAAATTATATATATTGTTTTCCATGTCCAACCCCTAAAGAGCACTGCTATGTATGAATACTACATATAGAAAATGGTATAACTGAATCTAATTGCCTAACTGCTAAATTGAAGAGATATTTTCCAGTGGGGTAAGCTGATTACTTATTAAGTATGAACTGTAACTTCAACATAGTCATTACAAATTATGTAGCTTCACCAAATGTGTGTGTTAAATAAACTTTCTTTAAAATATTATACTGTTTATATGAATAAATATGTGTCCCTAATATCGCTTATACTTCTAATGTATTAGAGATTATGCGAGAGTTCTCGCTCGGGTTTACTAGTCAATATATAATACGGTAGTACTGATCCCTTTTCCGGCTCTCAGGAGTGATTGATTTTGACGAATAAGATATCAACAGAAACGGAATTTCACCGGGAAGTGGCGAATATTAATTTCAATTTTAAATTCTTAATAGGGCTTAAATAAAAGTGACGGAAAAATTGGGAGGTTTCAAAGTTCTGATGTAGGTTATTTGGCGGTTTGGGTTGTAAAGATTTTGAAGCGGGCATCAAGAACACTTACGTTCGTCTGGAATGCACGATAAAGAACGGGCCTTATGCCATCTTGCGTACGTGTCATTGCCATGGCATTCCTGTAAAAGGAAGTTGAGACTGCATAAAAAAACTTTTTAATAAATGAGAAATTATATATTCTTTTTAATGTCCAACACTAAAGGGCACGGCTAAATATGAATACTATATATAAAAAATGATATAGCTGAGTCTTTTGCTTAGCTGTTAAGCTGAAGGGATATTTTCGAGTGGGGTAAGCTAATTAGTTATTAAGTATAACTGCTATTTCAAAATAGTTATTATAAACTATGTAGCTTCGCCAAATGTGTGTTTTAAATAAAGTTCCGCAGTAATATTATATTGTTTACATTAATAATCATGTTTCCCAAATATCGTATATATTTGGAATGTATTAGGGATTATAAGAAGGATAGATATCTAATGCAAGAATTCTCGCTTGGGCTTAATAATTATTAAAATTAGCAATATAGAAAAAATATCAAAGGACGTTCATTACCATACCTTCGAAAAATATGTTTTAAAAAATTATTTTTTATGGCAACGAAGTCTAGGGAAGTTAATCCTATCTTCAGTCCTGAAATAAATATTTTTGTTATCTATAACGCTTTTTTAGTCGTATTTTCCCCGAAAAAATAGACTATTGGAGAGGGTCGAAGGTCGGCGGTTAGCGGCGGGACTGCGTTTTCTATCCGTTTCATAACTCATATAGCACGATTATGAAAGTTATATGTATATTTTATTTTTTTCCTCTACATTTGAGCACCACCAGCGGCCCTCTTTGGGTCTAATGGTCACACCACATACTGACTACCCAGACAATGAACATGAAAACTTTGTACAGAAGACGCTAGATACACCTTTATCTTTAACACTACCACCAACTGACTATTCAGCGTTACTTACTAAGTTCTACAACACTATTTTAAACAATGGAAAATAAAACTCAACAACGACATATCTCAGCAGACACAGTTCATTACTTAAGACTCATTTTCGAGAGAAGGATGACCTGGGGCCCACGCGTGAAACAGAAACGCCTAAGCCTAAACAGAAGACTAAGAATCTTTTACTCCATCCTTCACAAACGATCGTCACTACAAATAAGACAACGGCTGAATACTTATACAAACCTTTAAAAACCCAGATGGACCTATGCATTACAAAAATTTGGGACAGCAAAAAAGACTCACACCCAAAAAATACCTAGTCCCTCAGCAACAAAGCATTACACACTGATCTACATATACCTACAGTTCAAGAACATATTCATACATCATACAAAAGATTCCATGACAAACTCCACGGGCATTACAACACACTTGTACAAAATATGGCAACAACGGACATGCCTGAACTTACCAGAAAATGGCTAATAGATCTCCTTGTGTAAAATTATTCAGAATCTCACATTAGGATAGGTGCCGCTGGGTACTGACCTCTCTCATGCCTGGCATACCAGATATATATTACTTTTTTTCACAACCGCTTCTTGTCACGATATGAGTGACAGGTGTGGATAAAAAATAAAGATATAAAAAATAAAAATAAAATGGTATTTATTAATCATATGTTTAATTTATAAATATGTTTATAAAATTAAATTAGCATAGTTACGCTTTTCCGCTTGATAAATTACATTGTGCTTAATTTAAATTTATCTGATAAATCATATGTTTTTTACTTTCTCTAACCTATATCCGAAGTATATTGTAAGGGGAAGTATTGCGATCGTGAACATTTTCGAATTCGAGTTTTCGGCGGAAATACACGTTTTAAGGTCTCCTTAGTCCAAATGACCAAGTCTCGCAAAATGGTCTGTGTGTGTGGGTGTGTGTATGTGAACTGTCTAGCTCCAAAACAAAAAGTTGTACGATAGTGAAATTATGTATTTAAGGCACATGCATGTGATGTTACAGCAACATTTTCGTCAAAATCTACTAACCGGAAGTGCCACTTTATAAAATCGATTTTACACTTTTTTACAATTTTCTCGATAACGGCTCAAACGATTTTGATGAAAATTGCCTAAATTATCCTACATAAAGATCTTTAACTCTTAATTTATGTAGTAAGTCACCGAGGAATTGCAGGGAAAAAAGTTACGATGAAAAGAATATTTTATTTGCGCATAGCTTAAAAAGTATGCATTTTACGGTAAATTATGTACAGAAATGTATGAAAGGTAATGAAATTATCTAAAAAACAAAAATATAATCAACAAAATCGGTCCGGTATTAGCAAAGATACAGCGCATTGGATTAACAGGAAGTGGCAATTACATCTTGGATTTTACAATTTTCTCGTTACCGGCTCAAACGATTTTGATAAAACTTGCCTAATTTCTTCTCCTTACAGCCCTTTAATTTTTCATTTATGTAGTACATCACCGAGGAAATGCAGCGAAAAAAAGTTATGATTAAAAGAATATTTTATTTGCGTATGGCTTAAAAAGTATGCATTTTATGGTAAATTATGTACAGAATTGTATAAAAGGTAATTAAATTATCTAAAAAACAATAAAAGAATCATCAAAATCGGACCAGTATTAGCAAAGATAAACCGTATTTTATGAGGAGCACAAGACCATAGATGGATAACCGAGCGCATCTGAAAGGAGACGGATGCGACCGAACCTTCTCCCACCAATCTGTTATAAACAATATACTCTGTAATAAAGTAATTTAAGAATACAAAATCGGAAATTAACTTAATAATTTCTACTTTCATATTATTTAATGGAAAGAAAATATTTCCATGAAAACTAAACCGAAACTTTTAAAATATATTTGCAACTTGACGAAGTTAAAATATATAGGTAGTGTACAGAATTATTGTACTAAAATTGTATTATTGTACTTAAGTGAGAGAAGAAGTTAATGCTGCTGAGTTTATTTCAAGCATTGTTTGTTTATGTGAACTTTTTAAAATTATATTAAAAAGATTATTATTAAAGGACGGTAAGGGAAAGTTGTGAGATGCGCGCACCGCACCAGATTTTTAATTTACAATTTAAAAAAAGGTTTTTTGTGTCGTGCCTGGCCAGATAGCAGCAACTTGTTTCCTTCAACCAAAGAGAAAAGAAGAGGTACAAAAAGAGACTTCCTAGGTTATTTAACTGTATTTATGTGGCATAGTAAGCTTAATCCTTTTGAACAGATATTACAAGACATAGTAAACTTTTATGCATTTTATATTAATAATAACATTTAAAAATTATTTGTTTACAAACATAAACATGTTTTTGTTTATTATTGTTATTTTTTATAAATTAAAATAAATTTTTGTAGTGGGCCGTCTATCAAAAAGGGCCTTCTTTTTTTTTTAATTTTGGGTATTTTTTTATAAATTCATTTTCTCCTTTAATATTCTGCTTTATTTAAAAAGGTTTTTCGCATGTTTGTATTACATACTTTTCAACGTTTCGAGAAATTTCCCAATCTTCAGAATATTAAAGGAAGAACTTATTACTTCTATTACTACTTATTACTTCATAAAATAATACACAAAATTAAATATATAAAAAACATTCTTCCAAAAATTAAAAAATGGTAACTTATTTTAACTCAGAGACCTACAAAATTATCAATTAAATGAGATATCTTGAAAAATACTGGTTATCATATTCCTCTAATTTAGGAAGTCACGAAAGTAATAAGTAGATTGGGTTCTTGTTTCCAATACCTCCTCCAGTGATTTTATGATATTAATTAACGGTTGCTATACAGTTTTATTTCCCTGGATACACAAATGAAACACATGTTTAATGATATTTTAATATATTACTGTGAGAATGATTACGCTTAATGAAGCAACCAATATGAATCTTTTGAAACTGTACGAATTATGCATTGAAGAGAAAGGATCAAAGTTATTTTTGGAACAAAGGAATTTTTCCGAAAGTAATGCATTGCAAACAAGGTCACATCATGAAATTTTACGAAGGTCGGAAGACATACAGATGCAATAAAAGTCAATGCCGGCGCAATGAATGTGGCGCGTATAGGTACAGGTACGTGGGTGGCTATGTCATTGCAAGTTACCGTTAATTAAGGTAGTATTATTCATTTATTCATGGACAAAGGAATATACAACGATTAAATTCTGCTTGAAAGAATTTTACTATCTTTTCAATTGAATAAATACATATGTTTTTCTAACCCATGTATTTCAATTAATCACCAGGTTACTATTACTTGGTAAAATCACTGGCGGAGTTAATGGAAACAAGACCCGTGGATTGTAATACATGATGACAAGTAAATAAAAAGAAATCTATTACATGTAAGCATGATAAGTATATTTTTATTACTTACAAATGTGAGAAAATGAGAAGCAATGAACATCACTGCGTTCCAGAGGGAAGCCATTTCTTTGTCCAACTAGGAAAATGGAGAACATGAAGATATCAGCATGGATTCAAAAGATTCAGAAAACCATCTTTAATTGGGTAGTTAATTATCTCGTCGATAGTGGAGCTGTTGCCAATTCAATTCCTTGAATGTAAATGATAACAAACATTTAATCTTGTTATTAAAAAAAAATTAATCACTAATATTTGACTCACAATATTTATCACTTCTATTTATGATTTTCAACTGAGATAAAAGAAAGATTGCGAATGAAAGATGAGGATAAAAGTGAATTATAATACGTAAAAAAAGTGTTTCCAAAATTATTCACGGGCGATTCTAAAAAAAATCATCACGCGCCACATCATTTAAAGGTTTAAATTGTCTCAGATTATGTTTTCACTTATAAGCTCACTGAGTCTATCTTTTATTTAAGTTAAAATAAAATGGGTTCTAACGTTTAAATCTATATTTAACTCGAAATGTTAGTTTTGTCAGTAGCAGGGATATATCCGATTTCGTTTTCTGAGTATTATCCAGTTAAATATTTATTTAGACCATGAAAATTTAATCTGAAAGTCATATAATCCTTTAAGAACAGGAAGTTTAGTTTATTTAATTGGTTCTCATAATTTTAATAGCATCTTGGAATTGATATTAGTGTCAAGAGTTTTGTACTTTGAAAAGATTTCAGTTCCATGGTTGAAACAAAAGTCCCCCTTGAAGCTTATGAATACTTTTGAATTTCTTATCTTGTCGTCTAAATTGGATACCTTTCCAAGGGCCTGGTTTGTGGTTACCATTATTTATTAATTAACCAAGATAATGTTCCTACTTTTAAGTTTAATACTAATGCTAATCAAATTTAATGCTATCATATTTAATGAAATATATTCAAATTAAATATGGGCATGGTTACAAAAGAACAACCTCCTTTCTAACATTTATCTTTTTTCCTCAAAATTAAAATAACAAACTATTACAATAAAAAGTTGACCCTGGAATGATTCAGCCAAGACTTAGCCATTAACTGTTTTAGCATAAATCTCTTATCTGTAATAATTCCCCTGCATATCTTCAGTCATGGATCCAGAGCGCATCTCATCTTCAGACTCGCGTTGTTCCGCCCTCAAACGAGATCAGAGAGGTCAGAGCTCAGAGCAGAAGTAGTCTTTTTCACCTCCCCGCTTCTCTTCCACTTTCTCTCTTGTTCTTCCTAACAGGGGGTCGAAAACGTTGTTCATTGGCCGACTAGTTTTATAGAGGGAGGAAATTCTGGGATTTCATCGGATGGCTCCACCCCATGTCCTGACTTCCTCTGGGTGGTTAGTTAGTTATTTGGATGTCAAGACGTAAAACCTAATGGTCATCAACGCCTTTTATTTTTATTTATTATTTATTCCTATTTACTTCTCCAAATTATGTTATATTATCTTCAATATAAATAAGAAAGAAAAAACCCAATAATAATAATAAATAGATTAAAACATATTATATGTTTATCAATAAACCTTCTTTGAATAGAAATTTGACTATCTTGGTAGCCGTTTCCTCCTTATTACCCAGAGATATTGATATATTCAAAGGAATACCAAATTCCTTTAACTTTCTGATGTAGAAAGGACAGTCCTCTAAAATGTGCGATATTGTCAATATGTTGCCACATTTTTGACATCTGGGAGGAGCCTCTTTCGTTATTAGATGGAGATGTGTCAATCTTGTATGACCGATTCTCAGCCGCGTGAGGGCTACCTCTTCTCTACGGCTACTGCGGCTGGAGCTGCTCCACGGCCCTACGTCCTTTTTTATAGTCCCCAGTTTGCTAGCTGGGCTGTTGTCCCACAGTGCCTGCCAATCCTGGTGTATGGCTTATCTTAGTGGCCGCGCTAGTTCTGATGCTAACAAGAAAGCTTTACCGCGCCCTGGAAGGGTGAGAGCTTCTTTCGCTGCCCTATCAGCCATTTCATTGCCTTTAATGCCTATATGACTAGGCGACCAAATAAAACATATTGATATTCCATCATCTTTTAGCTTTTTTACAAGTCCTAGAATGCAATGGATTCCTGGGTGGTCTGGATACATGTTATTCATGGCTTTTAATGTACTCAATGAATCTGATACAATTCCAATATTTTTAATTGGGGATTTTATGGCATATCGGAGAGCCATTGTGATGGCGTTGATCTCCGCTGTGTAGATATTACAAAGGTGGTGTAATTTACATTTGTGGGTTGTATGGGGAGTAACAAAGGCAGATGCTGTAGATGAATTTGATTTAGACCCGTCGGTGAATATTATTAGGTGTTCGGGCATTGAGAGGATTATTTTGTGGTATTGTTCTTTATACTCGTCTGTTATTGTAGTTTCTTTTCTGAGTTTTGAGAGTTGGAGGTATAGTTCGGGTCGTATATACGTCCAAGGAGGTATTTCGTTTTCTATTGTGTTCAATTTGATTTGTTTCAGTTCATTAATTGCAATGAGCATTCTTTCTGCTAATGGAAATGTGGCATTCCTCTGCTGTTGAAATCGTGCTGAAAATTTGGATTGGAATACGTATTTGTGAGTGGGGTGTGTGGTTTGTGGATATAGCTTAGTTATACAGTTAACGGCTAGTTTCTGTCTTCTGAAGAATAAAGGTGTTTGCCCAGATTCGACACAAATGCTCAAGATCGGGCTTGTTCTAAAGGCTCCTGTCGCGAGACGAATTCCTGTGTGGTGTACTGAGTCCAGTTTGGCTAGGGTATTTTTTCGAGCAGACCCATAGACAAAACTGCCATAATCCATTTTGGAAAGGATCAAAGCTTGATACACTTTAAGCATCGTAGTCCTGTCCGCTCCCCAGTTGGTACCGCTAAGGACTCTCAATATTTGAAGTTTCTTAGTAAAACTTTCTTTTAGTGATTTTATGTGGTGTTCCCAAGACAAGCGTCTATCAAATGACAATCCTAGAAACTTGCAGATGTTCACATACGGTAAGATAACTTCACCTAGAAAGAGTTCTGGTGATTGTGGGGTGTTCCTTTTTCTACTAAAGTGGATACATTTTGTTTTTTCAGGAGAAAAATGTAATCCCGAAGAATTGGACCAGTCATTAATGCGATAAAGTGCATCTTGGAGCTTTTCTTTTATAGAGAGGATGTCTTTTGTACGGGATAGAATAACGAGATCATCGACGAAGAGCATCGCTCTAACACCACGTGGTAGATTTTGTTCCAGGTCTCTAATTGCCAGAGCGAAAAGCGTGGTGCTCAAAACACAGCCTTGTGGTACTCCACTTATTTGTTCGCATTGCTTGGACAATGATGTTCCTATACGGATCTGAAAGGAGCGGTTCGAGAGGAATTCTTGGATAAATTTGGGCAAATTACCACTGAATCCCAATGATTGTAGTTTCTTTAATATTGAGAGCTGGTCGGTTCTATCGAAGACCTTCTGCATATCAAAGTAAACTGCCACAGCTTGTTCTTCTTGGATGAATGCGTACTGTAGTTCGGCTTCCATTTGAACCAGGTGATCTATAGTCGATCTCCTTTTACGAAAACCGCATTGGAAGTTTTGGATGTAATGATACTTTTCTAGGATCCATATGAGCCACTTATTTACCATGCGTTCAATTATTTTACTCAGGCAGCTGGTCAAAAAAATTGGTCTGTAGCTGGATGAGTAGCGCTTATCTTGATCAGCTTTTAGAATAGGGACGACTATAGATTGATGCCAGCTGCTTGGAAAGTCACCACTAAGCCAGATGTGATTGTAGAAATCTAAAAGCCAGTTCAGTGTAAGATTTGGAAGATTTTGTATCATACTATAATGTATATTATCAGGTCCGGGTGAAGATCCTTTGACGTTTTGAAGTACAGATTGGAGCTCCCACATAGTAAATGGGACATTATAATCTTGATAAGGATTATTGTCGGAGAAGTCTAATTTCTGAAAGGTACTGTCTCTAGGAGTAGCTGTGTACATCTCAGCGTAATAGTCGGCAAATTTATTTCCTATCATTTCTGGGTGGTCGCATAATTTCCCTTCGCATATCAAGGTGTATCTATAAGAAGAACTGGTTCCTCTTATCTTCCTTATTTTGTCCCATACAACTTTGTAAGGTGTAGAAGAATTAATGGACTCTATGAATGATTTCTATGATTCTTTTTTTTGACATTTTATAATTCTTCTACACATAGCCCTTTGTTTTTTATATTCTATGTGATTAGCCAGATTCATGTTTTTTTGAAATTTCTTAAGCGCTTTTCTTCTAAGCCGTATAGCATTTTTACAATCGTCATTAAACCAAGGAACTGGTGGCTTTTTGTAACATCCCTTACTTTTTGGAATAGAGGCTTCTGCAGCTGTCAATATAGCCTCGGTTATAGCTTGGCAACCGTCATCGATAGTCAGACTATTTGGGAGATCTCGAGGTGGGGCAGCTAGAGAAGTGAATAGGAGCCAATCTGCTTTTTCTAAAATCCATCTTGGCATTCTGTGATTATTGCATTGAGCATTCCTAAATTTTAGACGTATTGGGAAGTGATCACTGCCATAAGGTTCTGGTAGAACTGTCCAGTCTATAATATCAATCAGTGAATTGCTACATATAGAGAGATCTATACTTGAAAATGTGCCGTAGGTGGAGCTTATAAATGTTGGCTCGCCGGAATTAAGTAATAGAAGGTCAGTTAGATCTAAAAAATTTCCAATTATTCGTCCTCTGGAATTTGTATTTTGTGAGCCCCATAACGAATTGTGGCCATTAAAATCTCCGGTGTATAAAACTGGTTTCGTCAATTGTCTATGGATATGGAGCAGGTGTTCTGTCTCTATGGTATTGTCATGAGGAAGATAAATATTGCAGACTGTGAAAGTGGTATTTAGATGAAGTGTAACAGCTATTACCTGAAGTGGAGAATCTATTTCTACATGATGGGAATATACTGTACCTTTTTTTATTTCTATTGCTACTCCCCTGCACGCCCGCTCATAATTTGGACTACAATCAATTCTGTAGACGTCGAAGCCTTTAAGAGTGAATTGATCTGAAGGTCTCAGATGCGTTTCCTGAAGACATATACAAAACGGATCTTCATCTTCGATTAATATCTTCAAATCATTGAAGATATCAAATCATTGAAATGACTTTTAATCCCGTTGCAGTTCCATTGGACTAGAGTCATAGTTTAGGTATAATATATATTTGCGAAAAACATTTTATCTCCATAGAAATAAATAGATGAAAATAAATAGAATGAGTGTAAAAAGATAAATCGATAAGGAATAAAATAATAATGATAATAGGGAAATGATAATAATGCGAGAGGAAGAAAGAGAGAAAAAAGAAATAATGATAATAATAAAAGCAAATAAATAAATAAGAGAAATAATAGATAAATAAACATAGACAGGAAAACAAAATAAAAATAAAAAATATAATAAAATTCTTATATAAAAGTAAGCAATATGAACTATCTTTCTATTAATAGCTGGAGTATTTATGTTAGGCCGAAGTTGCGTTTTGGAATAAATATTAATTATAAGATAAAGTGTAAATAATGACTGAAATAAAAATAATAAAAAATACAATATAAAGAGAAAATAACATAACAAAACTATAAAAATATGATAATAATAACAATGAAAATAATATAAAAAATAATTATTCATATTATTTATTTCGTAATGGCATTTTTACTTTTACTAACTGAATTTTCCTTTTTAATTTTTCCCTTTTTATATGTTACTTCGGTATATCCTTCATGTTTACCTGACGGATCTACGTCAATCGGTTCATCGCCTTCAGGGTGGCCCTTGTTTAAAGGAACCATATCTAAGGACGAGGATGACGGACTTAATAAGGATAGGGTGGGAGGATGGGAGAGGACCGGAGAGGGAAATGGGGAGGGGGGATGTGACGGAGAGGGGAGTGGTAGTGGGGGAGCATGGACTGGATTGGGGCTGACTCGTCGCCGAGGTAACCGAACGTGTCACGATCGTACGCTGCGGCCTTGGTTCCAGCACAACTGATGTGCTTGGAACAGGAGATGAGTGTTTTGGCGTTACTTTTACCTGTTGATTCGTCGGAGCATCAAATTTAAAAAATATATCTGTTTGAATACCTGTTTCCTCTGTTTTAAAAGTTTTCTTAGATCTAGTTATTTCAGAAAACAGTTTATTAAAATTTTGGGGATTTTCCTGTTTATAAATTTTTTTTGCCTCGTTGTACGGTACTTTTTTACTAAATTGTATACATTTTATATCTTTGTTCATTTTATAAATAGGGCATGAACGGTCTAAACTATTATGTTCGCCGCTACAATTTATGCATTTTGGGGCATTTACCGTCTGTGTGTTTTTCATTACCACATTGTGAGCATATAATTTTAGAATTTGTGCATTTAAGAGTTGGATGGGAAAAACTGAGGCACTTATAACACCTCATGGGACTAGGTATATACTGTTGTACTCTGATATTTTGATACCCTATTTTGAGTATTTCAGGCGGAAATGGTGTGGGGAAAGTTACGATATATGAGTTGGTGAATTTTTCGTTTCCGTTTATCTTTATTTTTATTCTTTGGATATCGTTAATTTTCCCATTCAATTCGGCCATTATTTCATTTTTATCTAAGTATTGCAGATCAAAACATCTGATAACCCCCTTACTGTAATTCAGTGTCGAATGCGGTTTAACTGATATATTAAACTGCTCTGCAAATATTTTGCAGTCTAAAAGCTTTTTTGATTGTTTGCCATTATATGTTTCAATAAGTAGATCTCCGTCTCGTAATTTCTTGACGTTTTTCACATCTCCTACCAAATCATTAATAAATTTATAAATTAAAATGGGAACACTTTTTGAAACCCCTCATCTCCTTCTCTATTTATTAATAAATAAGTGGGTACATTGTTTACAATTTCATTTAATTGTATTGGATCTGGTGGAGTTTTTATCCGACCTCGTTTTCTTCTTTTATTTGAGCTAAAAAATAGCTCATCCATTTTAACTTCCCAGTATATTTTTAACTACTTCCAATAGCAAATAAAATAAAAGGAAAATAAAGAATAACCTCTAATAAAAATATATGTATAACCAATGAAAAGAGTAAAATAAAAAAGAAAGGAACTGAAAATATTCGTATCTGTAGGCAATAGCTGGACAGGTAATCCTCTGGAGCTCTGTACACTATCGATGACTAAACACTACTGTCTCCTGGGTGGTCCGGGGTCCGCGAATCCATTATCCAACTCTAATTTAATCATACCTTTTCTCAGGGTGTCATCATTTTTTCCTCGAGGTCAGCTTTGTACCGCTGCTAAATTCTCGATAGTGTTTTAAATTAACTTATTTCTTGGTGGAATTTGTCATCGCCTGTCAGTTCTTTCTCCTGCTCGTCCCTTATTATCTTTTGTTCGCACCTGGTACTGGTTAAATAATATAAGGATAATATTGTAAATATCAATATATATCAGTATATGCATAGGTAATTTTAGCGGTGAAGGATACGTGTTTAAGTAGCAAGGTTGTGCGTATGTTACTTATGTTGGTCTGAATGATTTCTTACAGTTATCGCTTAGACAGCGAAACGAACAACAATCAGGTACGTCTAATGGTCAATTTCAGTCCCAATCAACTATTATTTTTACTTTCCCTTACCTATATACGGAAATACCACAAGATGCTAGTGTCCTAACCTCCTGTCACGTTAACTCCCAATCCTTACCAGCTCATTATGATGAATTCCTGCAGTATTTTACCCATAACTTTTACCATACCATTGCAGTCTCCGAAACATGGCTAAAGCCCTACATTACTTCCTCTTCTGTTTCCCTACCTAATTATTCCTTTATCCGCCATGACCGGATGGGCCGGACTGGTGGAGGTGTCCGGTCTTTATGTTCATAACAGCCTGAAATTCCGAATCCTAGATACCTCATCCCCATCCGATCATTCTCATATTGAATTCCTTGTCATTGAAATTTCCTCCAATGCACATCCTCTCCTACACACTGTGGTGTATCGCCCTCCTCTGGTTCCTTTCGACTCATCCTTTGAATCAACTCTCTACAATTATGTTCCTCTCTACAACAATATAATAATTTCCGGTAATTTTAATACCAATCTCCTATCTGATTCCAACGACAGACTCTACCTTGAAAATCTCTTTTTCTAACTCCATCTCTTCATCGTCCCATTTTCTCCTACCCAACACATTTGCCGGTCCGAAACCTAGTTGGATCTGCATGTCATCGATTCAGAACGTAATTTCCTTTCCTTTTCTCAACTACCTGTCCCGTTTCTGTCCTCTCACGACTTAATCCAAATATCCTACAATATCGAAACTCCTACAGTTAACAAAGTCGAGAGTGTCAGTTTTAAAAATAACTTTATTAAACAGTTTACATAATATAAGTTACATGATATATATTGTAAGATCCTAAAATAGGGCCCTTTTCTTTTATTGTATAATGCCTTTAAAAAAAAGGCCCTTCTGCTGTGTCATTAACAATTAATACGTGATATCTCTTAAAAGAACACGTTAGTTTAATTAGATACTAAAAAATTAATGTAATTCAAATATTTATTGTAACACGCGGAACAGCTGTTAGTCAAGCCGGCAGAACCTCCTTGATCGAAGGCCGGTATAGAAATGACAAGGGCTGTGGACTGCAGGAGATGGTTGGCAGCGCGATCTACTGGCCGCCAGGTGAACTAACGCCGCACTGTAAGCAGCTGACGAGGTCCTTCTCGGTAAAGAGCTGGCATAGAAATGACAAGGACTGTGTACTGCGAGAGTGGGTTGAGAGTGCCATCTACCCACCACCAAGTGAACTAACTCACTATACTTTTAGTAGGCTTTGTTTTTATCGACGATTAAATTATATGTAAGATAGTTATTAACTTTAAATGTGTTTTAAAATGTACTGTAATGAATATTGTACTTATGAAAATAAAAATAAGACCAAAAGGTGTGCTGATATGGCCAAGAAAAATATATATATATATGTTAGACTTCTCAAAATAGAGATTACCCAGCAGTCATTGCATACTGGTATAAATAGAGCTCCGATTTAAAGGCCAAATCAGAACACCTCCGGGTCGAAGCTTAGCAAGATCTAGTGTGGCTGACCGCCAGTGTTCTCTTTTCCACCCCTACCTACCTCTCTCACTCACTCTCTCTCTCTCTCTCTCTCTCGCTCTCTCTCTCTCTCTCTCTTTCTCTCTCTCCCTCTCTTACCTTGTCCCTTCCTATGCTTGATTAGTTAGCGCCTTCATCTGCCGAGGTCCATGCTTATCCCTTGGAACTAACCTCGGCAGCCACCCAACTGGGTAAAGGCAGCGTTGTGCTATCAAGCTCTCCTTCCTTCCTCGAGATTGTCGGGCTAGTACCCCGGCACTCGGCCTCCCTTCTCTCCTTCCTTCCTCGAGATTGTCGGGCTAGTACCCCGGCACTCGGCACCTCTACCTTCCTTCCTTCTTGAGTGGTCGGGCTAGCTACCCCGGTCCTCAGGATCCCTCGAGATTGTCGGGCTAGTACCCCGGCACTCGGCCTCCCTTCTCTCCTTCCTTCCTCGGGTAGTCGGGCTAGTACCCCGCCTCTCGGGCTTCCTTACTTGCTTAGTTAGCGCCTTCAGCTGCCGAGGTCCATGCCTATCCCTTGGAACTAACCCCGGCAGCCACCCAACTGGGTAAGAGCAGCGTCGCACTGGCAAGCTACCCCCTTTCCAACCCTCTTATCTTTTCACCCCTCTAATAAGTACCTTCAGGACAGAGGAGCTTAGTAGTAGGTAGGCGGATTATTAGACCGAGAGTGATCCCTCTCACAACTAAGGTAACCTTGCGGAGTGTCTAAGGTAAAAGACAGCTAGAGAAGCGACCGACAACCAAAGGACCCACCGGAGGTGAAATTAAGTATTACAATTGGCATCCCTTGTGGGGACCGTTAAAGATATTACATTTGGCATACCTTGTAAAGGATCGATTAAAATAACCGACCTTTGGAATAGAAACTTAACCTAAAAAATGGAAGAATACGAGAACAAACAAGTCAGGGAAGAGACTGATGAAGAGATGAGTACCCCAGCCGCTGCCACTGCAGGGCACTACAATTTACGATCCAAGAAGGAGACGACAAGGAGTACAAGAGGTACATACTATGAAGAAAAAGACCAGGGAGATATACCCTCTATGAAAATTCAACTATGGATGGAAATGATGTCCTCTAGAATGTCTGAAGAATTTAAGGAGATGAGGCTATTAATCTCTGGAGAATTTAAAAGATTTGAAGAAAGAATAGATAATATGAAACTGGATTTTGAAGCCAGATTAACCATGTTAGTAGAACAAAATCAGGAAAAGTGTGAAAGCCTAAGAGAAGTTATTACCAACGGAAATGAAGAGATAAAGGATGAAATCAATGAATTGAATAACATCATAGAGACCCATGATGAAGATTTGAAGATCTTGAGTAGTAGGATAGATATCCTTGAAAACAATATCACAAGAGGCAAGTCACCCCTTAGAAATTTGGATACAAGGACAAGACCTCCTATTGGACAACAAGCCGAGACGGTCTATCGACTACAAATAAATACCGACAATGATGGTATCACTGATATGTTCAGAGCACTGAATTCAACCTTGATACAACAAAATAAGGGAATGAATCAGAGACCCTTATTTTTCAGGAATAGTCGAAAGGACATTCCTACAGAATTTGTGAACTCCTTAAGATCACAATATCACTTATGGGGCCATACCGTTATATTCCGAGACTTCATCAGACAGCATGTGAAGGACGAAGCCTTAGTATGGTGGCTGATGCATGAGACTGAAATCTATGAGATCGATGGTTTTAGTGAAAAATTCTTAAATAAATTCTGGAGGGGAATATATGACCCTATTTTCTGGGAAGAATTGAACCATGGTAGTTATTACAACTACACACATCTAAGCCCGCAGCAGTATTTCTGCAATATGGTATTGAGAGCTAGGGCCTGTGAACATCAGTTAGATGAAGGATTCATCTACAGATCCATGGCTCAACATTTTGGGAAGACTATCGAAGAAATAATACTGTACCAAGGAATAAACAGTATCGATGGATTCCTAGAAGTATTAAACCGAGTTGGAAAGGAGAGAATTCTCAAGGAAAATAATTATTATAACAAAACTTCGACCCAATATTTTGAAACATCTCAAGGGAAACCGTATTTACGGGAAGGGATTCCCGCAGAAAATAATGACAGAATGAGAACCCCAACACAATATTCTGAGTATAAAGAAATAGCTCAGAGGAAACCATCTATTCAGGAAGGGATCCTCGCAGAAAATACTGACGGAATGAGAACCCCAACACAATATTCTGAGTATAAGGAAATAGCTCAGAGGAAACCATCTATTCAGGAAGGGATCCTCGCAGAAAATACTGACGGAATGAGAACTTCAACTCAATATTCTGTAGCATCGCAGAGGAAATCATTGTTACAGCAGAAGAACCAGGGAAATAATTCATCTCGAAATTATAATAATGAAAGAGATAATAAGCCCATGGAAAGATATAACTTTAATAGGAACCCCAGTTGGACTCAATCCAATCCACGGGTAAACAGAATTACTAGAATCGGAGATGACTACAATAATAAATATCGCTTCGACAGACAAAGGGAACACTTAGCAGAACATCCGATGTATGCCGAAGGTTTCACATCAACAGAAATGGATGAGCAGCTAGTGCAGAGTGAAGAATATTCAAGAGTGGGACGAGAAGACTTGGAAGACACGGAGGTAAATAAGAGTCTTACCGAAGATGGAGAAAATTATCTTCGGGGAAGAGTGAAGAAAAAATGAGATTAATATTACAGCCGGATCGTCTCAGTTTGGATATGGACAATGGAAATTCTAAAGGCCACCCAAGGAACTAACTCACCACATAATTGT